>KB672065.1:113479-334203 GCA_000349105.1 Anopheles epiroticus | reverse complement strand
TCCTCCTCCTCCTCCTCCTCCTCTTCCTGCTCACACGCACGCACCGCATTTAATTACTCAGCCACACTCACAGCCTCATTCGTGGAGATTTGAATTAATTAGCTAATCTGCTGAAAACTGTGCCAACGGAAGTGCCAACGAGGTGGTTCCCCTGTGCGGGACCGCAACGAAGGGAAGGGAGCGTTTCAGCGGGTCAGGTTTCTGTGCTGCTTTTGCACCCACTACCGCGCCGCAGGCCAGTGCTGCCGGGTAGGTGCGAGAGAAATGAAAAGTTTTGTTTTCGCTTCATCCCACCGTTCATCCGTCGTACTGCCGCCGTGTGCCACCGGCCTGGTGCATTCTTTTCTGTTTTGTTTCCGAACGTTTTCCGCCAGCCCTCCAACTGTGTCGTTTGTTTGCCGCACTGGAGCGGCTGGTGCCAGTTCCAGGGCAGAATAATTCCCGTCATCCGCGGAAAACACTCTGCCCGGGAAGAGCGATTAATAAATTGTTCCCTGCCCGGCAGTCTCACCTACTCGCGAAGGCCACACAATGCCACAAGCCGGGGTTGTACGGTGGGTGAGCGGGAGAGGGGTGGACGGAACACAAGCAGCGGTGGTATAGCAATTCACAGGAAGCTCTCGGGAGCACCCACTTCGTACCGCAGCGATTCGCAGCGTTCGTCACTTGCGCTCGTTCCCAGCGTTTAAGTCACCCGAAGCAATCGCTGATGATGGTCGTTAGCCTAGCGCTAGCGCGTCACCCGTCATGAGCGTCTTCCGTTGCGCTTTTGCGCGTCACGGGATGCAAAAAACGGGTGTACCGGCAACCGGTTGGATTAGGTTGGAGAGTCAAGATTTCGAGACGTGTGCCGTCCAGCGCAGCCAAGTCAAGATCTGCTCTGCCGAGCAGCTCGTTAATTTGACAGCAATGAGATGGAATGGGTCGTCCGAACACGTTGCCCCAGCCATCCTGGCCCATAATTCACGCAAGATTTGCGCCGGATGCACCCCGACAAGACTGTCCCGGATGGGGTTGATTGATTGCCGTACTTCTGTCAGCGCTTGGCTGTAAAGCAGGCCACTGGATAATGAGTGATAGAGAGGGATACACATTTGTACACACGTGCACCCCAGAAGCAGGCTAAGCAAAACACTCGTGCTACGTTTGGTCAAGGCATTTTATTGAATTAACATTATTGACATTCTTCTTCGGTGTGGAGACGCAATATTCCAGCATCAGAGCGCAGGGAGCAGCTTAGTTGCGCAGAAGAACGGTGGAAGCTTGCTGGGGCGTGGTGAGCAGAGTGGGACGATTGTTGCCCGACACGAGCTGGCCAACGGTAGGCTGTCGCACCAGGAGGGCTGGCTGCAACGTGTGGACGAGCTGGGCACGCGAACCAACCGACGGCTGGTGGCGGACGACGGCATTGAATCCGCGCACATCGTCAGCAGTGTAGTCGACAATGCGCTCCGTGCCGTCCGACTCGAGCGTGCGGTACTGGCCACGGACGCGGTCACCATTGCGCACCTCCTGCTGGCTCTTGATGTCACCGGACAGCTCATCCCGCACGGCGTATCCGTAGCTGTAGTCATCCCGATCGTAGTCGGACTCGCGGCGGTTCTCTCCGTCCTGCTCCTGGTTGCGGCCCGAGTAGCGCTGCTCGTTGTACTGGTCGTTGTAGTTGCGGGACGAGCGGGCACCGTCGTCGTAGGATCGCAGCTGGTTCAACCGATCCTGGGAGCGACGGCCCAACTGCTGGCCGAACTGCTGTGCACTAACGCTCACGAGAAGCAGTCCAACGGCGATGAAAGAGATCTTAAGCAGGAACGTTACAGTTGTAGTTGTCTAAAACACTTGTTTAAAACAGCAAATGCGCAAGTAAAATACTGTACCTTTGATGCCATTTTTAGTGGATGAAGACAGCTGAAGCTTTAATATCAATAAGCTGCGATGGACGTATTTGCAGTAGAATGGTAGATATTGCACTTAGAACACACAGCTGATGAATGATGTCTTTGCTATGGTGGACCCGTGAGTTTTATAGTCGTTCTCACCAGCTGAAGCAGGCTTGATGTTGTCCTCTCTTTGAAACATCACACCTGAGGTGAACTATCTGCTTTTTAGGCTGAGCAACACTATCCAATTTCATCCAGTTGATCTTCATGCACTAATTGATTACAATGTTCACATTTGATGTTCAGATGCATGACATGCGTGGCGTTTTCCTTGCGGTTAAGGGATTAGTTTCCGAAAAGGAGTGGGAGCCGTGCACCGGTGTGTGGTAACGAGCTAAATGGAACACTAACGTGAGGTTGCTTATACGCCGGGGCACCTACAAAGTAGATTTACTAGGTTTGTATAAAGTGTGCTAAGCGTGTATACACACATACATAATACAAGATGAAACTTCTTATTGTTGTACGCTCAACTAAAACAGTAAACCTGCAGTATTCCGCGCGTCGCTCTTTATTCCAATGTAAGACACATTCTTGTTAACACCTTCATATATAACATTGTAAAGATTCGAACTTCCTGGAGAAAAACATGCACTACCTGCCTACACACACTTGTCGCTTGTAAATCAATAATGTCTTATACGTAGAATGGTTAGTGCATTGAATAAATGTTTTGAGATAGCTTCTCGACATTTCTATCAAATCGTTATTACATTACATAATTTCATTACATTTAACCAAAATTACATAAACCAAAAGATTGTCTCTTTTCTCACCCAGGCATAAACCAAGACCAAGAGAACAATTTATCAAACTGTGTTAAAGTGTATAAATGAGATAAACACTGCAATGTAACAAAATTAAGCTAAGGTAATAGATGATAGAAAAAGTGGTGGGTATTGCTTAAAGCTCGACGCCTTCTTAGAACCCGAAAAAAGGGAAAAGATCGCATGATACACCTGATTGGAGCTACTACATTAATAATTGAGTGATTCATATGTTGCTACAAATAGTCGCCATTAACCAAGCGGAGCATTATTACAGGAAAATTCATTTTCATTTAGTTCAGAAGTGGCAATCTATTCAAAATGAAGTATAAGCTTCAGCTATAAAACATATTTTCAATTCAAATACAACATCATTCGAAAGTGTCCGAAATGGACAAACCCTCCAAACAAAACCAACTGAAACAACTTGCCGCAAAGTGCCCCTCCCAGCCGATCCTCACCCCCACTTCGTTCGCCCATAAAATGCATCGTGCAGAACGTTAACCCAATTTTTCCGTTAAATCAATTCGATCGAATCCATAAATAAACTCTTTTCCCCATCGCTCCCTCGTTTCGTTCGTGCCGCCGGCTTAAAAAGTGTCAAAAATATCGATCCCCCCCTTCCCCCAATTTGTCCAGTTTCCCAGCATTGATCACTTCCGGGGCCGTCGTGCCGCAGTGATTTATGAATGAACTAGATTTCAGTGTCCATCGACACGCACACACAGCGCACTGATTGCTCGTTCGCGACAGACCCTCAAGCATCTCGGCACCACTTCGTCTCATTAGAGACACCACGTGTACGCGCCGCGGTTCACTTACAGCGCCCGTGAAACGGTGGGCAAGGAAAGAAAGAAAGCAAAAAGTAAGCCAACCACCGCCATCTCCGCCACGAAAGTTGGCTCCGTAATTTTGAGACCCCAAAAAATGCGTTACTACTACACCCCTGCGCTCTCCCATTGCTTCAAACAAACTGGCCGCTTGATCGAGCGCAGTACGAAGGGGTGTGCAATTGGCCTAATGTTGGCTCGACACCGGGCACGGAAACATGATACCGTCGGCACAGTGCGCAGTCGGTGAGCAGGATGACGCACTGCTGTTGCGGTTGGAAGGCACTTGCCCGGGCAAACCGAACTGCCAAAGCTCGCTTATTGGCTTTCGGTTGAATAAAGATGCGTCGGGCGATAATGAGTGTTTGATCGGTTCCTCCTGCACGTTTCGTTCATGAATTCAAGCGACCGAGCAGACGGGCTGGCTCTAGCTGAATAGGGAAAAGACAGTAGAAGTAAAGTTTTTGTTTTTAGATTAAATTGATCGACACTTTGGGGGTTGAGGGGCTAATAAAATGTGAAATGCTTATAGTTCCCTGTAAAAATACACACAATTGTACGATTAAGATATACTTTAATTGATCAAAATCAGTTTCAAGCATAATGAAAGTCTTTGTTTGGTGATGACATATCGGGCCGATGAAACATATCCCAAGCTTATGGTTCATGTTCTAAATGGTTGCCACAGCTTGACCTACTTCTACCAAAATTCGATTCACTTTCTTTCGCCATGTTCATAAGACATAACGCGGCACAGGAAACGATAACACCTTCGTCTTCCGTTTGGCGGCCGAAATGAAGCAATAAACCTGCACTACGGTCCCCCCCGGGAATCGTTAGTTTGCCGAGTTCCGGTAAAGGTTTTTCCTGCTCGGCTCCGTACACCCGTTACCCCTCTGTTTGGGGCAAGAAATATGTGGAAGTCGGTGGGAAACGAGCCCGAAACGGTGGTGCTGAACAAAACAGTCTTCGCGGGCTGAGAAAACTCTTCCAACTGGCATCAACTTACATCAAATTGAGAAATGGTTCTGCTGGAGGAAGGCCGGGAACGATGGGATAATGGGGGCTGGTTTGCTGGCGAGGCAGCAAAAGCTCGCCCAGTCCTAGATCCGCGCCGTGGTTTTGTTTGACTCGCCAAACATCGTTGACCTTAATTTTTATGACGTTCGCGCGCCGACGAGTGCGGAAGATTTTTTCGGGAGGCTGTTCGGTGCCTGAAACCGAGGACGGTTCACCGCTTCTCCCGGTTTGTGGCGAGACATCGTCGAGGGAACACCGATGGTGACGACAGCGACGATACTGACCAGGGCTACAGCGTGCTGGAAAGGCAAACGAGCCGTTTGCGGAACTTTGTGGCGGATGGCAACTGTACTGTGGCTGCCTGAGAACTAAGCCAAACCGATTCCACAAAATGACGCATCACCTAGGGCAACAAAATCATTAACAGTAAGCATTCATGAGCCAAGCCAACAGCTAGGGAGTTTTTTTTCTTCTAATGGGTTTGTTTGTAATACTCCATCTGACGGACCCGTTTGATTCGCAACCAGAAGTTGGGATTGGTTGGGGTGGTAGAAGATTACTTAATTTGAGACGATAGGTTTTAGCCATACTTTTTGCGTTTCTTGCTTTCTTCTGTCGGATTTAACATTTCGTCTATGGGTTCTTTACATAGCGGATTGGAGACGAATTTCGAGGAGATCATCTGTTGAAGAATCAACATTTGCCTTTGAAGTCAAAATCCCGAAAAGGAGTCTATAAATATGGTCAAAAAAGCAAAAGATATCACATTTCTCTTAGTATCTTTAAATTGTTACAAACAACAATCCGCAATTGCATTGACCAATATGCATCTAATATTGATATCCTCGTGATAACGGATTGTGTTAACAAACATTTAAGGTTACCTCCGATCAAAAGTTAAATAAAATTGAGCAGCCTTTTGTTTTATGCATAAGTAAATAAAAAACTAAGACAGTAAATTGTATGCAATATGAAACAATATTTCAAATTGGTAGCGTTTTACATTGCACTTTTCTCTTTTTCATGGTGTTATGGCTTTGTACATAATACCGGCCATTTCAGGTTTACGAGAATTACTGACGTCATGAGGAGATTCTAACCCCAATCGGTTTCATGACTGGCGCAATGTCGTTGTATTGTCGGTGTAATGAAAATTAATCAAAATGCTTGATTCATATGAAATTACATGACACATTGTACCGAGATACTGATTTTATGATTTTTAAGCTAGTTTAAGGTGCGTCATTAAAAGTGACTCAAATTTCTTTTAAAATTAGTTCGAAAGTGTATCAATCATTTCTCTGCCGTACGAAAGGATATCCTATGGTGTGTCCAAACTAGTTGGATCATCCTCATCCAGGGTCTTAATCTCTCTACTCTAAAAGGCTTTAACTGAGTGGAGTTATATGTAGCTTATGTCAATGATTACAGCTATTATGAACGAACATAATTTAAATTATAGGTGTCCGTTTGAAATATATCTTTGCTTTCTATCTACATCACGATTGGGGCAGCTGAGTGATTGTGTGGCAACCACCCGGATCCGCTAACAAGGCTTAAAGGTGTTCGAATTTCATTCGAACTGCCTCGACAAACAAGTTGTCTTTTGGTGTACTAAGTCACAGAAAAATCCATGTCCGTTCTGGTGCTTAGACAACCTCCACTGATAACGGGGTTAAAAGATTTTCATCAAAGCATCACTTTCTTAGCTAACGTTCTTTTGAAAGAAAAAGCTATATCATTCTTTGAACGTTGAAAAATTGAGAATATAATTTCCTGTTTCACAAGCTCTACGTTTATTCAGATGCGTCTGTAACTGATTGATTGATGCCATTCTTGTCTGTCACGTAAAAATACTCTTTCCAGTGGACAACATTTCATACCCAAACAAAAGCTGTAAACATTGATCGTCGGTCACTTACCCTGCTGCTGCAGCCAGCTAATGGTGTGAGGCAAACACTCAGCAGCCCCTCGAGAATCACCCGTCGCGGCGAAAACGCGTTTACGGGACCGGTGCTTGCTGCGCGCCAATAATTGAGTGCTTAAAACTGTCCTCAAAAGCATGGTTGACAATGTTGTTGTAATGCAGATTCCTGTTTTTTTCTTATAATTTTTTACGAATTGCCTGAACTGCACAGTGGAAGATGCAAATGCAACACTGTTTGCCGTAACGGCTCGTCTTTACGCCCTTGATTCCCCGGCAAGATGCGTTGCATGCGAGCAGTTCGTTCATTCGTTCCGCAAACAAGTAAACGAAATTTATCTTTCCATTTTTATTACGCACATATGTGCGCCCGTGCCGACTTGTGCCATTCAGCAGTGATCGATTGCTCGAGAAGGTTGAACATTTTGTTGCCGGCTCTCTCAATGGGTCATACGGGGTGCACCGAATGGTTGACAGTTTTGCACCATTTCATCCAAAAACGCCCCTCGCCTATACACGCTGGTGACGGGCCGGTGAAAAGTATGCAAATGCAGCATGCACACGCGCTCGTCTGTATGTGCCGGCCGTCAAAGGTTGCGCTTAACGAGCGATGGAAGGCCAAGGCCGGGGTTTGTGTATGCGTGGCATTGAGCTGGCGTTTTTTTTTTTTATTATCCCCATACTTCCACCATTCGTTCGGGAAATTTGAATCATTACTTGTCACAGCAGCACCGGGATTGATGATGGGATCGTCATGTAACGAAGGCTCACCGCACATATGCAGCTCGAACCGTAGCCCTGAAGCCGAACCGCTGTATGTTTCCCGTTTCCCCCGCGTTCCCTTTCGCATCGCCAGCAACACTCATCCTTCACGCTAGGCGCACGATCGGTTTCGGCGCAACAGTTTTATGATATTTATATGATCATCGGGAAGCTCATTTGCATGTTCGGTCACCATAAAATGGCAAACGGGACGCTTGCCGGTTGCAGCGCGTTTGGGAAAATGTCGAAAACCTTCGTGGTGTTGGTGGTATTGGTGCGCTTGATTCCGGCGGTGCACGAGGTTTGAGGCTGGAAGGAGCAATAAATAAATAATTATTATTATCATTATACTGCTCTAAATTGTGGCCTTTCATCCCGCCCGACAGAACGTGGGAGCAGGGGGCGCGGGTTGGCGATGCTTTTGGAGGCTGGCAGGCATACATGTAAGGGCTATTTTATTTAAAACATCCTAATAAAAAGTTCGAAATCGATTCGTCGAGCAAGTCTTTGTTGTGTGAATTATTTCGAGGTACAATAAAAAAAAACATTAAATGTTTGCTGTGTTGTAAAGTTTACAAATGCTGACAAGTCTACATAAGAAAGATTGCATACATGAGATCTACATAAGAAAGAAGAGGAAAAATACAATAATGTGGCTGTAGTAAGAAGATTATAAAATCGAATCTTATGCACTAAGTCACGTTAGAGTTTTTTGTGTTTTCTAACGAGTTTTACTTTCTGTTTCAAACTTCAAACTTTAACTATTTTTAAAGAAAATGGAAATATTTATTTAAGTGTTTATCTGCATGACAGAAACAAACTTTTGTAGATCAAACTTTGAAGTAGTATCGAATAACACAAATTTCAATTGAAACATTTGAATTTTAACATTTCTCTCGATCAATATTCAGTTAAAAAAGGAAGGTGTTAGTAAAGGGAAAAAAATAAATAAATAAATAAATAATTAAATAAATAAATAAATAAATAAACATTTCTTTCGATATTTAGAAAACCTTGTTTACTGTGATATGCCATAGCACTTCGTTAGTTAGCATTTTGCCCTTTGCTTGCGTTATTGTTGAAACAAACCTTATTTAAAGCACAGCGTACCGGTCAAAATAATGGATGGATTCGGGTATTTCTTGTATTAAAACCTTTCGAAAAAAAACGACATTAAAACATAATTGTATAAAAATATGAACAAAATATTATGTGCACTTCGCATAAAAGTAACCTAAAATGTTAAAACGTATATGCTTTAAGTAATTGTTTACCGCAACAACAAAAACACTCAAAAACAAATCGATTCGATCGTTCCTGTAAGTTGTACCCAACCCAATGCAAATCGTCACGATGAACATTAATCAGAAATAAATCACAATTTTTGGCAGCTACAAAATGTAAGGTAAAAAAACAAAAGAACGAAACAACTCCCTTAAAACACAGCGAAACAACGGCACCAGCGGCACCGGCCGTAAATTGGTACCCGCACGAAACCGGGCTGTAATTATCCTTCTCGCGCTGGTTTCGCGCCGGCAACGGAACGGACCATCAACGAGCCATCCCAGCGACCAGCTGGTTTAATGATTTGCTGTTCCTGTTATATTCGCTTGTTTACAAACCTATCCCCGCCCCTGTGGGCTCCCAATCAATCGCTTGGCGCGAAGCCGATGCGAAACCAGACCGAGTAGTCCTCCTGATGTCCTGCTACAACGCGTTTCTCTGTCGTGCCGTCACCGTCGCGTATCATATCACAACCCAGAGGACCTGCGGGACATCTTCGAAAAGTAAAACTAAAACAAAAAATTTCGCTTCTCGATCTCACACTTTGCCTCGCGGCAGCCAACTATCCCGATCGGTCGCATCGGTCCGGTCAGGAATGGTATGCGAAACGGTTAAATTTTAAGCTCGGTGCTTCCCGGTCGTCCGTGTATTCATTCACCCAGGCCCGAGGGAGCTTCCGGCCTTTTTTTGGGGATACCGGGTGCACCGAACGGCGAAAACAAAAACACCACCAAAAATAAAAAGCCTAGCGCCTGAGCGCAACGAAGGACGGAACAAAACGACGTTCGAGCTGGAATTTAGGACACCACGCCCGGACGATCGTAGCGATTCCCGGTCGGGTTTGGGGGTCTGTTGCTGTGGCTGGGGGTCAGGAAGCGAAAACAGCAACCAAAAAACGCATAAATACTCTCTCTGCACACACGCCGCCCCGGCCATATCATCATGCGTGTTGCGTCAAACGATGCTCCTGCTCGGTCTGGGCCGAGCCCCGTTACACGGGGCGAGGATTCGCGGATGGAAGCATTTTAATTACATTTTTATGTTCGCGCGCCACCACTCGCTACCCACCGTTGCCGTCCCCGGTTGCGCGATTATTTGTAAGTCCTGCGGGCGAAATGACCAAAGCGACCCAGCCCACAAACGATCGTCGTGTTTGTCTTCATAAATGCGACGATCCGGCGATGAGCGTGCCGGCACAGACCCGCACGGTGCACTGCGGGAAGCGGTTCGTCACTGGCCGTGACCGTGGTCGAGGCGCTGTACGTCCGACGATCAAACGATCCACCCGTGGAAGGGAAGGGAGGCGATAGCGGAATTTGGGAGGTGAGTAATTTCTTCCAGCCGGACCAATGCTGGGAGCCAAATGCGGGTAATGGCCAACGCGGACTGCAATATAGACGACGCGGGCAGCGTTTTGTCACATCAATTTTCAACTCTTTTAATTTTGCACTGCTTTAGTGGTCACCAATCACGAAGACTGGAGCGGTCGCTCTGGTGTCATCCTGCTGTACAGTTTGACGGTTTTTTTGTTGTTGTTGTGGTGGTGGGCAGATGGTGTCATAATTTAATTTTTGCACCACTTTCATTAAATTTAATTCATTCGCAGGAATAAAACAAAAATGACCTTTACAGTAAAACCCTTTCGGAAAGGCTTGGGGGTGCTTGCAGAAGGTGCAATTTTGGAGATTCTTCTTGGCTTCCCGAAGGGAATGATTTATTGTCCAATTTATGCAAACCGCTTTTAGAAGGAGCGAAAGAACTGTTTGGCAACGGGGGGAAGTAAAATCGAAAAAGCTCGTTACAACGGCACGCCAGGCAAGCATATTGTAGCCGACTGACCCACTGAAACGAGTGACGGTCGTGGATCGTGCGTAGACCGATAATGTGATGCACACAAACTAAACCGCTCTGAACCGGTGCTGAAGGCCAAACACAAAGGGTGGCAAAGAAGGAAACGGTACGTACGCAGCATCACGTACGGTGCCTCATGCCACTTGCTTGAAGGGAATCGAATGAATGAATGAATGCAGGTGCGCTTTGTGTACGGTTTGCGTTTGGAGCCGTTGATTGTCGGTGCGAGGAAGAGGTTTGATTATTTATGGCTGGTAGTGTCTATTTAAGAGTTTGCCAAATTGGACGCATAATTGCAAACCAGTTTATGGTGCAAAGTTTAAAAGGTTAAACCAATTAAAAATGGTAAAGTTCTAGATCGTACCTATCAATTTACGTTTGGTTAGTTAGACTTGGTTTAAATAACTAAGTTAAAAAAGTTTAATACTGAGCTGATGTCAAAATATGTGATTTTTATGAAGTATCATTTTTTTATAAATATAAAATAATAATAGGTAGTTTGGTTAATATATCAATAATAATTCACCTAAATGTATACAATTTTGTGCATTTAAATTGAATTGTGTAGTTCAGAAAGAAGCAAGGTTACTTGCTTAGTGTTGAAATACCTTTCATCATTAGTGTTGAAATACCTTTAATTTTGTGATAAGAAGTAAGAGATTCAATAATAAAAACTACTCATTGGGTAAACGAACATTTTTTTTTTATTATTTCTGCCTCTAATGGCCTAATGTGCTACTAATAATTCTTTGTAATAATCTGCATAAGTATTTATTAATTTCTGCAAATCTTAATAGTAATGAGAGTGGAACCTGTCATTTTAATAGAAAATAACAAATTCCTGCACAAAAAAATTCGAAAAATCGATGAATATATCATCTGTAACATCATCGCTATGAATTGAATGTAACCACAAGAACAGCTTAGAAAACTATATTTCAACATTACCACCGTACTTTAGCATCGTTTCGTTTGCCGTACTGAATAATGTTTAGAAATTTGGAATATTTTTAATAATTGGTTCTTTTGGAAAGCAGTTTTTCACACCAAAAATAAGCAAAATGTGTTGCTATTTGAAGTTTTTCTCTAACTGGTGGTTAAAATATTGAGAAAGATACATATTATTATATATCATTGTAACAGTAAATAAATAAACATTTTTTTTAAATGATTCACTCTAAAAAATTAAAACATTTTCCTAAACCTCTTTCAAAGCCTTTTTAAAAGAAATAAAATGTTATTGAATATATTAGACAGTTTTTAAACGCACTACAGTTACAAGTTAAATAGTAAGTTTGTGCAATTCATCTGTCTCTAACATGAGTGATTGAATGAGTGTTCTTGAGTGTCTATTGTTCCGATTTAGTTTTCTTGTTTGTAGCAGAGTTACTCGATTACATTTCACTGCGCTTTTTTCGTGATCTCAACTGCATGGTGTGCAAACACGTGTCACATGGCAAAAGTTATTTAAATAAATTTATGAAGAATCCGGTTGACAAAATCCTAAAGCACCACATTCAGTTAATGCTAAGTAGAAACATTACGATCGAGTAGGACAGGTTAAGAAAATCCGTAAACTTTTCCATCGAAACCGCATTGATGGAGCCGCAGGTGAAGCAGAGCCTGTGCTGGCTGCGCATAATCAGCAGTCGAATCGTCAGCACCTCCGAACGATACTGGCGATGAAAGTCACGCGAATACTCGAGCTTCCGCATCCAGTCCGTCTCGTACAGCTTGTCTCCGAGCGATCGGTGCTTTAAGCGGGGAAACGAATCAGACAATCAGTGCGGACGGACCCACCACCCCTCACTCTTACCATGTCCTGCAGGTGCTCCACCAGCCGACAGAAGATGAAGTACTCCAGCACGACCGAGACGGGATACTCGCTCAGCACCAGGTTCTCGCGCAGGGCGGGCCCGCGCAGCGTTACGTAGCAACCGGCCACCACCAGCCCGAGCGAGAAGATGTGATGCTGCAGAAACACGAAGCTGGCCATGCGCTGCAGCTTTGGTAGCATCCTGCCAACGACAGATTTGTTTGTGAAAAAGTGCAAAGCCCGGAAGTGGCTAGCAAATTACGTGAAAATTTCGCAATGCCGTCGGGCACAGCGGCGCAGCTCCGCGTGCAGCGCGCTCCAGAACGCTGCCCGATCCTGCCGCACGTTACGTGCCTGCAGCCGCGTGTCAACCGTCTCGAACACTTCGCCCAGACAGATGCCCAGCAGCTCTACCTCACCGATAAAGCCGACCAGCATCGCGTTCACGATGGAGCACCCCATGAAGAAGCCGATGGTGGGAAAGAACAGCAGGTTCAGGTACAGGAACTGCACGAGCTCGGTCCCGACCGGTTCACCGCACACCACCAGCATGAAGTGCTTCTTCAGGTGCTGCCGCGATAGCCACGTTTGCACGAGAATCACTATGATGCCACACTGCGGCCCTAGGATGAGACCGTTGCACCAGCGATACCAATGGTCGCGCACCTGGCGGGCGAGTGGATGGTCCCGTGCGAAAGTGCGATCGTTCAAAAAGTCGCCCAGCTGCTGGAACGCATCGTAGTGGATGGTGAAGATCAGCATGAGCAGCAGTACGGCCGTGATGACGGTGATGCCGCCCGACACGAACGAGACGTAGTTGATGTCTTCCGGCTGGTACAGCACGTAGTAGAGCTTGTGCAGCAGGGTGGACAGGTACGCCAGGTACGCTAGAACGCGCAGTACAGCCACCAGCCTCGAGAGCAGCGAGTGCGGATTGATCGGATATCCTGCGGCCTGCTGGAACGGGCGCAGAAAGTGCAGATAATCGCTGTCCTCGTCCAGATGCCACACGGTCTGGCGCTGGCGTCTGATCCACTCCATCTCGCTGGTTGAACTGGTCGAATGAAGCGAACTCGTAAAAAAGAGGATGTTCTAGGGTTAGTATTGAGCGATTCCGGTAACGAGCCTCCATGGGAAAGTGTACCGTGAGCGTCCGGCACTGGTCACACCCCCATTCAATGCAATAACATGGAATTTATAATACAGAATCCATCACCACAAGGCACACATGCAAAGGATACGTAGGATCCACTGGTTAAAAGTTTTCCCGCTTTAGAAGACACTACTAATCGGAGGTGATGAAAAATGCACAACATACCTCAAAGGGTCGCTACAGACAGTTGCAGCAGAATGTGCAGTTCAAAGAAAACATTGAAAGACTGCTTTGTAATTAGATGTTTACGATCAGAAGGGTATCAATTTCAACCCCTCTGGTGAGTTGGATTCCCTTTCGGTAACAGTTCGGTGCACGGGGACAGTTCATTATCCAATAAAAGTGAACGATTGTTTGCTTTGAACTTTCTGTTTATTTATTCATAGATGGAGAAAATTTGAAGCAAAGAACCATTCCGCCTGAGCGATGCATTCCGTTGGGCCGAGGCAAGAGCTTCCACTTCAACCATTTGTTCTCTATATAATGTAAGTCAAGTGCGCCTGGAACTATCCGCCCTGGTATTGTCTTCTGTTCTGCTCCACCCGTAATGCGTGCGAACCGTCGGCTAAAATAAAGCCCCCGAAACCATTTATTATTTATTTATTGATTGCGTTCGCCTCAACACAAAAGCCTGCACCGGGAAACGAAAGCCCATCAGCAATAACATAATGTGCAATAAAGTTGCAAAACAAATGGGCACGCATAATGGGAAAATCTCACCTTAACCTGCCCGGAAAGCATGGGTGAGAATAAATCGCGCACCTGACCCGAATCGCGCGCTGGCGACGTTGTTCCGTTGTGGCTGACCTCTCGGGCGATCGAACGAAACTGTTCCCCAGTGGCCTTCTTTCGCCCTGCGGTGGAGGTAAACCCTGAGAGAGCATCTCGCTTTGGGCGAACTTTTTTTCTTGATGCCGATTGGAGGGGAGGAGAAGGAACAACGTAAGGTGGGAAGAAACGGTGAAGATCATATTTCGGCTGGTAATTGTGATAACAGACATGGCCGACTCGTTTTACAGACAATGAGCGTTGGATTGGATTTTGTTTATATAGCATTATTACAAAATTTTATATTACTTAATTTTTTTAAAGAACTGCTAACCACCCACCAAGGTGTAGAAAAACATAAAACTAGCGCCCTTTTGTTATCTTAATTTACCCAGACTCGGGTGGCGCCAATTGGGTGTGTGTGACCTCAAATGCAGTTCACGGCTGACAACTTTCACCCAAGGTCACGTCCCGCGGATTGATGCGCCAACGTTTTGGGGCAGGAAGCGGATTTAGCGATCCTCGTACCCGATGGCTACTGCGTGGTGGTTCCAAGGTTTTGGTGTGTCCGCCTGACCGTCCAGACCGGTGCGCACCATACGACAGGCTAATCAGCGCGACACAATTCCTTCCGCGTATGGATCGTTTGGCAGTTTGGCGCACGGAAGATGGCACCGTTCCGAAGGGGCAGCAGTCTAAAGAAGTGGGGTCCGGGTTAACGGGCTCCATTTCATCCATACGCTCGTCGATGGCGACAGTGCGATAAAATATAGCAAATCGGTGCTCGTGAAACGGAATCGATTCGGTGCAAAGCATTGGAAGGGCGTGAGCAGCATAACGAAGTTGGCGTATACGTATACAAGTAGGCAGCGCTGGTGCGGACCAGACCGAAATTCGTAACCGCCACACGACAATGTGACCGCCAGTCATAAAAGCAGCATGATAGAACTCGGTGCCATTCCTTTAGGTGGTTCATGTTGGAACCTTATTCAAGTGTGCTCTTAATATGATGCAAAATAAAATAGATATTTGATAAGAAGCGTAAATGCAAGATAAAGTTCAGTTTATATTCATGCACGGATTAATTTCCCTTTTTTGTGAGAAGTATATTTCGTAACCTATTTGGTTCGTGGTAATGATGAGGTTGCAGTGTAATCTTTAAAAACTTATTCAACAAAAAAAAGTATGTCTTTTGCTTTAAATAATTTGTGTACTGCAAATAAAATTACACAGGAGCAAAAAAAACATAATTTTAAATATGTTAAGAATTAAAGAAATTAAAAATTATGCTAGAAAATAACGGTAATGCTAAAAGATTTCAACCACGTATGATTTCAAACTGAAAAGTTGCACCGAAAAGTTTCAAGTGAAATTTAGAACACATCATTGCGCGCAAGCTTGACGCACAGTGGAAGGTCACGAATGTCCACAAAATACTAAAATTATTTAGAAGCTATTTTTTACATTTCCTGTTAAAAAATCTGTGTTGTGCTGAATTATGTTAACGGAACTTAATTTATCACTATGGGTTATGTGTTTGAGATAAAAGTTTAGTTTCATTACAATATTTTAGTACATGTAGTGCGCAGTATTTAAGATCTTGTTTGCATTGAATTTGTATATAACCTTCTTCTTTTGGGTCGTTAAAATGATCTGATGATCCGACGTTATTGTTTTCCCTAGTTAATCTATTAATATACCGCAAAATGCAATATATTTTATGAACATTTGGATAGCGATGGTCGCATGGACGTAAACGGCCGAAACTATCCAGGTCCAAAGCCGCATCCGGAGCGGATCCGTGCCGATCCGCTGTCAAAGTTGACATTCCGTTTGTTGTTGCTTTTTTTCTTCCCCGTAGAATCAAGAAAAAGAGGCACCGACCGAAGAAGAACAAATTACGCAGACGGCAATAATATCGCAGAGCGGAAAGCGAGCGGTAGGAAGCGAAAAGTCAGATCGCGCCCGTGGTGTTCCGTAATTTTGTTCTCCGTGGGATTAAATCCTAACTGCGCTGATTGCATCCAGAACGTGCAGCACCAGTTAACCGTGCGCGTGAGTTTGTGCCGTCTAAAGTAAATAGTTACGAAGTAATGTTTCCGACTTGTCGGTATCTGTGGAAGTAGCAGGGACAGTGCTTGAGAGCGTTATAAAGTGCAAAAAAAATCTACCAGAAGCGCAATTAATTTGTGAACGTGTTGTGCCTGCTAAAGGCTCTTGTCATTGGCGCACCGTGCACAGTGACCGGGCAACGCGGTGATAAGAATGACGAGCCGCTCTGCGTGATCGGCCGTTCGAGCGAAGGGGATATTGCAAACATTTATGCAACAAATGCTCCCCCAAAACTCGAAATCGAAGGAGTAAGCATTCGCAACGAGAATCAACAAAGAGCAAGAAAGGAAGCAAAGAGAATAAGTGCAGCGTTCCGTTGACCGCCACAGAACCAGTTCTCCGATCCATCGATTCAGTTTTAATGCGTCGCAGTTTTATTCTGTGCATTTCTCGTTCCCGCTGACACAAACCGTTTTCTTTCTCTTCGTAGCCGTGCTGCTCGCTGCTGATATTTGGCCGTCCGTTTGAATGGCATGACGGTGTATATATTTTGCTTTGGGTTTGCGTTTCTAAAACCGTCTGACGTTTTGAACCCCAGCGCCCGTACCCACCCACCGCAATCGTTCGTTCCGGCTGGTGGGCGCTTGAGGTACAGTGAAAATGATTTCATAACAAGTGGTGAAATTGCGCGTTCTCCGCGTTTCGCTACACGGTGGAGTGTATAGTTCTCAGCTCTGTACCCCGTTGCAACCCCCGGATGCTTGTAGCTGTGGGAAGTAAGATTATGAAGCATATTGGGAAGTGTGCACTTTTGCATTTGAAGCATAAGTTTGGCGCAAAAGAAAATTGAGACGTATATGGAGTGGTAAACACCATCTCCGTCCTGTTTCGTAATGCCCAGCACTGAGCAGTGTTGCGCTGGTCGTGTGCTCTTTGTGCTCCCTGAGGCACAGCCAAAACAAACCCACTTTACCTGCCATATGTTGGCAAAGGGAACACTAACAGAGCGCACTGGCGAGTGGAAAAAGAATAATCATTCTTCCGAAGGAATTGCGCATGTCGCTCTGAGGGATGTAAACAAACGGCCAAAGCGGATGGTCTATATCGAAACAGAACACCTCGATAAATAGCATTAGTTTGAACATATGCTAATGTGGTTCAGCAACAGCCACTCTCGAACTAGAACCATTTATCCAGCCTAGATAACTAGTTAGAAGATTACGATATTGATGGACGATCATGTCGCGTAGAGGCCACACATGTGTATTAATCATGGCTAATTGAATGTTCTCCTCTTCGGTTGATCTGAAACATCCGCTTTTATAGAGGCAAAAGAAGCCAGCAGCCTTCCAGCTCGAGGAAATCCTGTTTCTTACGGCCGTCTCCATCAGATAGCTTGTCCCCATCTGTGAGCTGCCGTCATTTGGGTATGCATGAGAAATTATCTACAGAACGGACGATCAGCACGTGTTGCTTTCGTCCCTCTTCATAAAGCTCGCCGCGCAACATGAGCCTCTACCCCGGATGGGTGGTAATGATTGGGTTTTGTTGAACACCTTCAACGGGGTGCATAAGTGGCACGTTCGATTAGTGGGCTCGCTACACGCCGGTTTGCCTTAGAACGAAAGTGGGCACGTGAAACCGGTTCACGCTTCTCGTACGTATGTCCAATCTGCGAGCGAATTATTTGCAACAGCACCCACACCAAGACACAGCAAAGGGGCACCAGCTATGGCACTGGAGCGTCAACCTGAACCATCTCAAGATTGGTAGGATTTTTTTAAAATTCAAGGTTATCAGCAGTAGCAGCCCGGGGAGATGATTCGTTTGGTTAGGTGTGCCACAGACTGGAGATGTTCGTGTTTTTTTTAGTGCTTCTCTTGGTGGGTAGTTTAATTCAAACGAGTCGCAAAGTGGTTCAGCTGACTCTGCATTTTTTGGAATAATTATCTGAAAAGGTTGCGGACGTATATTTATTTGTATATTAGCTTCCATCCTCTTCCGGTATGGGTCATCCGCTAGTAGTGACCGTAAGCAGCTGATTTAGTTGTGTAGCCACAAATAATTTTCTGTCCATTGCGATTGAAAACACATTCGAAAATTAGGATTTGAAGGATTATGGTATTGTATTCTATAGAAGAATATCAGAGTCTATAAATCGAGGCTGTAAATAGTATCAAATGCATTTAGTTCAGGACTCATTAATTGTACTTTTACATTTCTGGAGACCTTTATTTCTGCTGCGTATGAAACCATGAGCGGTTGTAATAAGATTATGTTTAAGGTTACATTATTTACAGCAGGAAGTTTCGAAACCTTTTATAGTCTTTTACTCGTTTTAGTCCGATTACTTCCTTTGAAAGAGGTGTCCTTAATACCAATTCTGTGTAGAAATCCCGCCGATACTTAAATTCTGCATAACATAAAGCCGCTATCTATTTTAGCGTATCGATCATCAACATAACCTTCCCCGCGCAAGTCACTCAAGGTGAACGAGAATGTTTCGCGCTGATTAAAATTGCCAATGCCTGGGGCTCACCACCAATGGCACACGGACCATAATGTTCTTCCAATCCATATCCATATCAACCTATGAAAAACCGTCTTCCGTTTTGTGCGAAATTATGTAAATTAGCTACAAAACCTACCACTACAATCTACGTATGGCAGATAGGTTCCTCGATTTGTAGAAGCCGGTTCTGGTACACCTTAAAACACGAACCATTTCCTTCGGTGCATTGTGGGAAGGAAAAGTTCGGTCATGAGACATGGTGCCGGTCGGTGGATTTGTTTTGTTTAATTTTTCGTGCCCGAGATCAACTGTTTCCTATTCGTTCGGCGCCTATCTCCATTGCGCGCGAGCCTCCACCGCTGCGTGTGTTTGTGAGGGTAGGAGCATGTACCTCAGGTCGCTGTCGAACCGCGGTTGATATGTTTTGCGGGAGGGGATTGCTGCCGACCTCTTCACGGAGTGCTGACCGGCTCTGGGTCGCCGTAGCTCAAACGCGATCTTACCGTCGCCGGTGTAGGACGTGCTCGGTTCGTAAGTCGTTTTGGGTGCTGTACGCGGGTGTGCTTGCTTGGTGATAGTGTTGTTAGATTGAATAGGACAAGGTAAAATGTGCCAACTATACGATCAAGTAGTGGTTTAGAATTGGTGTAGCTTTAAAAACAGGTTTAGAGTACTATGAAAACAAACATTTTATCAACAGGCTTATCGATTATCTCATCCTTATCGTTCGTTGATCGATCGTTTCAATCATGTAGGACGAACAAAAGGGCACTATCTTCCTTTCTTTTGTGAGACAAAGAACACTAAAACGTTCGTAGTGTGTTAGTGCCTTACAAACGTACTCGTATCTATACGAACATCAGCGTAAAATGGTTCGATACTAGACAAAGTAACATCAGCCTGTTATTGTGGCTTTCCCTTTCTACTGCAAACAGTTAAGCCATTGTTCTTCCACCACACCGCGGTAGAAGGTGTTGATGAAGATGATGATGATGATGCAATCAGTGGAGTTTTGTTCAAGAAAATCGAGACCGCTTCTCTGCTTCTCATACCACAGCATCATATGGGCATCCGCTCCGTTCGCCTTGCTTTTGCTCAGTTTGCTTCCGATCATAAGGCTGGATGAGTAGTGAAAGTGGCGCGATCTTCACTGCACGTATTTACGGGGTTTACTCATTTTTTCCGCCGTTCCGATCTTTGCCTGTCTTTGCACGGGTTGCAGAGGTGGGTAAGGTCAGATACTTGACGGGTTGGGAGGATTTTCAATGTGAGGGGGGGAAGGGGGATTTAATCTATTTTCGCTCTCCGGTTAGATTGTGTTCCTTCCTTTTATGGTGCTTTTCCGCGTTTCTATTCCCGGCGCCCCGATTTAATGCATTCTCTTTTGCCTTTCGTGAAAACGAAAAAGGGGGCGGCAAATATGGGTTATAAGTTTACGTTTTTTGTTTTTTGGTGGAACGGTTGTACGGTTCAGTACTATTGTTAGATAAAATTTCGTGCTAAAGAAGCAACGTATTTCATCCCTTTGTGCAGTTTGTGAATTTAAGCAGACGAAAATTAAAACCTTAGAGCCATATGATTGTTGTTCAAGTTTAAAATGTTATAGAGAACGATTTCATTAAAGTTGGCAGCCACTTTATTCACACCGTATCCAGCCTTTACACCGTTGCAGCCCGTGTAATATGTTGTTTTGTTGTTTTTCCCCTTTTTTCGACATCAAATTTACATAGAAGTGATAAAATTGGTTTAAAGAGTGTTCTTTCGTACGAAAATAAACTGTGAAAAATCGTGGCAGCGTAGCGGAAGAGAAGCAGTTGACCGTGGCCTAGTGCGTGAGATAGTTGATTAAATTAAAACCTGCAGTGGACGGTGGGTGCAGTATAGAAATTAGAAACAAGGAAATCGAAATACAGTCGCCTTCGCAAACCGGAACCGATCGAAGAAAGATAAAATAGTTGAAACCCCATAACAGCAGCAAACCTCCTTCGGCCTGTGTTGCGCGTTTGTGTCGAGATGCGTAGCGTACGGAGCAGCTACACTATCGGGCGGTTGGCGATTTATCCCAAGAACTCAAATATTCGCACTGGTAAGTACTTACGTTCCATGCCTTCGGGTGGTCTGTGGTCGATGTGTCAATCGTTAATATCCTGTTGAAATGTGTATGAGACGATCATGTAGAGCGTTCTGGTTTCCGGCATCATTAGTCACCAGAAATGCAGGTTCAATTAATATAACTTTTAATAATATATTACAGTTATTTGATTGCTCATGATTTACTTTGAATTCAATTAAAAACACGTCAAACAACTCCAACATGTGAGGGATACTCACTTCTATCTAGTAGATTGAGTTGAACCAATGGCATTCGATAAAACGTATACGTATATATTATCTTCTGAGCTCGCAACAGCGAAAAAACCAATTATATTTTAATTGTTCTTTGTTGCTTGTCGGATAAGGTGTCAAAGAAAGGATTGGCGCCAAAAATCAATGTATACGTTGTGCACAAGATACGTGATCTTCGACGTACGCGGACTTGGAGATACCAGGGTTTTTAAATATAAAAGCTTGACGGGAAAATTTAACACTTACATTGATTAATAAAAAAAGATTTGCGTTTTTGTCAATTTAAAAAAAATGACATGAAACGGGTTGACACAATAAAAAACAGATTCTTTTGGTCGAAATTAGTGAGCTTCGACAGTAGAACATACCCCTTGATTGAGAATACTCCTTCACTTATTCGCTTGAGGCGTGCTCTCCTCCTGATTGACCATTAACGGTAGGGTTCTACTTTTTCCCATCTTCTGCCATTACCGGTCAACCTTGGGCATTCCGTTCCACTGCAAGCTGTGCATGTTTTGAAAGGACGAACGGCTCCCAACGTCATTGAAGCTTCATTCTCTCTCTCTCTCTATCTCTCGCAGCAATCATTTCATTTGCAATTCTCCGCCTTGATTCTTTGGGAAACAATCGAAGCGCGAACTGCCGTATCAATGACAAGTGCTACAGTTGTTCCACGTGAATGGACCGCCGAACCAAACCACCTTCACATAAATGCCGTGTGTGTTCGGAGTGTAACGTGCGTTCTCGGTTAGCAGTGTGCGGTCTCATATTCGCCGAGGATTAGATCCACTTCGAACCCGATCTGATGAGGGGCAAAAAAATCTTAGTCCGAAACAAGATTCACGCGCCAAACGCATAGTTCGCGCCAAAATCCTGTCGAAATTCGTCAACCAATTCTCAACCAGTTCGTTCCGCCTGGTCCCCACACAATGATGGTCCACAGTATGAGGCAAACCGGTACACCCGGTACGTGATTTTGTTATTGTTGTTTAAGATTTTTGGGTAATTTTTTTTTCCTGCAGGGAAAGGATAAAGGTGAGAACAACCATTCAAAAAATGGCACCAAAAACGCGCACACACTTTCGCCGTCGTTTTACGCACTGGTTCGGGCACAGCCGTTCGCTTCACCCATTGGGGACATGGCTAACGAATCAATTATTTTATTTTATTGTTGTTTACTTTACTCCGGTGCATACGCTGTATGCTCAGTAACTCTCCGTCTGTGCGTTCCAACAGCAACAACCGGGTGCTAATTGCTTGTGGCGTTGCTGCAGTTTGGATTATAGTCATTATCAGCTACTTGCCGAAAAACGCAGCATGGAAATCATACTTTTCAGCTGTGAAAGAATGCTTCTCCTGTGCATCCTTGAACTACATGGGATCTGTCTGCTGCCATCCTTCAATGGGAAGGTTTTTCTTGGCACAGTAATGCGGGAAAGGAATTTCGGAGAATGTCACATCGAAAAGTAATAAAAACACTTTAAAAGAAAAAAGCTTCTTTGTTTGTTTTACGATCCGCAATAGGTGGCGGTTTTGGTGTAGAAAACGAGTCGTTGTAATCCATCAGACTGTTCAGATGGGCAATTTCTGAGTTTTAACCCATCCTGGTAAGAGGATCGCTCTCTGGAGCAGCTTGTGCAGGGTTGTGCTGATTGTATTAGCTTCACCGAACTGAAGGTGAAGGTCCGCTCTAGGCGCACGATCGTACCAACAGTGAAGAATACGGGAGCAAAAACAAATCGAAACAAGACGATCGTTAGAGGAATCCTCAGGATGGTGAGAAAAAGGGAACCATAAAACGGTACATAATAGGCTTTAGGTGGTACACTACTCCGTTGTGCAACTCAGGCAAAGGCTAAGAAAAAAGTGGTGCAGAAGGCAATCGAAACAAACCACAAACACAGCGCACAAAGCTCTCGGCAACTCGGTAGATGGGGCTGGATGATTAAAAGTTCCGCGACCTTCCTTCCCGGTTGTGACGGCGACAGTATGCAATTAAACCGCGGTGACCCTTTTCTACTGACCTAGGCGTTCGCTCGGAGCTTGAGCCTGCCGGTGAACTTGACAACCGACAGCAGCAAATGTGTGTGGACGTGTGGTAGCACGTGCCGCAGGGTTGTGTCTCGGGCGCATTAGAAGTCGACGTGTCCTTCGAGGGCGTTACGTGCGCTTACTAACAGGTGTTTTGTTTGGGCTTATCTTGCTAGATGAGAAAAGATGGACGTATGTGTAGCAATGCAAGTGGCGATGTGCGTAAAGAATTTGAATGAGAGAGCGAGTTAAATCATTGTGCATGAATAGATTAAAATAGGCAACGTTTTGCTCTTCAAGAGAATAATCAACTTACGTTATAAAAATAGGAATTCAATCATGACACTATGGTAAAAAAAGAGAAAAATGATGATATCGTTGCCTTTAAACTCGATATTTCCGTACACATAATAGACTATATAGAATACAGCAAGCAATATGTTAAACTTCCATGTTTATACGTGAATTGATTATCCACTTGAAGAACAAAATACTGATTCAGGATTGTACTACGGAAATAATAATCAAATTAATTGGGGTCGATGTCTGGAAGGCGTTGGTTAACTCTAAGACTGTTAATCCTCCTAAGAGTTAGTTACAGAGTTTCGAGCCATATAATAGAACATTTCAATCAATCGGTGGAACATTGCAACTGGTTAATGGAACATTGCAAACGTCATGTGGAATTTTGCAATCATATAATTGAATCGTGCAATCATACAGTGGAACTTTGCAACTGTACTGTGGAATTTTGCTATACGCTATTAAAATCGCCAAAGAGAAGATTTATGTGCTAGGGATAAACATTTAAGATGCATACTACAGTGAAACCTCCCAAAGCTGTCATTTCCATACATTTCGTGGTTCTCTAAGATCTAGGAAAACCTCCCTAAGATGGGGTTCTCCAAGCTGGACATGAAATTTGCACACACATATTCTCTAAGTTGGCAATGTTAGTTTATGAGGGTTGATTAAGGGATTGAGTTGCTCGTCAGCTTATTTGTTTGCATTGAAACGTTTGCTCGGTGTGTAGCTAGAACACTTTTGAAGAAACATATTAAACGAATTGTTGTTGGAAATGAATGGAAAATGCAATTTTTTAACATTATCCGAACTAGCTCAAGTGCTCAAAACTAATGAAAACGGAGAGAAAAAAACACGGTGGAACTAAGTCGCTGATTTGATTTCTCTAGGTGACAAATTTTCTAAGCTGGAATCCTCCCTAAAAAAGGTTGTTGTTATTGTTGGTAGGTTTTAGAGAGGCTTTGGCTTACTTAGAAGTTCTTTCGCCTCACCCTAAATGGGTGACAGTTCCGTCAGTGTGCATCTTAGAGAGACTTCGCCGTATCAACAAGCACCCCTCGTTAATCAATATTTTATCTCTTAATGATTAAGTTACAGATTCAACTCGCAATGCTTACTATTTCACTCTGATTTAACTCCTGCTTAAGAGTGGTTATTCCCATCACTTAATACAAGTTTGGTAAAGTTCTTTACCTTTGAAGCGTACAGTGCAGAGCTTTCGTAATAACGAAACAACGAAACCCTCTTGGCCGAAAGATCGTTATATTTAACTGTCAGCGCGTCGACAGCTGTACAATTCTTATCGTGCGATAACGATAAGACGGTACATCGAACGATTTCCTCACACAATCAGCCGACGGATTGTTTTGGGGTTGGGTGGAGAGTTGTTTATCATCATCGTTGCTGCCGTCCTTTGTTGTTTGTTGTGCGTTTATTACGCCTGGCCCCAATACGCACCCATACGCTCTCACGGTGACGTAAAACTGTACGTAAAATCCTGCCAAATCTGTCACGCCGTACATTCCGTTACGCCGCCACTCGTACATCAAACAGAATGCGTATTTATCTGACGGGCCGTTTGGTACCGCCGGTAATGGCATTAATTGTGAATAGAATCACCATCCAATGCATCAATGCAATCGGTGTATACCACCATAAAGGGCACTTGCAGCAATCAGCGGTAATACGCGTATATATATAATGGCAACTTTTTGAACCGGCAGACGTCTCAACCAACACTGTCCTCGGACACATGGGGCGGTTGGTAAAGGATGCTGGCGTTGTTCCAAAAACGTGTTGCTCTTCTGGGCTTGGGCTGTGGCTGTGGTGAAGGAGTAGCGGTAGCAAGGGCAACAGTGTTCCAGGGTGTGACCCAGTTTGGTGCGTGTCCGTGACACGATTTATCCATGACTCGCTTGCCGCATTATAAATCGTTCCAGTGTTCCAGCTTCAGCATCGTTGAGGATGGTCGTCATCCCCGTTGCGTGCATCGAAGGATACACTACACTACACCCACAGAGAGGTTGTGTGTGAGAGAGAGAGAGAAAGGAAGAGAGGAAGGATCATATTGCAATGCATCGTTAATGGACGTCTTTGGGTGGTGGGAGGGTGTTTTTCTTGGGCATGGCAAGTCACTGCCAAAACGCATAATATGTCTCGTCCCGTTTTCTGCCGGGCGTTTCGTGAAAACTGCGGGCACGGCATGTGTACTAACGATGCAATTTGCGGTGTAGATGTTCAACATCCGCTGGTTGTTGCACACTTGAGGCATCTTTCCTCACTACCATCCTCAGGGATGGTTTCGATGCAATAATGCAGCTTGCCTAAACCGGTTCATAGTTTACACACAGTGTTGCAATGTAGCACGTAACGCAACGTAACGCTTAAGGATTGGCTTTCAGATGAAAAAGGACGAATGATGGATGGTTTTTTTTTTTTGTGCTGTGTGATTATGTTTCATGACAGGAATAATGATAATTTAATGATAATGATGTCAATTTGTCGAATCTCTGTGGAATCTTTTGGTCAATTGAATTTACTGTGTACACAGCTACGAAAAATTACCTTTCTGTTTATCTTAAATGCAAAGTGATTGCGAAATTTGGTTCAAGATGGTGTCTTTAACAGGCGTAAAAACGTTATCGAATAAAAATGCGTAGCACCTAGTGACACGCAACAGCAGATAGATTGTCAGACAACAGATTAACTGAGAGGTGACAGTAAAGATAGATCATAATTAAAGATTTTATTGTTCACGATATGTTACTAGTACTAAAAACAGCCGATTTTTGTACCGTTTTAAATTTGCGTTCATGAATTACCTTCCATAGTCCATAATCGGTACAATAACGCAGGCATGAATTTCAGTATCAATATTGAGATACGGTAGTCAATCTAACCCCTGTGAACATACCGTGTCTTTAAAAACGTACACGTCTTATTTGTTTGTCAAAAAAAACAGTAAAAGAAAAGTAAGGTTTCACCTGTTATTACTGATTAGTTCCCCATCTTTTACGTCAACGATCGCCGATCGCTCACAGTGAGGAGACAACGGTGGAGACGCGCCCCACACGCGCCTCTCCGGTCTGTCTGGTTTTATTGGTCTTTGTGTCCAAGTTGGCTGCTTCTACCGGTTGCGGCCCGCGCAAAGAATCCCCGTCTCAAGGTCAAGGTCTTTGGCTGATCGTTGGTTGCTGCTACAACCCCCCCCCCCCTCTCCCTGGAGGGTGGGAGCGGTTACCGAGCAGCCTTACCCTCGCTGCCTTTTGCCCAGGGTTTGGAAGGCAAATTCAGAGATTGAACGCCGTCTCCAACCAGTTAGCTAGTTGCGGATTTATCGGAAAAAATACATTACCCCCGCATACTGGTAGCGTGGCTGTGGCGCCAAACTTCTTGTCCACTGACGCTGGAAGGGTTAATAAATGGGAACCCATTATACGTCCGATTAGACGACAGGTTTGAGGAAGGTGGAATTTTTATGGAGTTTTAGGGTTGGCAATTTTAAATAATTCTGATCGCCCTCTGCGTCAAACGATCGTGCTGCAATGGTGGTTTTCTTTTGCATATTTTTTTTTTATTTCGATTTTGTGTCTTTCACAGCGAAAGTAAATTATTTTTTTGCATGGCTTTAAGAATCACTTTTAATTGTCACGCTAAGACGAGCTCTTTTGGATGACACTTGCATGAGTGATGCACTCGCTTGTCTTATCACGATCTGTTGCTGCAAACGAAAGTAGAAGCAAAATCCTTAACGAACCTCCAACTTTTCGTTTCTCGCTCAGCTGACACTTAGAACCACTGACGTTTGATTGAATGATAGCTGACGCCAGTTTCGCACATCAGCTGATCTGCCATCTTACCGAGCGCAGCTGAAAACTGAACCCTGGCGTGAACTGTACAACACCCACCGCCGCACACGCCTAGAAACGTGTTGTTGTGTTGTTAGTATTTTTATTTTTTTTCCTGCTGCAAACTGCTGTTTACTTTACTTGGTCCACGTCATACCATGTTGGATGTTTGCCAGCGTAATTGTGTTTATCACTTGCCTTCGTTCTTTATCATCAAACTCAATCATCGGTCGAACGCACTCGTGTGTGTGTGCGCGAATCGCGAACGTAAAACGCGTACAAAGCGCCGTGACCTGTGTCTCTGTGTAAGCGCGTTGTGTCAGACACGTCTGAACACATGCCCGTCTGTAAGTTTTTTTTTGCAAGCATTTAAGATCAACAATCGAACACAAAAGGGTGGATAAATATTTTGCATTCAAGGTCATTTTGATTTAGGCAAAGAGCGTGCTCAATAGCTCGTCAATACAGGAAGTAATGAAAAAAGTACGTGAGTAAGTGCACAGTAATGTGGTCAGTTTGCACGAATCAAACGAAGAAGTGGGGATGGGTTTGTAGTGCCCACGATGTTGTGTGTCGCTGTTTTTCTTTTTCAGTGCAAAGCGTCTTTGTTTGTGCGTGTTCAGATCAGACATTTGCAAAATCGCATTTAATTGTTAATTGACGTGATTTTTCACAGCATTTGCCAGTCCACGAACGATCGTCAATGTACCGATGGCGAGGGAATGTTACTGTTTGCTTGCATTATTGCTGATCATTCATCACCAAAATGACGGTGTCTTTTTTTAATTAATTATTTTATATCGAAGGGCCATTTTAGAACACATTGTGCGTGAAGAAGTCTAGGCACAAGGATAACTTAATTAAAGAATCCAAATAAAAAATACATAATAGTGTCTTCAAGCAATTGTGCTTGCATTTTCAAATCAATATTATCATTATACATTTTTTTATTTCTTTAGTAACGGCCGAGTCGGATTGCTATCTGTATACTTGTATAAGATCAATCTCAATCAATATCAAATTATACATTATACATTCAAAATCAATATCAAATATTCCATCTGAGGTAAAAAAAAATCCAGCACGGAATAACCAAATATCTGTGTTTTAAAGGACTGAGTTGTTTGTTCAGTTTAAATCAGTGATGCTCCTGGCTAGATAATCGTCCCTTTCTAATACGGGCTTGAGGAAAGCGTGGTTTTACTAAAGCAAACGTTTAAACTCCAAACAATTGAAGAATAAAATCCAACAACTGAGCATCAAGATTGTTGGCTGCACAAATCCGTGCTAGAACTTGATTCCAATTCATAGTCACTCTAGTATAAAAATTCTTCATACGATTTTTATTTATTTATTCTGTAGTGATTTTTATAATCCTTCCTGAAGTTTTCGGAAGAAAGTTAATCCTGCGTATGGTTGGGCGTCAGTGGTCCGAATGGGATTCGATGCAACGTCGGACCTGA
Organism: Anopheles epiroticus; assembly: GCA_000349105.1. Taxonomy (NCBI): domain Eukaryota; kingdom Metazoa; phylum Arthropoda; class Insecta; order Diptera; family Culicidae; genus Anopheles; species Anopheles epiroticus. Next base: position 305,536 of record KB672065.1, on the reverse strand, counting down.
TTCGTATGAAACAGCCCTACGCCGCTACCCATGAGACCACCGTGCCGCCCCCGTTTGCAAATAGTTCAACGAAATTATGTTTTAAGACATTAAATTGACAAAAAAATCTATGTTACGTTCTCACAAAAATATAAATAAAATAAAATCAAAAACTTTTTAGTATGCTTAGATTTTCATAATTAACAAATGGCTTAATGACTGTGCAACCAGTGCAGCAACCAACCATTGCTTTCATTGTGTTTACTCCCCCTTACGTTGCATTGCCCTCCCGCCTCTAGTGTCCGAGTGACCTTCGACTCGGTTTGCAGTCGACGAAAACCACCCCACACAACGCCGGTTGAGGGGGTGGCACAGTACTCCTCTGCTGCCACCATAACGTACAGCGCTGCTGGGCCGTGCGTATGCCCAGAGGTTTCACTTGCAAATCACGCGATCGTGTGTCACGATCGTTGTAGTGCGGTTCAAAACAAAAAAAAAATGCACACACCTTTTCCAATCGGTGTATGGCTACCACGGCTTGCGACATTTCGCTTTCCTGCTTTGCTCTCTTTTTGTTTCGGTGCGTTCGATTTTTTTCACCCCGCGCGAGGTGTCCCGCTCCTCTTTGCCTTCCCTGCTATTGGCCATGTGCCCGATCAAACCGCACCGCCAGAGCGCCATCCCCGACAAGTACGCACGCCGATGCTGAAACAAACGATTTGTTTTGATTGCTTTCCACCGCGCAACGTGCGCACATATAGTGCTCCAGTCGACATCGGCGTCCCGACAATGCCGAGGTCAAGCAAAGACCCGGCGAACGGGGAGGAGGTGCGTAATCGCGACGTGAGGCGGCGCACGTTTGTGCGCCCTCACTTCTTCAACCTCATGGTGAAATGCACACGCACGTGTTGCCGCCCACCCTCAAGCGCTCAATAAAGTAAAGGCCACTGTTGCACATCGTGCCGCACCGTGGACTGCAATCGGGCAAACAAATGTTTGATGCACTATTAGCGCTTTTTTTGGTAGTGCAGTTTTGATTCGCAACACTCGGTCGGTGGTTGGAGAGACGGACGCAGGGGGCAGGAGTGAGCATTGGCGGCCCGTACTTTAGTGATGCCTTAAGTGAGTAGAGAAAAGTAGCCCCAACAGCTCGCTATAGAATAGACGGCTTGTCACAACGGTCATAATCGCTGGCAATAAAAGCAAGGCAAACTGTAGTGCGCATGCAGACGGCAAGAGTGAACTGTAGCACGGGTCATAAATTGTGGAACAATGCACAACGCGGTTCCATATAGACACACGCCGACAGCTGGCGGTGAACTGCAACACCAACATGAAGGGCTGCGTGTGTACCAATGCCTTTGAGAAGGAGAAATGTATAGACTGGGCCCGAGTGATCGATGCGGGCTTACGATCGAGAAACCAGTCGTGCCTCGTGGACGGGTGGGGAAAAAGGGGAAGAGGAAATATAGAATATTAAAAGGACACGAAAGACACCTTACGTTTTTTTTTGCGCTTGTCCCCTTTCTGCCCGATCGTGCAAATATAAGTTAAAATGCAATAAAAAAACGCACACGCAGCGAAACTATGCATGCTGGTTGAATTCGGGCATCAGAAGTGGGACACAGCGTGGTTGCAAAACAACCGCTACCACCTTCAAGACTGGCGGCGAGGGTGAGTAGTGGGTGCCGTCGGGGGGGGGGATTGCCTTGATTGCCAAATAATTCCTCCGCAGGAGTTAATATTACAAAAGTAATTCGCCAGCACATGCGGGGTTGAGAGTTTGCTTTCTTGCATTCGTTTACGAATTCCAGCCACGGAAAGGTCTTGATCGATCGTAGCCTGATGATCCCATCGCTCGGTGGGGCTAGGAGCGGGACCGAGTTGAGTCCGTGTTTTGTCTCCCGCTTGAAGTATTTATGAACTAAAACGGTTCGAACTGAACGAAATGAACTAAAACTGCTGTAAAGTATTTTATTGTTAAATGGGTTTAATGTAAGATACTGTTTGACTCAGGTAAGAATGAGTCACACTCTTTGTGGAGGACGTCGTATGAGTGCCATCATTTGAAATCTTCGATGCCCACATATCACTTTCGTGACCCAAAAACCCGTAAGAAAGGTTGTTTTTGGGGGTCTCTCTTCCTAACACAAAACCTCTAAATCACTGTTAGAAGGATGAATTAGGTATGAACGGGGTTACCTTTTCTTTACCACTTAACATGAGCCGACCACACTGTTGAGGCGGCACCAAAGGCGAAGAGCACTAACCAAAACACCCTCCGACGACCGGCTGGAGGCGTAGTGGCTGGCCGAATTGAATTAGTCCATTGCATTGTCCGGTGACGCCACATTCCGCCGACCAAGCCTGTTGCCTTGCGTTGCCTCGCACCGATCTTGAGACGTGTGAAGTGTTCTCGAGTCGTCGGTCGCCTCTTGTATGATTGAATGAAATGGTCCTCCAAAATCCATAGCGCCATTTGTGTCGTTTGCTACCCTGGGCAGAGGAAAGGAGCGGTGCAACCTTTCGGTGGTTACGGTGGCGGTTTAAAAAATTAAAAAATGTTAAACCCTGGCAACGCCTTCTCGCAGGCAAAGGGTGACTACCACTGCAACTGGTGCAGCGGGTCATTAGCGCCATCCGTCAGCGCCGACCCAGCCAAAAAGTTTTTGACGACCCGCGCTGATCGAAATCACTTATTTAGAGGGAGAGTGAGGGGTGGGCACAGCTTGGGATGGAAAGGGTTCGCGAACCAAATCAGCTCGCAGCCCATAGATGGAGAGTTGACGAATTTTTGAAATCATTGTATCATTAATCATAAGCTGGGGTGGGGGAAAGGAACGTTAACAGTGACAGGGTAAACAAAGTCCTCTTGTAACGTTGGTTTGGAGCCCGAGTCTGATAGGCAAAATGGACACTTCTTCTCCGTTCGGTTTGAACCATAATTGAAATGGAAATGTGTTGAAACATATTTTTTTCAACACCTTTCTGTGGCGCACGTAGTCTGCCTTTCTGGTGTTTCTGATCGCGATCGCGTCCAATGAAGATCATCCTTATAAAATGTAATATTACAACCATTCACCTTTTCTTCTGAAGTTTTCGTGCCATTTTGAAGAGCATGTTTTGGCACGGTCGAAATTGATCGTCAATGATCACATAACAAAGCCCTTTGCCAACTCCAGAAAGATTGGGCAAGCAGAGGTGTAGGGAGTAAACGGTAAACCAATCCTTCACTTTCGTTGCTGCGCCAAGCCTAAATGATTCTTCTTGCTATATATAATTTTATCCGTTAACCAACCCGCCTACCGCCCCGGTGACGAATGACTGTCCCTCCCCGATGTCGATCGGGCAATTTCTAACAATATATGGGCCTGTTGGCCTCATTTTTACTTTCCATCAAGCGACTCCTTTTGCTTCACGCTTTAAAGGCCCAAATTTGGAGGTTCATGACACCTTCTCCCGTAACCTTGAGTGGAGCAGTTGGCGAAAGAATTATCTCATCAGGGGTATGGCAGATCACTCGAAAGTCGTGGGAAATGGGAGCTCATCACCTATTGCCAGTCTTTTCGCGGGGCATAATGTTGTCATTATATTGGTGTCTGGTGGTCGGTCCGCGGTACTCTTAACTCTCAGCCTGTTTGTTTACCATTTCACGTCGCGCTGTGTTCCACTCATTGTGTGCCGCGATCATAACCATTTCACGCATAGTTTAGGATTGTACGCACCATCCAGCAAGAAGGAGAAGAAGGTGGAGAATGGTTCGTTTTATGAGGGAAGAGCTGCGTTCGCTTCGCGGTTGTTATCCGTTCCCCTGCGGAGAGTGACACAGGGACTTGGCACTAACATTTACAGATCTTTCCTCACACGGGACCAAGGGTTGACGAAGCTTCAGCGGGCAGAAATTTGCGCCATTTGCCTCGCGTACTCGATGAACGTATGCGCGCGCGCTGGGTGCATTATTTGCCACTTTTGTATATCTCGCTGCCCTAAAACGAGACGCGATCATGCCGTAGTGTTTGGATAGTTACGGTGTTTTTATGATCTAATGGTTCCTACAATTACGTTCAACTGTGCGTTGTGTTGCTAATGTATAAGCGCCTAGTGTGTGTATGCGCCCGTGCATCATGATGATGATGATGATCATCAATCAACAAAGCACAAACATTGACGCGTACTCTGGCTCGTCAGAGTGAAAACACTCGAGCTCAAGCTGACTTGACCAGCGCGGCAGCATCTGGTGCAAAAGGTGTCGCCGGAGGTGTAGAGTGTCCGGGTGTGTCTGGATTAGCAGACGGGGAAAGGAGTCATGGAGCCAATCGTATAATTGGGATCGCGCATCGCCCGTGTGGGCAGACCCAGACCCGTCCCGTAATCTTGCAGCTGACATCAGATAACCATCAACGGTTTAGGAGAAAGAGAAGGGCTCGTTTTTTTCGCTAGGAAATGTGGGCTCATGCTTTACTTCGGCATCTCACATCTGCCTGCCAAGGGTCATGGCAAATTGTCTTCTTTCTCTAGCTTCGGTGGATTAAAATTGAAAGTTTTAGTGGGTTTTTTCTTCTTTCGGAAGCTTTTCGTGGTGTAGGCACGGCTTATGATCATTCGACTTATTGCATCAGTCGGCATCCTAAAAGATGTTCGAGTTAGATGCTACCGGCGGCAATTATTTTGCGATACTGTCCGCGGTTTCACTTTCCCGTCGCCTCGGTTCCATTCGCTCTAATGTGTGGCGTCATGTGCGCTAATGCTTTTTGCAGCTACAATTCCAGGTCAAAGTGTCAAACAATACGCGGCCGGGGAGCGTACTTCGGGACAAGTGTAAAAATCATGCAGGAACGGTTTACTCCGCATCACTCGACCCGACGAGCTTAGTGAAAGGGGTTTGCAATTGATGTCTAATGACACGGTGTCGTCTGACAATCAGTATTATGTCACTGGAAGAGGGCCGGTGTCGGTTATTAGAAGACGGGCTGTGGCATCGAAGACAGCAGCAGGCAGCAGATAATGATGGGTCAGGAATTCATTATTGCTGAACTTTGTGGAATTTTCGACCTCAGAGTACCTTGCGTTTTAGCGTCTTTAAAGATTAGTGTGTCATCTTGCTTTGCTTCATTAGCCTTAAAATAATTGCCATCGATCATCTAATAAGAGTATCTCTTTTCTCACTCCTTATTCCAGGTTCCATCTGTACGCTATCGAACAACGTCTCCAGTGGCTACCAGTTTTACCTGCACCATCCACAATGTAGCGTAGCCACGCTCTCGTCCAGCAATCCTGCCGTCACAGCGAGCGAACCCGCCCAGCGAACAATCGGCGGCCACAATCACAGCTTGAAGGCGTGTTCTTCCCCTACGTTTCTGCTGTGTTCACTACACTCACAGCGTAACGGGCGCCGCTCGTTTCATCTTTCCGCGGTCTGTGATAAATCATCATCGAAGGATGGTGGCAGCGGAAGTAACAACAATCCCCCCGGCAGTGGAGCCGCTGGAAATGGCAGTGGCAGTGGCAGCAGCACCACGGCCAGTGGTAACGGAGGCTCGTCCTCGATGGGAGCCGGCGGTAAGGACGGTGGCAGCGGTGGCAAGGAACCACCGAACAAGAAGAACACCCTATCCTGCCCGAAGTGTGGCGATCCCTGCACGCACGTCGAAACGTTCGTCAGCTCAACGCGGTTCGTAAAGTGCGAAAAGTGTCACCATTTCTTTGTCGTGCTGTCGGAGGTGGATTCTAAAAAGACAATCAAGGACACGGAGACGAAGGGCGCCCGGAAGCCACCGCCCCCGCCGAAGAAGATTATGGAGTACCTGGACCGGCACGTCGTCGGGCAGGAGCAGGCGAAGAAGGTGCTCTCTGTGGCGGTGTATAATCACTACAAGCGCATCTATCACAATCTGCCACCGCCGGCATCATCGTCCACGAGTGCGCAGCAGCAACAGCAGCAGCTCGACTCGATGTCGCGTAGCGGTGATTTGCTGCACATCAGCGGCATTGGGCACACGATGATGAGCTCGGCACCGTCGGAGGTACCGCGGCCACCAATGGGGGCCGGCCATGGTGGTGGGGCGGGCTCGAACGCACACCAACCCGGCTCGGAGCTGCTGGACAAGAAGACGCACGAGCTGAAGCTGGAGAAGAGCAACATTCTGATGCTCGGACCGACCGGGTCGGGCAAGACGCTGCTGGCGCAAACGATCGCCAAGTGCCTGGACGTTCCCTTTGCCATCTGTGATTGTACGACGCTAACGCAGGCCGGTTACGTCGGCGAGGATATCGAGAGTGTGATTGCGAAGCTGCTGCAGGACGCTAACTACAGGTAGGTGTGCTTACCGAGGACGGTTCATTATCGTACCATCGTGCTCTGGCGTCTCTAATTGCATCGCTTTCTCCGCGTTTTGCAGTGTCGAGCGGGCGCAGACGGGCATCGTGTTTCTGGACGAGGTGGACAAGATCGGTGCCGTGCCCGGTATCCATCAGCTGCGCGACGTCGGCGGGGAGGGTGTGCAGCAGGGCATGCTGAAGATGCTCGAGGGCACGATCGTGAACGTGCCGGAACGAAACTCTCCGCGCAAGCTGCGCGGCGAAACGGTACAGGTGGATACTACCAACATTCTGTTCGTTGCGTCCGGTGCGTACACCGGTTTAGATCGTCTGATTGCAAGGCGATTGAATGAAAAGGTAGGGACGCGTCGTAGTGATGGTATCCCGCAAGTTATCCCACCGCACGGATAATGATACCCGTTTCGTTTACAGTACTTGGGCTTCGGAATGCCGGCTAGCTCGTCGGAAGGACGGCGTGCTGCTCAAGCGTCCGCGTCACCGATGGATAACGATCAGGCGGAGCGGGACGCAAACCTGAAGAAAGTACAAGCGAAAGATCTCGTCGAGTTCGGTATGATTCCTGTAAGTTGTTGGTACACCATTACTTGGCCGGTGGCGAGAACGCTCTCGTAACGCTTTTTTTTTTGCCTCACGGTTTACAGGAATTCGTTGGTCGCTTCCCGGTTCTGGTGCCGTTCCACAGTCTCGATGTGGACATGCTCGTGCGCATTCTGACCGAGCCGCGAAACGCTCTCGTGCCCCAGTACAAAGCACTGCTCGGTATGGATCAGGTGGAGCTGTCGTTCACTGACGAAGCGCTGAAGCAAATCGCTCAACTGGCGATGGAACGACAAACTGGCGCTCGTGGTCTCCGCGCAATCATGGTAACGCATCATTTGCCTCCCGTCGAACTATCTCGTTCCTAGATCCGGTATAATAATACTCACGTTTGTGCATTGCAGGAAACACTTCTATTGGAGCCAATGTTCGAGGTGCCCGGATCGGACGTGAAGGGGGTGCGCATCACGGAGGAAAGTGTACGCGGTGCCGAACCGATCTACGTACGCCGGGGAGATTCGAACGCCCCGAGCAAAGATTCGCCCGCGTCCGGCGAGACGGGCCACACGAGTAGCAATTCGACGGAAGAGGAGGAAGCGACGAAAGTGCGCGTAAAGCAGTAAAGCAGGTAGGCGGCGATGGTGCGGGCGCGTGCAACATCCTGACGGACATCGTAAAAATCTACCCAATATATTTTGCCTAACGGATGGATAAGATCGAAGCAAATGTATTTGTACATACAATTACTGTTTTCTCACACGACAGCGTTCCTATTTGTTCTGCCCGTTTTGATTTGTTCCGTCGTGGTTGTGGTGGAAAAAATGCCTAATCTTTGGGAACCTTAACAAAAATTTTGACCTTCCATTCGATGACTTCGTAGTAATTATTTCTCAAACTGAAGAGTCACATGTTGCTGACCTGTGTAATGCTAAAAAATGGAATTGAGGGAAAAATATCAGTTATACCAGCACAGAGAGCAAAGCGCATTAAAACGCGGCACTTTTCTTTGTGTTACGTTAGTAAAAACTAGGCAAAAACGACACAAAACCGTTATACTTTGATGCATTACAAATCATCTGCGAGCAGATCGTCCATTTTTGCCGGACGGTTGCGTTATGCTGAGGGTAGACAAAAAAAAAAACGAAAAAACGAAACATGTTAACGAATCTTCAAATGAGTGTATGAGCGTAACAGACTTGTCTGTAGTTTGAAGATGAACTATAAGAAATCGCCCAATCCAATGTTGAGGAACAGTAGCAAAAACACGGATCCCCCGATAGCCTGCCATCCTGTGGGCCTCGCGGGACAGACGCCCTCTTTACGCAACGTGTAAAGCCTTTAATTATAAATCGTTCAGCGTGAGTGCATGAATGAAAGTGTACGTGTAATTAGTAACGTGTAGAAGAATCGGTTTTTAGCGTAGGGATTTTGCAATTCCTTATTTGTTTCACTTTTTCCCCCGTGTCCCGATATTTTCCTTAATATACTGTGCGTCGATTAGGGACGATTGTACTATGCAAGTTGATTAGGTGGTAAGTGAATTTAAAAGTAATAAAAAAAAAACTCGCGTAATAAACGTATTCGCGTTAAGAGAGAAACTAATCGCCATTGTGTTGTGTTGCGCAGTTGATGAAAGAAATCAGTGTGGAAGAGGGACTTTTTCCCTCTCGTTAGTGTAATTAAAAGTTAGTAACGAAAGTGAAACCATCACTAAAAGGTTTTTGGCGCCGTCGCAATGTGGGTTAATCAGTTAATGCCGCTTGACGCTGTGGTGGACAGAATGAATTGTTTTTTTTTATATAGTTTAATGTAACACATCAACAGAGTTAATAAGTGTGTAACATATAGCATGCTTATACCATATAGCTTAAAGTGACCTTATAGCAACTGCGTGACATGGGCGTCTTATCGTGAATTACCGAAACTCCTCAGTTATACCGATTTGGCTACTTACTTGTATATTTAAGGATTAAGGATGTAGGATGGCAATGGTAGTCGCTGTAAGTATGCTACACAAGGGTTTCCTCATGCCTCATTTGCCATGTAAACTGGTTAATTCTTGCCAGCCAACTCAAGTTGATATCATAACCATAATTTTTAGTTATTTTCAATACGATTGCGAAACACATGGCAGGCTGTACGCATTGTATGAAAACTTCCACTGGAGAGAGCTATCAAAACAGTAGTATTAAATGTAATGTAAAACAAATAGTTTCAGGTTACGTTCAATCAATAATTCATTCAATATCGCAATAACCAAGTGGGATCACGCCTTGAAGGAAAATTAATCTATCAACTTTTTTTTATTCCCGTAATGACGGCCGAAGGCTCAGCTATCATCCTTTAGTAAACTTTAAAATGTTGTAAAGAAATCTCTGTGGGTCATCCCTGCAAAGTTTCACGAATGCGTTTTGTGGTCCGCCCATATTTGAACACCTTTAAGCAATTTAGCTGTAGATCGCATTCGCCGTTGCGACCATCAACTTGTTATTCGTGTTTTAGTTTTTTTTTAACTTTTGTAAAGATAGTTGATGTAATGAGATTTGTGCGAGAATGCCAACGGTCAAAATTAGTGTTGGAAGATCAGATACTGGGATAGCAAAAGTGGAATAAGTTAGTGTTAAGAACATGCGTATACGCTGGTCCAAGGAAAGTGCTCATAAACATCACTGGAAAGATAGGAATAGGAATTAATATGAAGTAAATAACCATAAGTTCCATTTTCTGACGCTGCTCCAGGCTAATACTTGATTAGCGTTTGATTCTCAATCCAATTTTTTTATTATGAAACACGTAACACAAGGTCTCGCTTCTATGTGCCCACTCAAAATATCGTCGGTTTTATTTCAATTAATATCAACGGCTTTCCGGTCACACGCGTACTAATTCCACAAATAATGACAATGTATTTTACACCGTCCCAAGAGACTGGCTGGCGATATATCCTGTTCATAAACATACAATAGCATTCAAACAGCACAAACAGGTTGCACACGAAAAACATTCAACAATCCATCCATCGCCATGTTTTCGATATATCTCTAGCACAATGGATTCCATATTTTAACGAGTCTGTACTACCGCGGATACCACCTACCACCGTCATTTCTGATACGCTTCTGTTACGATCTCGTACATTATTAGGCTTCTGTCTGTGTAGAATTTTCTAAGAGTTCCTTTCATTTTGTTTTGGTGCATTACGCTATAAATCCACACCCTGGCTGTAGACAGGTTTCAGAATGGAAAGGTGTCGAAAAGTGGTCATCAAAACTGGTCCTCACTGTGTGTATTTTGTTTCGAGAGCAGTGTAGTTGCTATAGTGATGAGCTGCTGTGTGTGTTGGATATGGATTTGGATCAAAGTGAGGTTAGTATTGTGCTGTGTGTTCTAGGGACATTCGTTCTACTTCTAGCCCTTTATGCGTGTAAGTTGTGCCAGCTATCCCCGAAGAGAGGTAAAGACGTCACTGGGGAACGCATACCAGCAGCGCTAGTGGTACAAAGTGTACAATATGACTTCTTTCTATAATTCCACTCCTACCTTCTGAACCCTCTCGTCCCTAAAAGTAATCTTCATTTCAACCACTGGCTTAATTGTGATATGGACAACTAACTCGGGATACAATGCTTCAGTTTTGTCTGCCGTGTAATGCCATCAACGTATGCTTCACGTGATCAAATCCATCCTACGTCCTGCAACTGGGCGCTAAGCTTAAACTGTATGACTACGTAGCTATTCGAAACATAACTTAAATACGATCGTTGCATTAAATAAAAAGCAGAAATGAAATTTCGCTTTTCCCATCCCCTTGGTTCCCGTAATGCTTGTGTGACTTGCTTTTTTCGATTTGGGTTTGAAATATTGTATCTTCTTCTTATCTACTGCCCACTCCTATATGGCTTGGTGCATCGATACGCCCAACAGGAGAAGCGACAGTACGCCGATTGGCGACGTGCAATGATCGTCTGCTGCAGTGGGAAATCCTAAAGCCTTGCGGTGCGTCGAGCAAATTGATTGGAGAGAGTGAGAGCGTAGTTTTCCCCTCCACACCCATCTTCGTTGCGTGCCAGCAAATGAAAGACATCTTTGTTCGAGCTGCATGCATTGTGTGGGGCGGGGATGGACAATTGTGGCCAATCCTCACAACGGCGGTTTCATTAAATGTCTCCATTCTCCATCGCTTTGTTCAGATCGACCACAATCTTGTCCATGATTTCTCGGTACGGCGAGTCCTGCCGGAAGGCCGTCTCGAGCAGGGCGGAATCGGCGAACGTGTCGAACACCTCGTCGATCCGACCGAGCGATTTGTCCGTCAGGTGGCGCACCACGCACGATCGCAACAGGCTCCGGCAGTCGGCGAGCGATTTCTGCAGATAGTTGAGATCGAAGCTGTAGTCCACCTCGTAGAACGATAGGATGGCCATCTGGAGCGTTTGGAACTTGGAGCGGAATCGGTCCGCCTGCCTTAGCTCGTCCGCGTTAAGCTGCCCGTTGCGATGCAGGACGGCAATCTTGATTACGATTTTGATGATGTTCTTCACCAACCGTTCCGCATCCTTTTTGCTGCCAGTCTGTAAGCGTTCGCGGGAGAAGAGACGACCGTGTTAGGGACGCTGTTTGAGCGGGCGTACCAAACCAAGGTGACGTTACTTACATGCACCTTGACCAGTCGGTAAACGTTGTCCAGCAGGGAGGCGGTCGTACCATCGATGAACACTTTCGCCACATTTTTGCTTGCCATCCGGGACAGGATCTTTTTCTGCGCCCGCAGCCCAATGTCCTTCGCTTTGAAGGCATTATCCGTCATAACTGAAAGAAGTGAAGTGAAGAAGTTGCAATTAGAATTACAGTAGACCACTGTGCAGCGAGAGCACGCGTATGGTACAATCGGCCGTGCAAGTTGTCGTCCGGGAAGCGTCTTTCTCGAGTGTGAAACTTCCAATCTCACTGAGTGACCTCTATCGACATCGCAAACAGACCTGTATCTTATCATCGACTGTACACAAGCCGAACCACATTTCCATCTCGAATGCAAGTGCTCTGTTGTGGTCAGCGCCAACGCTTCGTATCGGAGAAATGCGATCTACAACCTACAACAGGCTAATGTGTTTGGAGAGTGATTGTCGTGATTTCGTGGCGACACTGGTTCGGTTGATTTGAGTTTCTACTTTCTGATTGATTTTATGCTTTGTGGGTTTTGCGGAACGAATCGAAACCTCGCAGTGAACGGCAGTGTACACCGGCAAAGATTTGCTTGCCGTGTTGCCGATGTTTGACTTACACTTTTGTGGTTGATTTTTTCTACGTACCTGTATCGATCATGGTGCAGGGGTGTATGGGGCAGACGAGCGTGCGTTTGGGTTTATCAATAGCTTTCGAAACACCTTAACACTGAGTCTTTCTGAGGGCAAGTATTATCTTCCTTCGATGGCGATTAATATCATATAGAGTGTTATTTCTTTTTAAGAGAGATGCGTTCAAATTCAAATTATGACTTTAGTTAGAAAACAGAATTCTAATGGCAAACCGGTAAAACAAATCCCAACTTTTCCTGAAAGAAAACAAAGTAACAAAAGAAGAAACAAAAATTAGAAAATAAGTGGCGAAAATCATGCTGTAAGAGAGGGTACATACATAAATTAAAATATATGTAATAAAACATATAAACATATAAACATATAAACATATAAACATATAAACATATAAACATATAAACATATAAATTCAATTTTAATAAAACATATTTGAATGTCTAGTAGAATGTTAAAAAGGAGGTTTAAAGGTGAAAATTATACAGAAAAAAGAAGAGCTCATCAGTCTAGCCAACTCTGAAACACCTTAAGAATAGTAACGTCCTTCCAGCATGCGACACGTTCGTCACAAGTTTTGGTGCCGTTTCGATGAGTCATTTCTCAGTCATCCGAAGCAGTTGTATACAGAAATGCTAATTATATATTCATAACACATAGCTGCCTGGAAAGAGGGTACACATGAAACCCATCCTAATCTCCTCTGTAAAATGCATTTTCATTTACAGGGACTTCCTAAGCATCCTTTACCAATGGCTTCAATGTGCACCTTTCCGAATGCCAAAAGGGAACAGAGTGGCAACGAAACCATTTTTGCCCACGTGACACCCTTGAGAAGGATTAATGTTTGCACCTTGCCGTGTCGATCTTAAAGAACCCAACCAAGGCTTACCGGTGCTCGTATCCTTTCCGACACTAACCTCACCAGAGGGTCAGTCAGCTAAGCCTTCCAATTTGTTCCAAACGGGCATCAACCCTTCGGACGGTGCCGTACGGATAGAACGATAGTTTGTGGCGGAAATATGTATTGCTCCCATATTTGCTTTTCATTACACAGCTCCGGGAGTTGTCCGGATGGATGGCATGTGGACAATCATAAGGATTAGCGTGACTGTTCAAACGGAACCGGAGCCCAGTATAGGAACCGGCTTTCTGTGGGTACCGCTTGTTGGGTGTGGTCTATTAATAAGCCCAGGGTTTGTGTCACCGCATCATCGGCTTTCGTGCCACACGGTAGTGCTATTGGTCGTGCGGTTTTCTGGTAACGACTGATGGGGGTGAACATTCCTTTAGAGCTAACCTTCAACGCCGACACATCTTGGAGGTGAAAGGTTGTTCTCACTATTGACCTCGTGGTTTCTGGATGTGCGTCCGTGCAGTTCATTCATCCGGTTGCCGGTGTAGAGGTAAATAATTAGGCAGCTAAATACTTACATAAACAGTTTGCACACTCGGCCGCGATGTGCTGGTAGACGATCCAGGTCTGCAGTTCGAGAATGCTGGCCGCGCTCATGTTGTACATGCTTCGGTAGGTTGTATGCAAAAAACGAACGGTTGATTGGTTGCCGTAGCCAGTTTTCTTGGACGTGGACGTGGCCCTTTTTTGTCGCTAAAGCTAGTTTGTTTGTTTGCGTTTGTACTGTTTTTTTTTGTGTGGATCGGATCGATAAAGGCCGATAAATGCCGGGATGGAGTGTTGCGCAAGACGATCTTTCAACAAGCTATACAAGCGATGACTCCTTGTACGAGTGGTCTGTGTGAAGGAAAACAATGGTAAAAGAACGAATATTCAAATTAATTGCATCAGTCAGCCTGTGTTTATTCACAGTAAATTTTAGCAGTTTTTCGAAAGGCCGTAGGTGATTTTGAGTAGGTTAGTTTGTTTCTCGCACTTTTGATTGGACTTGACGAATGAATTTCGTTTAGAGGTTCTGTGGTAGATTTATTAATATACTGTGATAGTAGTAAGTGATAGTAGTAGTTTGGGGCGGCTCGGTGGTCTCATGGGTAGTGGCGTAGGCCCGTTTTCATACGATCAGGCCCGACGTTGCCCCATACGCAAGGCTCTGGTTAGGCCTTGATCTTATTGGGGTTGTTGTGCCACCCAAGAAGAAGATAGTAGTAATTACTCTATGTAATACATACGCATCACTGACAGAGCTATCTTATTTTTTGTCATACACTTTTAAAGTAATAAAAATTAAAATTTGTGAAAATATTGCAGAAATGCAGCCAAAATCCTACAAGCCTCTACTCAAATAAGTTATTTGATGAAAGAAAAGTTCTTAAGGCAAAAAAAACTCTACAGTACATTCAACACTCACTGTTTTAGACGGAAAAGACTCTCAAGCAGGAAAAGGAAAGCTAAATTAACCAACAGCTTAAAACAAACTGAAAGCAGAGGACGTACAATAAATGCGCTCTATGAAACGAATTAGTAACAGCTCGTTGTACAAGTTGATGTGTAAAGTTTCCCACCTCCAGCTGCTGGCAACATCTTCTTTGGGCTTTTCACTTTCGCACCTCAAAACGGAAGAGAAAATCGATTTGATAATCGGACCTCTTTGATCATGCTTCACGTACGAGCATGACACATTCGGTCGAAAGTCTCTGACCGTGCATCACTCACCGAGCTTTGTGTGTGTGTCTGTGTGTGTGTATGTTTTTCTGAACAATTTCGACGCGGCTTTCGTTGCAAAAAAAAACAACCTGCACCTACTTTCCTTCCTTGAGCTGGGCGATAAATATTTATTATTTATAAAAGCAAATTTTCAGCTTTCTGTTCCAAAGTTTGGCCAAATCGTAGCTCAACTCATACGAATGTATTTGAAACGGGTGGTTGGGTTGAACATTGCTTTATTGCATATAAAACACTGCTTAAAAAGGAAAGCAAAAACACTTTGTTCACTGTGCAGCGCAAAGTTGGTGTCGATCTCAATCTTCCCTTTCATAAACCATGGCGTCACTTTCTTCGCTAAAACAAATTATCATTTACAAACCTTAGACAACCTTCCGGTAGCACTGACGTTAAATGGTGTAAGCCGATCTCGTCGACAAGCCATTGGTGCTGTATCTCTTTCACCCGGTCTGTCTCATCATTTCCATAATTCTCACCCTTGCGTTATGTGTGCTCACTAAAGCGATTCCGCTTGTAGCGAGCGGCAAGAAAAAGACATTAAACATGAAGCTTTCAGCGGGTTGCACTTTTCCGCTTACAAAATGGCATCAATTCCACCACACCAACCAATTCCTGCGGTCATGCTCGCCGGAACGTTGAGGCTGCTGTGTAAGCCATCCATCTCGCCGACATTGTTTGATATTTTAATTTACAAACGGAAGCTAACACTGCCACTACCACCGCCCTGCCGCCAGTGTTGTCTTGTCAACCTACCGCCATTCACTCGTGCGCGGTTGCTGTGTTTTTTTTTACATGAAAATAAATTTTAATGGAGTCACTCTTGTTGCCGGCAGCAGTCTGCAGGTTTCTGATGTGTCCATTGGGGACGCATGCTTCGGTTGGCGAAATAAATGGCATAATTTCCGTGCCTACCGTGTGTAGCATACTGGCTATCATCGAACCCCAAGGTGGCTGGTGTACGTGTTGTCCCACGCCCCCAGCATAACGTGGCTGGGTCGCATGTGTTGGGAGGAAAGTGAGGATAGCAAAACGTTCGATCGAACACGAAAAACTTTCCCTATCGATCGTACTGCTGTCTCAGCGTTACTCCCTGGAGAAGCTGGTGGAAAAATGGTGCGCAGGGGAATGGGCCTTTTTTGTGTGCACATTTATATATGTATGAAATTGATGTTTGTTAATGAAATGATTGACATCTCATCGAAGGTTCTTGTGTCGGTAGCGTTTTAAAAGGCGAGCACGGTGGTACTGCTGTGTGTGTAATCGGTGAGAAGTTTGATTTTTTCGACGATACCAATCACGTCATCGTTTGTGAAAGTAAAAGAAAAAACCCCAAAAAAACTCCTGTTAAAAGAACTTAGGAATACTTCGTTTGGCATACGAAAAGCTACATTGGAACAGAGCTAGCGACAAAGTGGAGAGATTTGATCAACAAGTCTGCAATAATGCTAGCTTCGGTAGCTTATTTGATGATTTCATTACCGTTTACCGCCCAAGTGCACTGAGTGGACACCCGCTTGACCATCTGCGTCCATCTCTTTTTGAGCAAGGACACAAAAAGTAACTCTATTTTGTGCGTATCTGTGTAGGTTTGCTTTCTATCTTGCATTAGCGGAAAAGGTTTTTCTAACCGTTGTTGTTTTTTTCAACAATATTATGAAGCATTAGATTTGCTACATTGAAATTAAGATAAATTGCATTCCTGCTAACCGTGTTGCGTTACTAATGTGTTTTGTTGTGCTTCATTTTGAATAGCAAAACGATGGTATAATTGCTACGCTACTATTCTCAAAATTACCATCAATGATTACATTTCCTCCCGCATGCTCGATATATTTTGCCGAATAACAGGACCACCGTGTGATCTGAAACACTCAATGAGCACTCCAAAATTCCAGTCATGCCCGATGTCCTTCCGAACATTGGTCTCCAGTGGAATCGGGCTTTCTTTTGGTAGGACGCGTAGGATGGTTACGCATTGCCGGTGGGGTTAAGAAGCTTCCGGCAAAAATCAATTATAGATTGTTCTGGAAGCGATGAGCGTTCGGTTTCTGATGTGTGTGTGCGTGTGCGCTTGCGGAGGGAAGAACTTGAAGGATGAAATGAGCTTCCTACGGTCGTTGCGATAGCATTATGGGTAAAACTAAAAGGACACACGAAAGGGTAGTTAAACAGCAAGGCGCAAATCGAGTAGAAGCAACGCGGCTGGAACATGTTATAGGGAAAGGTGAAATACAACTCAAAAACCGTGAGTTTTTCTATATACACCGCAAAATGGATCCTGTAAACCTTAGAAAACTAACCCTAAAAAAATGTGCGTTATATTTAAAACATTCAATCAGGTTCATCTCCCATGGCAACGCTCTTCCCGGTTGGCACGGAAAAAGGAATCGAAATAACTACTTCCGTCGCACACCAAAGGAACGGACACGAAGGAGAGCACAATTTCCCGATCGATCGTTGCTGGCATATTGCTCGGTTCTTTCCCATCCAAACACTACGCGAAAATGAACATTCTACGTCCATTTACCATCGTGGGTGTGGAACGATGAGTTCAGGATGTTAATTATACTCTCGCTTGTTGCCAATCTGCCAATGTGTCACCGCCATCGCTGCCGTTAAAGTGTGTACACAAGAGCAAACTGCGAACTGGCAGCGTGATTCTCAACAACCTTTCGAAACATATTTCGGATGTCAACGAGAGAAAAACAAAGGAGGTTGCAAAATTACCATCGCCAGCAACATTTCGTTGACTTCTGTTTGAAATGGACAAAGTGCTTGCTTGCCGCACTCAGTTGGAAATCGTTTCGCATCATTTCCCCCCCCCCAAAAAAAAGAGAACATTCCCTTTCTCCTTACCGTGGCTCATCGTTGGTGTTGGAAGGTGAATTTTAGAACGACATGATGAAAGTAAACTTTGAAATGACTCCATCGGGAGTCATTTACCCGTGGATCATCGTGGTCGTGTTTGTCGGTAGGAGGAAACATAGTGTTTTTTTGTTTCTTTTACTTTTCGCGATAACGGGTAGCAGAATTGAATGAGTGTGTGAGTTACAATGGCACTTTTGAACTTCTCCGCAAGGGTTATTCGCTTTTCGACATTCCGTTACATTGCAACCCAAGCAATGTCACCGCTGGGTGTGGATGTTATAATATCTTGCCCCCTCAGCCACGCTAAACTTCTGCCCAGGATTGGCAATGAATTGTCTTTTCCAGCTCCAAAAGAACATGAAACGGCAGGAAGCTACTGTAATAAGGTCACTTTCCAAACCACACCGAGCACCGAGATTAGACAGACGCCGCATGGTAAAGATCAGTTTCAGGGCATCTGTTGTTCCTTTTTCCCGGCTTCAATGAATTCTGGTCTTCTGACTTGGTCACGTGTCAAGCATAGTAGTGTGTACAGCGACAGCCCTTCGTCCGGCAGCGACCATTGCTACGCTGTGTAGGCGTAGTGAGTTTTGAAAAAGGAGTGAGTTTTGAAAAAGGGCGCCCCACGGTACTTGAGCACACTGAATGCCTTTATCAGCACTCAGTTCCTGGAGCTGAAGGTTCAAAGACTTTTCCGTGGCCATGGAAAAGGCGAAGAGCGCTGAAACACTGCTGGTGAGCGTTGGTGGAGCTTAACGTGCAGAAAACCCCGGGACAATGTAGCAGACATAAAAGGAAATCTGGCGCTTGGTGCACGAGCCACTAACGACAACACGTGAGCTCAAGTGCTTTTGCATGAAGTGATGGTGGAGTTTGTGCTTTTTAAGGCCATAGCCAGTGTAATAGCATTGCTATGGATGGTTACTGCCGTGAACGTTCTCTGAGAATTGGGTGATATTTTTTTGGCAAATAGGCTTAGATTTGATCAGGTTCTAATGTCTATGGGAGAGGGTTCATAACAATCCTTCTGAGACGATTCATTTCAGAGAAATGTTGCTTATAGTGATGGGTAAATTCGACGAACAACCGGAATCGTTTCCAAATGACTCGTCAAATTTCGGAAGCGGCTCCGGAACGTAGGTGCAATACTTTGAGCTCGGAGTTGTTCGATTCCGTTTGCAGCTGCCGGGAGCTGCCGGAGCCGTCGAAACCGTCCGGAACCGTCGGAACGGTCCAGAGCCGCTAGTCGGCACCCGGAGCCGTCCGAAGCCGTTGGAGCCTTCGGAGTGGTCGGAGCCACCCGAAGCCGTCGGAACCGTCGGAACCGTCCGTAACCGCTAGTTGGTAGCCGGTGCTGGCTAATTATACTTTTCCCTTTGTTCTTATTTGTCGGTATAACCTTTGTTGGGTTATAAAGGCCTGTGCTGTGCTTTTGGCTTTTTTTCTGTGACAATTCTGCGTATGAGGAGATGGCAGTGTGTGATTCGGCACAACGTCGAGGGTGATGACAGGTCTGCGCTGTTACCACTAGACCGCCGAGCCGGGCCAATTACTGACGTATAATGGACGATTTAAAGCGCATCGGAATTTCAACTCATTCCAACCACAATGATTCCGGTGGCTCCGACGGTCCTGCCAGCTCCGGCTACCGACTAGCGGTTCCGGACGTTTCCAACGATTCCGGGCGTCCCCAGACGGCTCCGGCGGCTCCGATGGTTCTGCCAGCTCCGGCTACCGACTAGCGGCTCCGAACGGTTCTATCTTCTCCGAGCGACTCCACAAGCAACCGTGGGTTTGATAAAGACGGAACCGGTTCCGGAGTAAAGCTGTTCGGAAGCGTTTTTAGAGTCGTGAGTTCGGTTCCGAGAACCAATCGCTAGATGCTTATCTTGGAACATAAACTGGTTTTACTGACTTGTAAAGTATTTGAGCAAGATTAATTGAATGTCAGAAAACAGATAAATTGTTGACTGCGTAAGCGATAGATTTATTTTCAAACAACATTTGTGAATTTGACCAAAATATTGAAGCACATGTTCCCATTGAAATTCGACTACTGTTACAACGCAAACGGATTCTCTACTCTGTCGCAGTAAATAAACACTGAGCAGAAAAAAAAACAGGTAGCACGAGAAGCCTATACACGTTACTACAGCACTATTACAGCATCGAGAAAACGAAAGAACAGGATGGAACTCATCTCCACTGGTAGTAATCTTCACTCGCCACCAGGCCCCGGAAATCGGATCTCTTTCCTGTTCCGGCGTTGAGCCATGTCGGGCCATGCCAAAAAAGGTTCAAGTTGCTGCACCGGAGAACATGAGAGCCGCTGCGGGAAGTACATCAATGCCGCGGAGGGAATGGGAAAAAAAGACGAAGGAAACCCACACGAAGCCTCAACCTATATCCAGTTTCCAATAACGATGACGGAATGGCGAATTAAAGGAATGCTTAACGGCATTCCAGACGTTCTAAGGGACCGGTTTTACTGCGCGCCTGTTGTGTATCAGTCTTTCTGCTTCTCTTGCTGCGCCTAAAACCGCCAACGGCCAACAGCTGACTGACTGTATCGAGCTGGAGCCCACGACCAGCCGTGCAAACGTTCGAGCGATAGCTTAGCGCAGGTTGATGGCTATGACGTGATGACACCGGAACGGCAGCAGGCATCAGGCACGGCCACAGCACCGGAGGCATTAGGCGGTAACGGTTATTGGCATATTTATAGCGCCAGATGACCCGGCCACAACCAAACCATCGCAGCCCGGATGGGAAGGGTAAGGCGTATGCTGATAATCGGTTTGGCTGGATTTGTAGGGCTTTTGGGCTGCTGCTGCTGCTGCTGGCTTTGCCACGCTATGCGAGAAGTCCCACGGTCGGCCGGTGCCGGTCCCATCGCCCGGCACCATTTGGAGCAAATCATTCTAATAAAGCGATTGCTGTCACAATGCGAAGATTTGGTGCTGTGTTTTGTGCGCTTTATTTCGACTGGGAAACAATGAAACGGTTAGTTTTGTGCTAATGATAAGAGGAGTGAACTGTTTAAAATTTTATTGGGATACCAATTTACGAGATGTTTGCAATCTTAAACCCTAGGTTTTGCCCCCTTTTCGCTAGTTTCGTATTGAATGGCGTACGAAAATAATAGTTTCATCATTTTCAAGAGTAAATAACTTTGACATTGATGGCATTAAGTAATGTTATGCACTCAATATTAAACCAAATTAACAAGCGATCCGTAAACACAATAACTCACTAGTGAATTTTCGGGAA
Source organism: Anopheles epiroticus (assembly GCA_000349105.1). NCBI lineage: Eukaryota > Metazoa > Arthropoda > Insecta > Diptera > Culicidae > Anopheles > Anopheles epiroticus. The sequence goes on along the minus strand of KB672065.1, from coordinate 284,596 downwards.
AGCAAGATAAGTATAAATAAAAAATTACAAACCTAATATATTGTTTCTGGTTTGCATAACTTTACGTTGCTGCTCGTTGCTCGTCAAGCTCATGGCAAGAAATCTGTGGTTCAAAGCACCTGACACTTTAAGATATAAAGCCCAAAAGTTTTCATTTTTCATCATTTAGATGGGTATCAAGCGTAACGGCGGGGAGTCGGAAAACTCGGCCCCCCCCCCCCCCCCCAACAGTTTGCCACAGCTTTGAGCAACTTTCAAAAGAACAAACAAAACAGTTTCACCTAACCCGTCACACCGGCAGTACGGTGCTGACGTACCCTTCGCCGGCGAACGGCGTTAATTAATTTGATTAGCAAATCTTCAAACTCGCACACCGGTATTGTGCAAAAGTTTTTTTTTCGGCACTGTTACACCACACTGCCCAGCCAAAGTCGTTTTACATTAATTTGCACATTTTTGTGCAGGTGTGTGCCCAGTCATGTGCAGGCAGCCACAACCGCCCGCGTGACCGTTGAAAAGCAAACCCAAACACACGAAACCAGGTATGAGTGAGCGGATGGCGAAAGAAGCCTTTTTTCACCTGCAATACGGTTTGCAAATTTGCATCCGTGCCGTTTTGTTGAGGGTGACGGAAAGTTTTACCGAAATTATGTACCGTGTGATCACGAAACGCGCGAACGAGTGGCGCTGGTGCGATAAATTTCATCTACGTATCATGTGCATAAAATTGATTCTATTTTCATCCCACTGGTACCTCGACGAGATCCATGCAGCAGAGCAGTTCGTTTCTCTGGGCAGGGAGGGAGGGGGGGAGGGGGGTAGGCAAAATTAACCCAAAATTTCCATCTCAATGCGCGGAATGGAAATGAAGTGTGGAAAACTTCCCTCAAATGGTGGCGATGTGGTGTGGTGCACCAACGCGACACCGATGGGCGAGCAGCTTCCAGCTGTTTGGAATGTTTATGAAATTCCCGACCCGCGGGCGAAGAATCTCTTTCACAAAGGGAAAAGCGTTCGTCGAATGTGTGGCTGTGGTACGTCGCACGTAGGCGACGACTCTCAGGCGATGCACCAAGACAAGATGCAACCGTGAAATGGAGAAGCGTAGCGATTATGTGACCACAAGCGGCTTTTGCGTAGCAGCGCCGAGTAGCGATGTTCGACGTTTGGCATGTGTAATCGTGGATGTGATTTTCATACGTAAAAAGGGGCGCCTCAGTGTGGGTGGAAGATCGCGCAGTGTAACGATGCACTATTGGGGGATTCGCTTCCAGACAATGCGTCTTTGAGCTGCATAATAATTGTGCCCTCTAACAGGACAGACACGAGAGACGTGCCAGATCAATGGTAATGTTCTTTATCGCGCTTTATTTCTACCTTCTTTGATCCATTTTGATAGGAAACAGAAGTGCCCTCTAAAGTAACGTAACAACACAATTCTTTGGGGGGAAAAAAACTGGTAAAGTTTAATTAAAGCCCCTCCACTTCTGGGCCCAACCCAATCACATCTTACCGTTGGAGGCTGGGCAAAGTTTGAACGGCGTCTCGCACGGCCGGCTGCTTGTATGATGCATCTTAAGTACGTGTAGGCGAGGCAGAATTTCAAATTAGTTCATTAGCCTGCTTTGCTAATGAACCTTGCCTGCCGAGACGAACGAGAGGTGAAATCGTTTATTTATCTATTTTCCAGTGCTGCAGCCCCACTGGGCGGATCGTGTCTCGCGTCTAATCCCGCACATTAAATGATTCACGGTGCGTACGAGAGCTGCGGGTTTGGTCTGAGAGTACTGCATCGTAGATGTGTGAAATGATCTCGCCGGTAGATCCAGTGAGCGACGAGACACGTTGTAAATCTACACACAATACCGATGAAGGGATTAGGCAAAAGTTACGGTTCGGAACATGGATTTGTTTCTAGAATTTTCATTCCAATTTTGTTTTTTCCTGCCTTGAAGTAAGATCCAATTCTTCGGTGTTAACCCTTATAGAGGTAGTTGAACCAAATTCAAAATTACAATCCCAAAATCATTTGCTCTGCTCTTTTGTACATGTTTTTCAAGGAACTATAGATTTTGATTTTGACAATTTGTCTACCCACAGTGTGCAATCGAGAGAAATTTATATTTGATTTTGCTGAACACCTTACTAAGGTTCTACTTGGTTCGTTAACCGCCACAGCGCAAAAACAGTTACAATGATTGTTGTTGCATATTCACAGATGTTTTCATTAACGAGGTTTAAACCAGAACATTCAACAAATTTGTTGAACACCACCACAGAGGTTTTAAAGCAATTATTTACAATAAATTGGTAAACAGATAATGCAGTAGTGTATTTATGTATTATGTACAAACTTTTGTCTCTATCTTCTAAGTGTTAGATTTGACTAAGGAATTCGATACAATATGTACGTAAATAGAAACAAATAAATAATGAGACATATTATAATAAACAATATTTTCGAGGCTTAAAGCGCAAACACACAAGGTTAGTGACTTACAAAATACAATCCAATCCAAAATATATACTAACGGGATGCAGTGGTATTGATTACGAACGAGGTTTCTTATAATATCGGACAAAATGTAGAGAGAACCTTAGAAATTAAGTAAAAATATTCAAAAAATATAACAAATTCCTAAACCCATTAAAGTTTATAAAGAAATCCAAGAAATAACGTTTAGTTGTAATTAGTTTAAGCTATTGTTTAATTGCTATGAGAATGAATTAGAAAAAAAAACAAAGTAGTGTAAAGGACCATAGCCTCAATAAAAGAAACAAAAATAGAAACGCATCGAAAAGCTTATTATGCATGGTTTTGATTTTTTTTACTTGCAGCTTCAACTACCCTCACACAAATACTTTTAAGACAAAATATGTTTTCCATAACTGGTACAATACTAGTTTTGCTATAAATTATGTACTGCACATATGCCAACAATTTCGCTTGATAGCAAAAATACTATTCATGTGCATCTAAGGGTTAAATCTTTATCCGGCTTGTATTCGAACGATTAACGTGTGGCTTCGTCGACCACACGGGTGAGTTTGTGGCTTTTGTTTGAACCGGGGGCACTGATTTTTATTCTCGCATCGTCGATGAAGTAAACAATCATTTACATTAAACCACTGCCCAGCGGTAAACCAAGCGATTGTGGTACACTGTTTCTGACCTTACCATTCTCCTTCAGAATAAACACACCGCAGACCAAACATCCTCCCCCCCCCCCCAAAAGGATGGATTGGATTGAAAAGCGTACCGGGAGCGGAATCGAAGTTTTTCCCGAACTTTTCAATAATAAATTAAGCTAACGGTGGCTCCGGGACACGGGGAGATGGTCCCAAAACAAAGAAACAGACACACACAGCTTCCGGCGAGCCCTGGCTGACCAGTGGAATCTTCCTCGTAATGGAGAATAGATAACAGGGAGGGATTGGGAATAGAGACCCGCTAGGGAAACAGCAATAGATGAAGCGTGGCGCGGCAAGAATGGACCTGTGCCGGTCGCGGGTCTGGTGAAACCGACTGACCGAACTAACACGATGCTGTCGCAAGCGCAAAACAAATCTTCAACCCCTTCAAGCGTTCGATCGGAGCGCCACTCACTCGCGGTTGGGGTGTTGGATGGGCGGTTGGGGGTTGGGAAATCGTTAAGAAGTTGTTTACCTCGCGAGCGCCGGGAGATGGACGGTTCGGTCGGTTGTCGCCGTACGGCTGGAGCCACCGTGATTGTTTTATCGTTACGATACTTTTGCCGGAGATGGGGGAAATGGAAAAAAAGCAAAATAACAAACCCACGCTCGCTCGAGGGTGAGGGAGAAAGAGAGAGAAAAAAAAAGAATACACTAACAATCGTTATACTATTGATCAAATTGTATTGGATGGTGTTGCAGCTGTTGCTACTGCATCGATCTATTAAAAAAACCAAAGACATCAAAGCTGTTACAGTAAGTCACGGTTTTACACAACGCCTAATGTAACAAGGTTTCGAATTAAGCCAACAGCCGCATGGAAGAGTGTCATAAAAACGTGTTTATTTTGTAGCAAAAAATTCTCTCCAAAACATATCAATCGTGTGAGAAATCTTGTCTTACCGGTGTAATCTTTCCGCCACAGTGCTATAAAAACGGTAGCGACCTGTCACGCGATCGCATGACGCTCGTCGCTCGTTATGCAGTTTTCTGGTGCCGGTGCGATGCAATGGGATACATTTCGTCACGCATTACTAAACACTTACAATCTTTGGCTTGCAGCGAGACGAAGCAAAACCAATGCAAACGATTGGCATGATGGTGCAAGATGTTTGATTTTATAGCACATTGGTTTATCTCCCTGGCTGGGAAACTTTGGGTGTTTGTGTTGTCGAGAACAATCTATGTCAAAATTCGACTTTGCCTGCATTACACCCGTTGAGGGCAAAGTCTCACGCACCACCAACCATTCGTTTCCATCAGATGGGTATTACGTTTTGTCAGCCTGTCGGCTAGCCTTGAAGGTGTTACCACCGGTGTAGAAGCAAACGGAAACCAGCAAACCTTTCAACTGAAAGCGAAAAAGGCATTCGCACTGGGTGTCACCCACGTTAAATCCATCCCAAATGTCCATTTCGACATTCAGAAGCTGCCAAAAATCGTTTCGACTGGAACGTTCGGAACTATTCGATCATTTATTTTGGGGCTTACGAGAGAAAAAAAAAGAAGCTTACCGGGTGTGGTGACGAAGCGGAAAATCGGCTTTTCTCCTTCAAATACTACCACCGATCACCGGCCAGCGAAGTGATGGGAAAGTGCACGGCGACACCAAGCGTGAGTGTTACAAAACCGAACCTGTGTGCCCGGAATAAAAATATGCTTTCCCCACCCACTTATGGCGGCGCGCTTGTCAGAAAGGTCTCTAAATCCGCATGTTAGCGTAGGAGCGTTAGTCCCTGGAAAGCTGGAACGGTCTCGAATCGAAAGGTGCAAAAGCCTTCTTCTGCTGGCAAGGTAACGCCAAATCCTCGGGTGCCATTGGTTGGGCGGCCTTGTGGGAGGCTTTTTTAATGGAAAGACTAACACAAAAACAAAAACAAATGCCTCTTGAACCTGAGCAAAACCTTTTGCCGAGGGCTTCTGAGCGTGCAGGAGTATTACAAAGCTGCGACTGACAGGCAGTTTAACGCTGTGGGAGAGTATACCGAGCAAGGCACCAGCAACGGGGCGTTTGAATTGACATTCTTGTTAGTGCGTAAAATGTGCACAAAATTTGTTTCACCCTTGGTGGCCGTCGTTGTTGGTGATTTTGGGCAAACTTTAGCTACCGTTTTGTGCCGTAACGTAGCGCAATACTTTGGATTACCTTTTTTTTTTTGTAAATTCCTTTGGATAAGAAAAACAAAAACACAGCACACTTAGATGAGTCAAATTTCATTCCAAGCTAGCCCTGCAGCATGTACCGGTTAATTAGAAAGATAATCACGGCAATGCTAACGATGTGGTAATGATGCTATCTGCCTCGCTATGCTATGGACGTAACCGCAGCTGGGGACCATATTACTAAAGGCAAGCGAGACGTGCCTCACCTTAGCTGAAGCTCATCATAAGCTTCATCACATCAGCTCGGCCTAGCCACTGACTGTATGACGCGCAGAACGTGTAAAACGCTCTGTGGCACGTTGAAAGGTGACAGGAAGGCTGAATTGATAGATGCTTGTAATGTGAACCACAATTTAAAGTTCAATTTTATTATTTTTTGTATTTCAACTAACTACTAAAAATCATTTGAAAAACTAGCAAGTGAGAGCAATGAACGTTTTGTGTTGTTCGCTCGCTGCTCACAAGCAAACATCGCTCTGGAATATTAATTTATATAGGTAGTTTTATGCCTTCTCTCTACTGCACTTTGTATGCCCATTGTTAGGAGAAAAAAGTGTTTCAATTAAACAACTGCTGAACAGCACAACTTTTCAAACCGTAGCGCACAAACACTTGAATTCAAATTAACGCACCGTGCACAGCGTACGCCTCAGGTAAGCTCGGGCGCGAGGATATCATATCCCCGAGTCCTCGTTAAAAAGGCACCATCAACGTGATAATGAGATCCACTTCACTTCCCGGGCTTCCCCCTTGCAATCAACCTTCCTTTCCACTCTTTGGGGGGCTGGTGGTGGAGGAGAAAAAAAACAAAACAACAAATTTCATGGTTGTTGCAAAAAAGTCAATTTTACTTTCCCTTCCTCGTCCGTGGGAAGGGTCTCGTTTTATCCTGTGCTTAACGAAGGTGCTTAGCAGAAAAAAAAGATACATCTATAAAAGCAGTAGAAAAATTCACTGTTTAGATGGTCGCTTGTGATGGCTTGTGCTAAAAATATCATCCCCATACAACAGTAACTCGGTCGGACCGAACGAGGCTTTTTCGGAAGGCAAACCTGGCTGTTGTTCCTTCCCATTTCTTTGCTGATACGTGTGCCAGATCGAACTAGATAGAAGCAATCCATCATACGACGGGGGAAAACCGCTCGAATAGGTTGGGGATGGTTCAATCGCCCAAACTTCAGGGGCAAAACCATGGGGTCATTGGCGTGTTGTAACATTCCCAGCCCGTTTTCCACCGTTCCTGTCCAGAATCGGATCGATTCGATGCCGTGCAAGGTTGCGAGTGGCGATGGTACTTGGGCAGCTCTGCCTTCGCAGCACGATGTAACGCGGCACCAAACATCGATCGTCCAGAAACGGCAAACGTTGGGTCCATGGCACCTGGCAACGGTCGTTCGGCTTAAGGCTAACCTCACTCTTACGCCGGTGGTTTAGAATCGATTTTCCCATTCTGCTAGCAAAACACGGAAAAAAAATGAAAGCCGAATGAAAAAGAACACCCGATTCTAGCGAGCAGCACGGTAGAGGTCAGGGCGAACGTAATCACCGCTCATAAATGGACGAAAATATCGTTAGCAGCAGGACGATGGCGCTGATGATGGCACAACATGAATGTTTGACGTTTGACAGACGGTTTGGGATGATTGGTGAAGTGCAGGAGGACGCACGAGAAGTGCTTTTCGCTAGATTTTGTCATTTGGCACCATGATAAGGGGCGCTATGTTTATGGGTGGTGTGATTCTCGGACGCTTCGGCAATAATGATAAACTGAAGGTCGATACAGATTCGGTGTTATAATTTATGGCCGGTTGGGATAGAGGTTTCTTTTCGCTTTTATGAAGACATCGGGATAAAATGAACACACGTAAAGAACGGTTTTGTTCCATCAGTTTTGCAAATTATTTTTCCTTTCCCACATCAAGCGAATCAAAATTCAAACAGACTTCCTAACCGCAACAAGCCGAGTAACGAGTAAAGTCGGTTACAATTTACTTTTAAGCTGCCACTATCGGCTCGTTTAATCCAATGTACAATGAACGCGTTGCGTACCACCCGGCAGAGGCTTAGGGTAAGAAACAACACACTTTTATGTTTCTTTTGTTGCCCGCACCCCGATGAGTACATTCATGTTTTTATGCCATGCACGAGAAGCATAAGCAGCGCGCGTGCCGTAAATGCATCGCAAATGCATTTTTTTGCACTTGCACCGCATAATTTGCAACATGCACTAAGCGAGGAATTGTTTAAAAATGTACGAGCAGGGCAAGAGTTGAAGCAGTTTTAGTAAGTACCTTCGCCCACATAAAATTCTCACAGTCACTGACTCTGTGTGGCTTGCCAGCGCTCTATGCTCGGTTTGTTTCGTTTGTCTTGCCTGGCTGTGTCCACTGGGTCCACCTTCATCACTCTGAGCGGAAATGCTCCCACACACATCCCTACTGCATTTTTAATCTTCCCCCGTCTACCTTTTCACACCCTTCCGCTCCATGATTCATTCATTCATAAGAGCACCTTCAATGCGATGATGAAGGACGCCAGGACGCTAGTGGAACACCCTTTTTACCCTGGCTCTAAATTTAGCCTGTACTGGCCAGCAAAACCGAGCAGCCAAGGCAACTGAGCACAAATCGATCCCTTGTGTATAACCACCCCCCCTTCCCCGGCACTGGCACCCGGTCACTGGTGGACCACTTGTTTCAGGCTTCGGAAAATGGCGCCAAGCAAGTAGCGAAAGAAGCAAGCAACAAACCGACGCTTTAAATAACGTACAACTGCGTGCAAAAAGCGGGCGTACATCATGCATCGTTTACCGCCAGAAGGGGGGTTCGGTGTGTGTGTGTGTGACTTCTGGTGCTTTTAGGCTCGGGTCATGGCATTAAAAATTTACGCTACGAATCATAAATGTGCCCGAACGCACGCACGCAACGTGGGACAAAAACAGGCTTCTTTAAAGGCTCGGAAAATCTATTTCCAGGCAACAAGAGGCAACAAGGCGCTTATTCGCTACTGCTGAAGGGAAAAAGGTAGCTTGTAATTGTTGAATAAAAGGCACCAATCCTGCTATAAAGGACATCTACTTGCACAATTTTGTTGCAAAAGTAATCAAGCATAGATAGATTTTGTTCTTTGATAATTCTTACAATTTTTTTTTAAACAGGATTTAAATCACAAATAAAAACCAACACCGTTTTTTTGCCATTCCCTGCCTTTTTTACAACGTACCATTCCGTTATGAATGGATCGTTAAATATGTATAAGAACTGTACCGTGTGTGAATGTCTCTTCTCTCTATATCCTTCTATCTCTCTCTCTTCCGTGCGTTTGTCCCGTCTCGAAGCTCACATTTCCGCCCGGAAAAGGATGCGTATTGTGTCCTTCTGTCTTCACGCCAATGACTGTAGCATAAAGGGCGTAGGAAATAAATTCGCAAACATTGGATTCTCTTTATTGCGGATCCTTTTATTTTCTCTTTATTTTGGGAGGGGGAGGGGGGTTGCTTTTGGCCCCTCGAGGGCTTTTTCATTTCGCTTAAGATCGTTGCTTTTCTGAGCGTGTGTGTGTGTGTAGTGAAGTTGTGGTTCTAGGTTTCTCATTTTGAACGTTTTCAAGCGCTGTTTGGGTAGAGAAAGCCTTCCTAATCGCACGAGATACACAACATAAAAAAATGAAACCATATTAACATTTCTCGCACTCTCTTTGTGAACCCAACAGAGTGGAATAAATCATAACAATGATGACGATAAAAGACGATCATCGTCATTTTAATGTACCACTATTAAGATCACATAAACACACAGGCACTCGCTGGAGGGACGCAGTGCTGGAGGAGGGTTAATTATTACGATCTATTTCCAACCCTCAGCACAACGCTGGCGTTAGTCGAAGGACACCAAAATGCATGATGATTCATTGTTAAAGTTTTACTGCAACCGAGTCGCGGGAAGCAATGAAACCGATTGCCCACAACACGCCGTCGTCCAGAGAGTGTGAATGACTCACCACCTTGCCGTCTTCGTAAGATGAAGTTTCGAGAGCTCGGTCATGGTTGGGTGAGAACGCTCAGCTCCCGTCCTCCCCCGGCATGGGTCGCTAGTTGCCCACAGTTGACCGAATTGACGACGACCGGTGACGACATGCCCGATACAAGGTCCGGACACTTTCCACGTACTTTTGAAGCTGTTTGCTAAAGCTCGATCGTTCAGCCCTATCTGGAGGGTGCATTTGCGGTTTGTTTGGGGTTGAGACTGTACGCTACGGCGAGGGCAGCTTCTTATCAGAAATTTCATTCCGCCAACGTGGAAGCATCGTCGCTCGTCACCTGCTTGTGACAAACGGCTGGGGCGTTTGAGTGGTTGTGTGACGCCGGTCGAATGTGAGTGGAAGGTATTTTTTGCTGATAAGCATTCCTTCACCTTCGATAAGGTGTGGGCCGCGGTTGTACAGGTTGTTGAAAGCAAGAAAACAACAAATCCATCCTCATTCCGTACACCGTTGCAGTTTTTCTATCAAGCAAACGGAATGGGCACACGCTTTCAATCAACAGCACGCTGCAATTTCAATTTAGGGCGTCGCGGGATGTGTGCGATCTACGAAGTAAAGCAAAACCTTGCTTCATTCAATTTGCTGCTCCGGCGGGCTGCATGCAAAGACTGTCGCCACACAGTAAGACACGAAACGAAGGAAGGAACGCAACGAACGCAAAGTGCATCGGCACCAACGTGCGATGCATATGGATCGAATGCAGTTCGAGCAGAGGCATTTATCCGCTCTTGATACCGTTTTTACACACTCTTCCCCAGATTGCACAACGCAATCCGATCTCCCGTTCTCGCCCAGATCCTCTATTGCTGCCATTCGTCATCGTCAGCTTGGACTACCAATTCTACCGCCCGAACGGATGACTGGCAGCAATTCGTGATCGTCGTCTCGGGCAAGAATGTTCGTTTTACAGCTGCTTCCGCTTTTCTAAGGGGGTTTCTAGACAACGCGAGCACACGTGTTCCGGTTGAGAGCGTGCACATACACACACACACACACACCACTACACATTCATCCGTTGAATGGTGCAGTCAGTAAGATGCTTGAAAGACGGGTTTATAGAACGGGGAAGCTAGGGCATGCCGCTGGATTGCCGTGGCAGAGTTTGCTGTAAGTGCATTTTAAATTTTGAGAATATTTTACAATTTTATACGGAGAACACAGCCAACAGACTAGGCGAAAGAAAAGTGGGTTTAAACGTCTCTGAACGAAAGTATGAATGATATGTACCAATTCACATATATCATCTAAACTAACGTGATATTTGTTTCAAAACTATTGCAATGGGGTGCACGATACAATTTTACTGCAATTCTAAGGTTATTAGCATTATTAAATTTAGTATCTAAAAAACTACACCCAGTTTTAGAGCCTTAAGTCGATGATAATGATCATAAAGATGCAAGAGTTTTCATTTAGATCAATGAGGGAAGTTGTTACATTTCATTAAAATACACATTTTTTTTTTAATAGGATAAATTAAATTTAGAATGCAAAACTAAGACTCATTAGATTTATACCTAAAGTTGTAGTATGATTTTATACATGGCATACGATACATGTTCTTTTCAGTTAAATTCAGTTTTTTTTTACTCTTGGTTATGCTGCTTTACACCGAAAAACGGTCGCAAAATGGTAACAAACAAGTTTTATTAGAAAAGTTTCTCCATTGGTCGAATATGACTTTGAATTTCTCAACTAAAAGTTTTCTCACTAACACAAACATGCATGGTTTATAGGAACTACAAAAAACTGTATGACTTGTCCTGAATGACTGACTGAATGACTTGTTTATACATATTTTACCGAGGCAAGGATAGAGAACATAAAATGGTTCAATAACTAGCGTAAGGCAAAAGATGAGCAATATTAAAAAAATATAGTTTTCCGTTTGAAGCCAAGTACCAAATAAAGGTACAAATGTGTTAATGTACGCTTTTGTAGGGACAAAAAGCTTACCACCAAACGTTCGGAGACCGTTGACCGAAAGAAAAACGACCTCAAGACGTAACACGATGCTGCTCACTTCCACCGTTTTTTTTTCTTCTTGACACACCCGTTCCAGCTGACACCGTTCTCTGTTCTGCCTTCCTTTCCACTTCCTTCACCCTTGCGATGTTGTTTTGGCGGTTATTAATCGATATCCTTATTCCTCCGTTTTATACGCGCACTCACATAGACGCAATCTATTAAGCACGCACACCAATACACACACGCACGCCACTGTGGAGTTTCCTGCCCGTGCTCGTTCGCTAGCTCAAGGACGATCTGTGGCCAGCTGCTGCAATACGGGGCAGGTGCTGATTGTAGGGCACACGACACAAATCACACATATAAACACAGTTATAAACACACACAACTTCACACTACGGGATAAAAGGACGAGTTGATTTGCCGACCAAAGCACCACCCGCCGTACGGAGGACCCCCGAGAAGTGGGCTCGTTTCCTGGTCACCAACGTTCAAACCACAGGCATTGACCGACGGTCAGCGGTACGCGGTGTGCACTTTAACGGAAATTCGATATCCTGCACGGGAAAATTGTTAGCAGCTGTGAATGGTAGTGAGTTAGAATTGGTTTAAAGGTACATCAAAGCTTTTTCTATTTGATTTTTATTTGATTTTTTTTTTACTTTAGAAAAGCATTTTGCCCAAATGGCCTACTTCGAATTTTCATGTTCCTTAATGAACCTTGCACAAGATTTGTTTTTACCTAGCCACCGAACAACCATCAGCAGACCTTGCAATTCGCGCCGAAACGACTATTGAAACGACGCACGAAACGGCAGGCGAGAGCTGAAAACAAACTTCATTCCTTTCGCTGCGGTTGCGACAAAAATCAACTTTTTCCCATCTATGACTTCATCATCATCTTGGCCGTCGGCCGTACTCCATCCGCGGTCGTGATGCTGCACACGGCGTGGTGGAATGGATGGTGATTGTTTTGATTGCGTTTGGGCCGGGTTGGTTGGTCGTCGGTTGCTGCCCAGCCGACAAACCGTGGGAAGGAAACAGAACCGGCCCGTCCAACTTGGCGTCGGCTGTCGAGCTAGTTGTTACAAAAAATTTGCGCCACTGACCCGCCGGACGGGTTGAAATTAATTATTGCTCAACACGTCTGACCAACCGACCGAAGTTGACAAACGGGCAGGCGTAGATACACACTAGCGAGGCGTCGTATGGCCGTTTGTAAAATGCTAATTACACCAGATGAAGCGTGAAAGGCACTAAAAACATCATTGGCGTTTCTGGTACACGCTAACCACACCCTCGCGTGTGTGCCTGCTGCCACGAACGGCGCTTCACCATGGCAACAGGGCTGGCCGTTCCGTGGCAGCTCCATCAATTAAGCGTAATAAATTCATCAACATACCGGAGACTGTTAGCTATGGGAAATTGTTGCCTTTAAAATGCAACATACCCTGTTTTTTGTCCAACAAGAAAATGTAAAATAAAGTCCTGTCGGTACGTTTCATTCTCCCGCCAAGGACACCATCTCGTCATCGGGTATGCAGAGTACGATACGTACACTGCGTACGCGGTAAGTTTGTGTTGGTGCCAAGCCAGTGTGTTCCTTGCCAAGCCTTCCACGGCACAACAGATCGCACACGAGCAACCGTGTTCGTCGCATGGCTGGCCTTGCTAAGCCGTTTTTCCTGCAATTTTCCGCCCAGCAATTTCCACGCTCTGTGTACGCTTGGCCATCTCTCGGAGAGAGCAACCGTACCACCGGTTGCATGGTCCTGGTGCCAAGCCTTCATCTCGTACGCTCGTGCATTCGCGTGTCTGTGTGTGTGCCTGGGGGTTTTCCCTGGTAGTGAAAAGCGTATTGGTTTTCCTTTTCTTTTCCTTTACTATCGCCGACGACACGTTCCATCACATCATCATCATCACCGTCGGCAGTAGGTATGTCCAGCACAACACCAGTACAACAGTACTTTAACGGTCTTTTTTTTGCATGTTTTCTGTTTGTCGTACCTTTAACACTCACAAACACGGTTGATTTTGTTTCAATTTAAGATCTTTTTTCTTCTGCGGATATGAACACATCGCGCTATAAACACGCGATTTGCAGTGAGTCAGCCGCAATGAACGGCACACACGGAACTGTCCCGCTTTACGCGGCAAGAAAGAAGCTTAATATTCGAGCTACACTACACAATCATCTGGATTTACATGGGTTCAAGCAAACTGCACCTTTTTACCACTCAAGGATCTTACCCGATTGGAGAGCCGTTCTATATAATGCACTGAACAACAGTTCATAATACAATTTCACGTACGCGAATGAACTACTTGCGGACACGCAACGACGTGCGGTACGTCCGTGCGCTTCGACAGACGAGAGAGAATTGATTTTGCTTGTTACGGCGGTGCTCACTGTTGACGAGCATGCTAGCATGAGCGAGTTTGTTTCCTGCTCTGGCTATGCAGCGAGCGAGAACGTTACGGGAAAACAAAGAGACTGTTTGGGTTATCTGAACTAACATTAAAATTTTGCATTTTTTTGCACTCCATACTTTGGTTTGTGGTACAACTTTTTAAAACCATTAGTAGTTTTTAAGTTATGATAAAAGTTAAATTAAAATATTTACTAAATTTGATACATGTATTTCGTTATCAATTGAAATGCGTTACATGAAATTTTCTCTCTTGAATTGTTGGTCTTACTTGTTTTGAAAGCTATATCACTGGAATAATTGTGAACACAATCATATTTGTTTTGTTTCCTCGGATCCTCAAGATCCTCGGATACTGCATTAATCGGGTAGGGACTGTGCAGCATCGTGCATCGTTACATGCGTTACGTGAGAACGTTGCTTGGGTGTTGGGCAATGTAACGGCCCGTAGTTTGACATTTCTTTCAAAGTTTGACGTTGCGCATTGTTTTCAATCGATTTTGGTAGGAAAATTGTGAAAACATAAACACCCAACAAAAACAAAGTAAGGTAGATTTCCTTCGGACAAATGATTCTGGTTTGTCCAAGGCATTAGTTAAATGAAGACAAGCCCCTGAATATGGGCATTCGGAGCAGCTCTGAATAAACATAGGAGGATATACCCTTTCCCGTTAAATAGGAGAAAACGAAGAAGGTAATTTCCCCTAAAGTTTTGCATTCTGCTGTGATGATCAAAGAAACTTATTCTATATTTGGTTTGTGTTTATTACTTACGTTTTTTTTCCGTAGCACACTACAAATGAGCTACTGACATGAGTGAACAGTGGGATAATGATGATGAAGATGTGGACGGCTCCACGGACAGTGATCGTACCAACAGCATAGGACTGCTGAGCAAACGTCCCCGCCAACTTTCCTTCCCAGAGCTTAGTTCGCACCCGAGCGTCCCATCGCAGCGGAGCATTCTCACGCCAGTGGCCAGCACATCGTCCAACTCGCAGGGAACCATGAGTCGTCGCGAGATGTTAGCGAACTACATGCGCAGCTGGCAGGAACGGCAAATCGCTAACTGCATCAACGACAACATAATAAACACGGTGGTGGAACGGTACCTGGCGGAATTACGAAATAGCGACGACAATGCACAGCAGGCACCACGGCCGGCCACGAACGACAACGAGCTGTTTGAGGATCACGCAGTTCGAATGGCAATCAGTGCACGTGGTTTGCTGCCCGTCGCCACAGGTGCGGCACGTGCCACACGTAGGACCGCTGTCGAACGGGATGGGTTGGCGGCTGGACCTTCTTCCGTCTTGCGATCAGCTTCATTGGCAGCACCGTTGCCGCCGCCACGGGGTGATGTGGACAATGTCGTCCTTCAGACGGCGATGGCGGCTGTGATCGAGGAAATGGGATTGGCCGCTGGCAGGGACGCCGAGGGAAGCGACAGTGAGACAACCGTTGAGGAAGAAGACGGTGGTAGGTAGTGCAGGTAGCGGGATAGGTACATAGGGTGATATGTTAATGAGTGTTTAAATGTATTCTCGTAGGAATTATGCACGCAAAGTCCTTTATCTTTTCAGACCTATGCTAATTCGTTCATTTAACTAACGTTACAAGTATAATATAATGCAGTGCGAATAAAAAAACGAAAAATCCGAGCGAAGACTTTTTATTGTAACACAAGAAGAAAATCACAATGGAACAAAAATGCCACAGTCCATCGACTGATACGACAACGCTAACAGCAACGATTACGGATTGGAACTCTACCAGTTGTGCGTGTAGCACTGATTAACACTCGAATGGTAGAAAATAAAACAAGAAGATCACGTTTTATCACTTTCGCGAAAGATCGTTGAATGAAACGCGATACGCTAGCTAGTTTTGAGGGTGCTACTTTCCAGATGGAACCGTTCGTTAAACACCTGATCTTTGTAACGACCTTAAAAGCCGGTTCTTTCCATTTTAAGCTCTATACAGGGATTTAATTTCAAAAAGCTTGTTACAATCACGAAACTGGGAAGATTTCCATCTTTAAATGCCATGAAATAATAAAAAAAAATAGTAGTTTCACAAACTTGCGTTGAAATGGCGTGATCGCGTTTTATGTATTTTAGCTTATGGCCGTAAACTGATCAGCGAACCATTCACTTCCTTTCGCACCAACACACAGGAAATGCATGTTCACAGATGATGCTGAGCGCATGGTTTATCCATTTGCTAGCGAGCAGCAGGTTGAACGGGAAAATAATGAAGCTAGTTTTTGCTTATTTTAAGCCTAGAAACAAATAAATGGAGGTTTATACGGAAGGCGCGGTACGGTATCTGGTGCTGGTGCTGCTGCTTGAATGCGCTTGTTAGCTGCACAGAGTGACGTCACGCATTTCCGGATATCAAGTGCATCGTTTCAGAGCGTATGTGCCAGAAGAATATGTTTTTCTGTATTAGTATAGTGCCTAATGATCTCACAAAAATAGGCTAAGTAGTTTCTATATAAACATATTTTGAAAGTTACATAAAAGTTACGTAAAATTAAGTTAATTAATGATTTCATGTCGCAAATGCATTTCGTACTGTAAATGTATTAGTTGTTAAAGCGTTCCAAAATTAATCTTGAATCGGGGTTAGCTTTAAAGCTCCTCAAAACCTTGCCTCGCCGCCAACCGTCCTTCTAGTTTCTATTTTTTACCCTTGTTGTTTTTGGATGTTAAACTACTCTAGCCAGTTTTGAGCAGGACCATTCTAGAGTGCCTGTGCAAGATGATAATTCCTATTTCTAGTTCCATCAACTCCTGAATGCACTGACCCACCTAGATCAAACTTTAAAGTGATTTACATTTACTTTTAGTCACCCGTTTACAAAGAAATTAAAAATCCTATTTTATAACAAATTTCCGTTAAATTGCATCCTCCAGCGCTCCTGTAAATTGCTGTAACTAAAGCTTCTCGTTGTAAGCTTTTCTTAGGCAACAAACATTTCCCGTTTTGAAGTGAACGTTACGTTTCGCAGAGAAAGCTCACCCACCAAGTGCGCAAACTCCGCTGGCAAGCAAACGAAGCAAGAAAGCTGTTGCGCTTTCCCTGTGCGATGTTTTCCACCCATTCCGGCACGGACCGAAGCGGACGACGGCTGTCGTATGACGATTTATTCGGCCAGTCGGCCGTTCGGGTGGCGGTTGGATCGGCTGTTTTTATGCTTTCAATTTCAAGCATATGTAACAAAGCCAAAATGTCCAACAGGTTAGCAAAAAAACCTTCCGCTACGCTCTCTTGCCGTCATCCGATCGGGTCGCCGCTTCGCTCGTCGCTTCTCTCGCCGTTTTCTCAAGGGTGGAAGTGTGCTGCATGCTCTACCATACGCACGTGAGAGATCGATGAGGTTCCCGGTTCCGCCTTTCCGCCACCTTCCCTTGTGCCCAGTGCGCGTACCTACGCTTTGTGATTTAAAGAACCGTGCAGCAGCATCAGAGCACACAGAAAGGAAAAAAAAAAACCGAACAGACTCCCACCCACCCAGTTCGGGCCACCCGCAGTCGGAGATAAAATCTTCTTTCAAGCGAGTGGAGAACAATCTCGCCGCACCAGATGCTTGGGAAAATGTAAACAAAACCCCCGAGCGGAGCGCAGAAAAAACGCACTCGAATGGGGCGAACAGGCATGCGGGGGCATTCTGCGTGCGGGCGGCTGCGAGTCGGCCCAGCTGGACGCGGCCAGGCAACCTGTTGTCTTCCTTGTTTGGTTTCTCCGTTGTTTTTTTTTTTTGTTTTTCGATTTTTGCTTGATGCTGCTACCTTACCTTTTGGTTTAATTTTTGTGCCTGTGTGTATGTGTGTGGGTGCCTGTGACTGTGTGTATTTTTGAGGTGCGGGAGAAGTGATAACAATGATAACACTAGATAAGCTTTGCGTTCACCGCTATGGTGGGGGAGGAGGGGAAAGAGATAAAAGCAAGTTTGATGTTGTAAAAGCAACAAAAAAAAAAGAAACAAGTTCAAAGAGTGAGACGGGTCGCATCACGGGTTAATAAAACAATTTGACTGTAATTGCCCTAAAAATCAGCACCGTACAAACAGCGTGTTAACGCTTTGCATCTTCTGCCGAGGGATCGTTGGTGACAATTTGCAGACAGTTGTAATAGGGGCACAGCTTGGGACGAATGAAAGGCAACAAGTTGGCACATATTAGTTCACCGAAAACCGAAAGAAAGAGCGGTTTTTTTTTAAATACTATAACTACTAAAAAAAACCCTCCATTATTGTTAAGCGTTGTTTATGTAGTAATACCAACTGGTCTAAATGCAATACTTTCAGATAAAAGGTAACAAGGTCCCTACGCTGGAATCTGTCTCATGCAACAAAAGGGGCAAACAAACTTAAGAAGCGAAGATCTTCTCAAGAAGTCAAAGGCTCTGTAAGCAATAAAATGCTGTACGCAGGTTCTCCAGAAAAATACAGTAGCGTTCACCAAAAGTCGAACACCTTCGCCTTAGATCTTCTTAATTTATGTCAAACTGCAGCATAGCTTAAATAATGTATCGTACAACGTTTTTCACCCAATGAATAGGCTACTTCTTGCCTATAATTTTGTCTAAAAATATGTCAGTACCTTTAAAATTCTAGGGAAGCCATAGTTATGTAGGAGAGGATAAAGGATCTATCACATTCACCCAAAGCTGGACACTTTTTGTTTTTCGCTTTATTGAAAAGAAAACCAGCCTACAGACTGGCTCTACGACTACTACTAGTACTGTACTAGTAGTACCGATTTTCTTTTAAATAATGGAGCGAAAGAAGGGTGTCACCAACTGTTGGTGTTTTGGTGAAAAAAGTTTTTCGATACACTCTTCCAGCCATTTGTCAATATAGAAAAACCGGTGAAAAATGGGGTGTTGGACATTAATTGCTCGCAACTGTACGTCATATACCGACGTCGTAAAACAAAAATGTTGGGTTCTTTACACTTGTAATTAATGCGGTTGGCATATCTTCACTATGTACCCGGGGCTTCTAGATTTTGTATAGAGAAAATGCATAAGTTCTCAGTGATGTGAAAATAAAGAGCAATATGTATTTTGAAATCCAATCATAATTGTACAAACTTCCTGGAGCACCCATAAAACATGTCGCTTGTTCCATACGATACATTCCAGAGCAGAGACTGAGCAGTTGAAGCAGGCCTTGACCGTGAACGGCCGTTAAAAACGTAACACACAGTAAACGATAATGATAAGCCCACAAAATGGAATCGTTTCAAAACTTTGTATAATCCTTTTCCAATCCAATTTTTGTCTTGAAACGGATGACTTTTTGAGGGGTTTGTGTTTATTTGTATCAACACCAGCTACTACTCCACTATGCTAGATACGCACAAAAAGTTCTCAAGTACAGTTTGTTTCCCCTTCTCCCGGATGCGTACGGTGCGATGTTTTTCTCCGCCATTTCGGGAGCCGTCGAGAGCTTTCGATGATTTCCGAGATGCATCCTCTCCATAGCAACCTTCTCTCGCTCTCCCAGCGAGCCTGCACCGCGCAGTACCGCGCACCCGGCTCCCTTCACCGGGATGATGCTGAGGCCTTCCCAAGTTCGGTCGGTCGATCCGGCAGCCAGTCGACGTCGGTCGGTGCGTCGTGCCGTGCCATTCAATCCGTGCACCTCGGACCATCCGGACGTGTGTGCTGTGCGTGTTGCGTGCGTGTGCGTGTGTGTTTGTGTATCCCTTTATCAATGTGAATGCGCCGCTGGGCGCTGACAACCTTCTGGACCGGACGCAACAGTTCAAACGCGAGAACGCCATTCTGTTTCAAGCGTAAACCTCTCAATCTGAACAGCAGCAACAAAACAGAACGGGTGCTAATTCGCGCACTCCCCGCCGCCCGAGCACCCCCGCGTGCGTGCTCGCGCGCGCCCGGCGGAGGAGATTATTTTGTGCGCGAAACCAGCGACCGCGAAACCACGGCGCGGTGGCACCGCGTCCTCTGTCTTTGGCCCGGTTGTGTAAATAATCAAAATTTACTACGTGCTGGCACCGTCGGCCCCCAGCCGCCCAGCCGTCAGCGTTACATGTGAGTGGTGTGCTGTTGCTATTGTGCCAGTGTGCCTGTGCCGTCAAGACATCTCCAGCCCATTTTTCAGCCCATTCGGGTGCGCGCTGCTCACCCGCAGACCCGTTGAACTTGGCCGCGCGGTTATTTCGAGACGCGTTTGGCCGCGCTACTATCTAAACTATTTTCACCAGACCCGATGCCGATCACATTACGCGCACATCGATCGTGCTACTCCTGCGTGTGTGTGTGTCTGTTTTTTGGTGCTGCAAATAAATACAGTCCAGCCGGTGCGCTGGCCACATGATATTTGTGCGCTTTTCCGGGGAGGGGGAGGGGGGAAGACAAAAGATAAATATTTTCCCGGCATGCAGTGCGGGGAAGACGGGGCGGGTGGGTTGCTGATTTTTACGATACCGTTCGCCGATCGATCTGGATACTGTCTCGACCGATGAATGAGAAGCATGATCTGGTCTGGGAGGGGGGGTGGGGGCTTTTTTTATTTGATGGAACGAAAGGGAAACAACGCTGGAACACATCAAACCGGAAAGATAAATATGCAAACGGTTGCCGACATTTTTTTCGAGCAAAATGGTGAAAGACTGGGGCCGTCCGTGAGGGTTGTACCCCCCCCCCCCCCGTTGGTTGGACAGAGATGGCCGAGCTGAGCGGTGGGAAGCGGGTGAGGTACATAAAATCGGGGGTTTTGTTTTGACACTATCGTTCATCAGCTGTTTGTTTGATGCTGGGCGAAACGGGAATCGCGACCGGTGAATCAAACTTTATTGCAGATTTAATCGTTACAAAACCGAAAGGGAGTTGTCAATGATTTCTTTTTTCAAATGGTGTACATTGCAGCGGTGTAAATGTGTGAACCAGCCGACTACAACAACCTTTTCATATGAAACCTTCTTATATATTATAAAGACTTTATTGTTGTTCAAGAAACCAGTACAAATGTGCGCAAGGGTGCAATCCCCCTTACTTCGAGTGTGTAATGAAATTCCGGCTCCTTCGTAAAGCTTCGTTTGTGTGCGAGTGGCCAGTGTCGTGATGTGCTTCAATATAACAAATCAAAGTGTCAAGCAAAATCCTTTCGGTCAACAGTAGCAAAACAAAAACCATCCTTACTGAGCCTATCGCTGCTGCTGCTCTCCGCTTGTTCTGACTTGCTTGGTTTTGGTTGTTCCGGTTCCAATTTCGGCGGCGAGCTGCTCCATCCAAGCTACCAAGTAGCTTTAAGTGTCATACAGAGCGGGAGTGAGTGAGGTTCCGATTTGCCCTGGTCCAGCCGGGTGCGGTGCGGTGCGGTGCGGCAACCATCTTCAACAACCAGGTACGTTCCCCTCCCCCCAACTCCCCTTTGTCCCTTTTCCTACGCACGCTCTTCTGATTGGATTGCGTGTCCGTGTCCTTGAGCGTCCACCTCACAAGGGCCCGGGTCCTGACTCTTCCACCCTTTCTCGTTTGATTACGCCTCAAGCTTTCGGCCTTCCGGCTTCAATCCATTTGAAACGTTTCCTTTCCGAGTAGGGTAATCCCAGCGTGGGTAAGATTTCGTCATCGGCCACACCGTACGCCTCTTTCGTTTTGGGGGGGGGGAAGGTAAGGGGCAAAAGAAAGTAATAACGCATGACGGGAAGACTGCCTGGGAGACAGACCAATGAATGTCTCATCTCAGAAGCCCGACACAGAACACACAGTTCTAGCAGGCAGACCAATGAAGCAGGACACAATGGGATGTTCGTTCTGGCAGGACACCTGCAACTGTCAGGACCTGCACAGTGCGCCACAGCATGACGTCAGAGTACAACCATATCCTGCGACGTTGGGTTTGCTATTGTGAAGCTTGTGGAAATAGATTCCGCACCATCTGCCGGCCCTTCCATTCCGATTGCGATCCTCATCAGCAAAAAAAAAAAAAGACATACACATATTGTATCTTCCATGCCCGAACCATGTTTCCATGGAAAATATTTTGCTCTGATGATTGAACATAAAGTGGCAAGGTATCCGAAATCTGGTCTGGTCGGTTGATGAATCATGCCAGTAGTTGCTGCAAGTGTGTTTATCTTTCAACGTGCCCGATCACCGCTCACCGCCTAACCTTTACCGTCCCGCTGCTCGTCCCGAAAACCCCACACGCAAACCGTCCCCTCCCCCTCCCTCTCCTGCCCGTTGCGGTGTGCCATGTAATTACGTCCCCATAAAGTCCAAGGTAAGCGGTTCGAGCAGATGAACCCAACCCAAAGCCCAAGTTCAGCGCTACCGCAACGGGTCCGACGGAAGGGATGGAAGAAAGAAGACGAAGGAAAGGTGTAGCAAGCGTGTGCCATCGATAAGAAAGTTCCACCAGGTACGGTACTACCCACCGACGGTGATGCAATTCGACGTTCGATGTCGCCGGGCTGATTCAACACCAGCAGATTGAGCAAGTTTCACCGAACAGAGCCGTTATTAGGGTGGCTGGCTGGACGAAAGGAGAAAATTCGATTGAAGTACCAAAACAAAAATAAGCAAAAAAAACGAGTGGAAAGCGTGCTATTGCACTGCGGGGAAAGCAATGCTGCCCTCTGCGCACTGTACAATGAATTCATTTTGCTCGCACACCTACCCCCTCCCCCTCTTCCCCCCAGAGGCCAAACATTCATCCTGGCGTTCGCTTGCCCGGCGTTTGGCGCTATTTTTAGGTTGTTTTATTGATGGTAATCGATGATAGGTTTCATTTTACATGCATACATACAGATACGCCCGCATTCGGTTCTTCCCCCCCGGATCGTGTGAGCCATGCGGGGTGAAGGTCGCCGTTGTCGGTTTCGTGCGTTTCGAGCGCGTTTGAAATTCAAGTTTGGGGAAACGGAAAAAAAACGATGAAAAAGTTCGGTTGGCAAACGGTACGCATAAGCAGGAGGACAAACCGGTGACGGTTTGCAAGTGTAAGTTGTGGTTTTCTTTGAATCGGATGTTTGGTGCTGGTTTTAGCCAAGGATGATGATTTATTTAGCAAATTTGTCATTTTTGTTGACCTACTCCGTCTTTGTTGAGGTCCTTGAGGACCTTGTCTGACTGACTGTCTCTATTCCATCTATTTTGCATATAATATTTTGCATTACTGTAAGAAACACATTATTTTCTTATTTAATGTCTTGTTATTGGACATTCTTCTTAGTATTAGCGTGACATAAAAAAGTATCCACCAGCTTGACCTTTCAACCGAAAGCAACAGGTTTTGTTCGATGAACCCCAGTTTATAAACATATGAATCATGGAGAAAGTTTTTGTCTGAGCAGTAGATTTAAGAATTTTACCAACCGTTCCCGGTATTATTTCAATTATTTCTTGGCCCACACCGAAATTTGATGCGTTGGTCATGGTTGCGGTAAAACAAGAAAAATAAAATACAAAAATATGTATCAGACATGTCCGCGGCGGGAGCCTACTGCCGATTTGACGTGCAGAAACCTTGCCGTGCTTGGAAGAGGCTGTTTCCTAGAAGGTGTCATGTTATCGTAGCTTTCGACATCAGTTTTTAGCATGAAGTAACTATTGTATACATTTAAAATCATGTCTGCTCTTTGCAATGTGTCTGCTCTAGAAAAGAAGCCATCAAATTGAACTAGACAGCACAAGACGTGATACAGAACATACTGGAATCGTGTAACCTAGCAGAGAAGTAGAGAGGTTTGCCATTTGGAAAAAAAATTTCCAAAGTTGAAAAAAATAATTAAAGTGAGTAATCGAAATTTTATCCACAGTAACTGAGAATTGATGGAGAGAGTAGGTTAAACCTACAAACTGTCTTTTTTTTGTCGTTTACTCCTAAGTTAATTAAGTTCAAAAATGTTCGTTAAAAGGGGTAAATTAAGGACAAGTTTTAAAAGCAACGGAAAATTGTAAGCAAATGAGAACAAGGACGTGCGTACTCAATCGCTTTTTCTGCATTCGAATGGAACATTTGCAGTAGGAAGCATCTGCCTAAAATACCTCGTATGAGGCTCACACTTTGCTTTGTGTTATCATTTACTGAGCGTTAGCCCTGACCAGTTGTTCAGTTTCTTGGTATAACTGCAAGGACGCTCCGCATCCGTGCACCGAGTGTACAGAAATAGCTTCAAACACACCAGTTCAGCCCTAGTTTTCTCAGCACAGTGAGCTTTAAAAATATCCTTACCATTTTCCAATCGCTTCACTGTATCCCGTTCTGTGTTGTCCTTTAAGTATGTTCATCGATTTTCAGAGCGTTGTTAAAGTTGCATTACCCGATACGAAGCGTAACGAACGTAATCAAGAGTTCTTTGCTAAGAAAGCAAAGTTTTTACACCTTTGCTGCGGAAATCTTTCACAGTAAGTTCAGAGCTGTTTCCATACCTGTTTCCATGCGGTTCCACCGCACCTCACGGAGCAAAGTTTTGAGCAAACTGTTAACAATATTTAGTAACATGCTAACACAGCGGAAACAAATCAAACCCGTAGCAGCTTCCCCGCTGTGTGAGGGAAGATGAATGAAGCATTAGTGTAGTGCACGGTTGAACCTTTTCCAAGAAGCTAGAAAACCATCTCATTGCGGTAGTTGCGTTAAGAAAACAGGCTGCAAAGATGCCGACCTACGCTAAGATGCTTTCAGCTCCGTTAAGTTCATCTGTTGGCTGTACTTTTGACTTCTTCCTCCCTTGCGCCGTTCAACCCCTTAATCTCACATTCTGAGCCACTGCTTGCACAGTCATCGTAAGAAGCGCACCGTGTAAAAGAATGTAAAGTCCACTCCTCCTAAGCCGGAATGCATTAATGTGCTGGCCCCCGGTAGCCACTTTCGTGCGAAGCCGTCTTGCCGGTGCAAAAACTTCTTAAATAACAAATCCAAACAAAGTGCATAACGGACCACTGCCTCACTTCCTGTCCGCTGAGCGCCTTACGGCACTACAGCGGGCGAGGTGGTGCGTAAAAGATGCAGCTGTAAAAAATCGTACAACCGATCGGCTAAAACAAAGGCGCAAACCTGACGAGGAGTTTGTGTAGTTTACGAGGGAAGGAGTGGAGCGAGTGGATGGGAAGGTGGTAAACAAGGCGAGAGTCGGCACGAATGGTTTGCAGAAACCGTGCTGCAAGCGTACGCGAAAGTAAAGCGGACACCGGGGGAAACAACCATTATCGAAACTAAATCCATGTTCGGTGGTTGTTTCGGTGCGAAAGTTTTCCCTCTTTTGTATCCGCTCGGACAACTCCACTAAGGGGGGAGGGAGGGGGGAGGAGGGGGGTTGTTGTTTTGTTGAGCGCTTCACCTTCGCACTCAGGCTCGTTCGAGTGGTGTAGCTTTGGTAAAGTTGTAATGAAATGATTCTCTTATTTCCGGCACTGACTTTCATCCGTCCTGGGTCTGTCCACGGCCCGACTAGGAGGAGCACTGTGGGCAGCGGTTTGTTGGGCGAACGTGTATGAATGAAAGACAAAGTGCATCCTAAAACAATGCATCGCAAGCGGGAAAACGTCATGTGCATTCCCATCCAGTTCACTCTGTTTGCCCTTTCAATGACACAGGCAATGGGCCCCCACACACACACACACACACACACACACCTAGGGTTGGCCTTTGGTGGCCAGTTTGTTCAGAATCGAAACAAGGAGGGAGGATTGACAAACCGAGCGACATTTCGTTTGACACTTCGCCCGGCTGGCTTCTGTGTCCGGTGTCAAAGGTGTACAAAAGCTGGGGCGGACTTCTTTTCGTTCTCCGCTCGGCTACACATTGTTACTCCATTCGGCAGTCGGGAGTCACATTTACTGCGACGGTTGCAATTACGGTTGTAAAAGGGAACGGTTTGTCGCTTTGTTAAATGAACTCAGCACACACTCGCAGATGGGTCTGATAGGGACAAATGGATGGCCCTTTGTTTGGTGGTGGTATGGCTGGTATGTCGGTTGAACTTTGCAGCCGCGGTAAAGCTCCAGTACAGGCATGAGAGTCACCGTTGGGAGGGCCGTACAATGGCAAGGAAATTCTTGTTACAAACAGCTTTTCATGCTCCTGGAGCGGTTGAGCGTTCAGGGTAAACAGATGTTTATTTTGACAGTGTTGAAAGAGGTGCTTATGGCGGAAGGAGTATTAAAATGAGGAGAAAGGGCGATGCAGAATGCAGACTGTGTTTCCTTGCACGGGTAAAATCATATTTTATTATGCCTATTCGTCTTGAAAATTGTACAAAAAGAATCTTCAAGATTAAAAAAAAAAATATCTTGTGAAATGAGTTCTTCCCATTTATGCAAAAAAGAATCGCCTACAGACGGACTGTCGATGGAACGCAATCAGTGTAGCTTCTCAAGGCTTTAAACATAACTTGGTGCAAACAATCGCCATGCTCACTGGTCGAGAAACTTTAAGCTCGGCCGTTGCTGTACGTCCATGTGTGCACCAGAGGTTCGGTGGACGAGCCGTACATAGTACGATACCGAACGGAGAATTTGTGAAAGTCCTTAGGAAAACGGAAAAGTTTCCGTATCCAAACAGAAGGCACGAGAAGCATTGATGTCTTACAAAACGACCAAGGTACGGCACACGGACGGAAGGGCTGGTAGCGAATGGAATGGAACCGAGCTAACCGCAGTGATGCGCCCCGAGAAGTCATTGCATTACCTCGATGATCAATACGGGTGTGGTGACATTTGATACTTGCTTACCAATTCACGAACCCCTTAAGGTTCGTTTTGTGTGCACTCTTATTTGTAAGAGGATTTCGGGCTTTTTGATGTTTGGGCGACAGTGCTTGGCTGAAGCATACTCAGTTGAGCGCATCGTTACGAACGGTTGGAGGTAGAAACGGTAGCGCGTAAACGCTCGGAGTGAATCTTGGACGGGAGGTAATATCAAATAATGATAAACTTGCTTGAAATTCGATAAAGTATGGTAACATGTGATTTGATACTTCAACTAGTAAGTTTAGTCAGTTTTTTCGTAAAGATTTATTTTTATAAGATTTTATTTAACTGCAGCATGTTTTAAAGCGATAAGAATAATTGATTTTGTCCTCATTGTGAACTTCCGACAAGCAACAAAATGGTTTCTAGCAACTTGAAGAATATAGTTTATTAAATTTCATGAATTTTTACATAAGCGCTTAGCACAGGTTTTCGTTTATTGTGAATGGGGCAAATTTTCATTACACATTATTTTACAATATTCATTTTGCCAACCGTCTGTCAACGAATTTTTCTGCTCTAGAGTGAACCTTCAAATGTTTCTTCAAATCAATTAAGGAACACTTTAAAGCTGATGGACTGCTCAAAATACACTTTGAAAATTTGTAGGACCGCTTCCCATGATAAGCCATTTGGCTGAGCAAAACAAGTGAAGGAAGAAAACCACCTAACTCTGTAATCAAATTCACTTCACTCCACCGGACGCTCGACAGTCGTAAAGCTTTCGTGAACATTTGAAAGAGAATATTTAATGTGACTGCTCTGCAGCGCAGCCACGCCTGCTAGGCAAACGGCAAGGTATATTGGATGCCATATTGGATGGAGATGAAACCTTACCCCGCTTTCGCAACTGGCACGACGAAACGTAACACTGGTGCAGCATTCCAGCGCGATGTTTGATGAAGTGGCTTGAAATTTTGGCTTTTGTTCTCCGAAACCGTCAACATTTATGAACGGTTTTTTTTTTGCTGCGTGGAGTATACTTCAAAACGTTCACTCAATTTAAGAGTGCGGGCGGCAGTACGGTGTCAACACTGTAGTCGCCATTTTCACAGCTCGCTACGATTGACTTTTTCGCTTCGGCTCGAGTGAAGGACTGGGCGTCTCCATCGATTTGCGGTGACAAAAAGCGCCGTGCGACAGGCGACGGTTACGGGCCATGAGATGGGCAAGTTTGATTGATTGATTGCTAGCGGATTTAGTGTACAATTGAATGCGAACCTCATCATCGTTTCACCGCCCGTTCGGGCGCTTAAATGTGCATCCGCCGTGCGGCTGCTTGCTGGCTGATGGAGAGTCCGCGAGCGTATTGAGCTTTTCCGGTGTCATCTTCGGCGAGTGAATGCAGCCAGGATGATTGATGTGAATTTATTAGCCTTTGGCAGCCATGAATAAATCCGATGTGGTTGTTGGTGATGCAAAAAAAAAAAAAGATTTTCAACAGAATTTTAAATTTGTGTCCCATTTTATGTTGGCTGATGCAACGTTACGCCATTTTTGTATATAAAAACAACGATGTGTGAAATGTCGAAAAGTTTAATTATGAGTTAAACATGTTATTTTGTTGTGCAAACAACAACATTACATAAGCTCAGTTTATAAAAAAAAAATCAGTATAAATCTTAAGCATCTGTAACTCAACGAACAAACATGATCTTAATTTCCAGAGTGTTCTCTTCACTTCCCGCATTCATTAACCCCAAAAGAAGCTGGGAAGCGAAAGAAAACCGGGCCAGGGATTGTGTGCTAATACTTTCCGGTATCAAGCACCGGCAGCATGACATTTGTACACGTTACGAATGTAGCAACATGTCTGTACCATGTAAGGATTAGTGTTACTGCTGTCATCCTGTTTTATGCACGGACAAGTGCTAAGCCAAACACACACACACACGCGCGCGCGCGAAACATAGCGGCAAAACGGGGCGCTACGAAGCAGCGAGGCCAAAAGCCTGAGGATCAGTGTACATTACTCGCACTACATGTACGGATGAACCATCATCCGTTTGTTTGTAATGCAATCTGGTGCTCGTGTGCCACGGGATAGTTTATCCTGCCGCTGTCAGTTGGGTTGATTTGAAATGTCACAATGAATGCTAGTGTTGATTTTTCAGCTGCTCGGATTGCTGGACAAGCTTTTTGTGTAGCTTCGCGGTGTTGATGTTTCAGGGAAAGCCGTCTGAAACGAGAAAAAACAATGGAAAACGGGATTTCAGAATCAGGAACGTTAATTTTCAAGGTGGAAAGAACTGGTAATCCGGATGCAGTAATTTCACCATTTCCTTCTTATGAGGGTACCGTGTAAAGGAGTGTTTAGGGAGGTAAAAAACTACAAATAACGAACAATTTGCAAAAATGGGCACTAACTGTAATGAAAGAAAGATAAAAAAATTAAATAATATGATGACATTGTGGATGAAAAATGTAAATAGTATTAATGAAATACGTCAGGCTGCCAGAAGCGAAATTTTCTTCACTTCTGTTCACATTCACGATTATTCTACAGCTGTAGATATTCATAGTACCTTCCAGCCCAAATGCGTTTCATAATGGGTTCAATTATTTCTTAAAGAGCAAAATCAGTGTCAAACTTTCGGAACGAGGTCTCACCACCTACCCGATATCCAGACGATCCGTTCGAACATTCTATCGAACGCGGCACAGTGGATACGTTCCAGGTGGGAAGAAATATCATCGTTAGCCTTCCTCTCTATCGCCGAGCCACGAGCGTATCCAGAAGCATGGGTATTGCTTGAATTTGAATCGAAGGCGTGTATGGGAAGCTGGTCGGACTCGCTCGAACTCGAGATGTGTTGGGCGGCTAGTGTTGGGCAGATGTGAAGGAGTTACCCTAATTCCCATTCAGTTGTCTCGCCCGCCAAAGGGATAGAGGCCAATCCTTCCGCACCGTCCGTCCCACCGACGGTGCTAAATGGTGACGATGATGTCGATGATGATGCTAATGGGGGTAATAACGTCCCAGGAGCATGGTTTCCTTTCGGTGCCTTTCGGTTGGAAATTGGATCGGTTTGAATTCGCCGAAGCAAAGCCCGACGGAAGCCATCGGGGGGGAGGGTTGGGACACGGGCCAAATGGGGGCCGGTGAGTACTTTCTTGCTGTAATATTAATGCGCTTGAAGCGTTATTGCTTTTATTCGTACATTAAGCATATTGAGTTAACGCTCGGCGGGCTAAGCCAAATGCAGATTGGGGATCACTCTCCCGTAGGCTTTGGGAAGAGAAGCGAGCAGCGAGAGAGAGAGAGAGCGAGAGAGCGATGAAAACAGTGTGCTAGGCGAAGGTGTGCTGATGGCTGGTGGAATGTCCTTGTGCGGGTGTGTCTTTCTTACCGTCTGTGCATAGCATTCGCGCTGGATGAGAATGCCGGATGTCGTTCTCGGAAACCATGGTGGGTTCCCACGCTCGTTCGCTCCTCCTGCGCACTGTTGCCTTGGCGATGGCGGAAAAAAGTCAGCCAGCGTAAAGTTTGTAACGCTTTCCCTTTAAAATGGGTTCGTGTTTTTTGTGCTTCCCGCTTCCGATTCCCTTCTAAGTTTTCTCCTTCAGCGCAATGAGCTGCGTTGCCTTGCGTCAAGAGGAAGATAGCGAGCGCTGAGAATAAGATTCCCATTGGTAGAGAAAATACGGGATAATGTGGTGTTTAAATTTTCTCCACCGTTTTGTCCCTTTCACACACACACATAAACCCTTACACAGCCATTGACGAGTGCCGTTGGCTTCTTACAACGGATGGGAGCAAGAAAAGGGGGGAGTACGACACAATTGTGCAGGTTCACTGTAGCTCGAAATTGGAACATCGTGCAGAGGACAAATTTACGTACCCCTTAAATGCGATTGTTAATGGGGATCCCTGTTTTTCTTCCGGCCCGAAGCGAGACATGGATGCCTGGAGGTGGTGATACCATCCTTCCCATATGCGTTAAGCAGCACGTGCAGATCGTTTTATTTTTGGAAGATTCTTGAAGCTAAGTGCCGTTTCATGTATGATCTTTCGCCGTATTACCGGTTCAAGGGGAAAAAAACAAAAAAAAGTATAACAAAACCGTTTACTTGGGAAGGGCTTGTTATTTTCCTTTCTTTGTCTTACCGTTTCGTTTTGTCTCCTTATTCGATTGATTTCTGTTTGAGCAGCAAAGTTGAAGCCGTACACTTTAGATTTAATTTTGGATTATCGAGTTGAGTAATTTTTAGGCAGTAATTGAGCACGAAATTCATTGCTTAACGGTTTTGCTGCCGTCGGTGGAAAGGTAGATGAGATAAGGCTGGGCCGATGGAAATTCCAGTATGAATAAGTAACTACTACTGAGAATAATTACAAAGCAATTCGGCACGAAAAAAATACGGTGAATTCAAATGCGTTTACAGGATTGATTATTTTACCACCTCATCAACCCTGCAGAGTTCTTGGTAGCAACACATTATGTTGCTTTTTGGGGTTGTTTTGATTTGAAATAACGCTCAAGGAAATATTACTTTTCATGAATTCATGGGAACATAAATTATTATTATATTTCACTGTAGTTAAAATCTCGTGAATTGCAGTTCAAGGTACTGAAAATTTAATTTCGTTTTTCTGGAGAACAAAACTAATAAGAAAACAATGTTTCAAAACACATTTTAAACAAGAAATTGTGTGATTCCTTCTGTGAAAGTATTTTGTGCAAGGTTTAGCAAATAACTCAATGTAGGATAAAAAAAAATCAAAACTCATGCTTTAAGGTAGCCAACGACTACATGTACACTATTTAAACACAGTTATAAACAATTTTAAAACATTTATTTCAAAGAATTTTCCTGAGAAACAATAAATAATACAACTATATAACACCGCATACATATCCTTAAGTATGTTTAGAGTTATTGTTAAACAGTACGAAAAGAGTATTTTTAATCATAAAATATAAAGCTTTACTATGCTCGTCTCAAGCAATACGGTCTGGCCATTACTACCGAATAAAAAAAGGCTTACTATGCTAGTCTCAAAAATTAACTCAATAAGTAAAAAGAAAAGAGAGTAAAAACAATTTTCTCAGTTCCATGGATTGCAGTTTACTAATGTTGCTGATACTAATCTAATTATAAATGTGATTTAATAGTTTAATAAATCTCTTCAGATCCCATAATGCTCGTTCCAGCCATAGCTTTTCATAGCCTTCAAAGTAAAATTGGTATTATGCATGCCAACGAATCTTTGAATAATTATTCCATTATTTTCCACGAACATGTCTAGCTGTTCAGGGCATTCCTGTAATCTTTAACATTCGTGGAGTGATGGAATTTCCCCAAAACAACGTGTAGCAAGCTGACAGGAATTTCGATTCTAAGAAATAGCACGGCATATATTCCCTCACCGTACGCCAGCCGTAACCGATGCTGACGTAGTGTCTATAATTTTTCATCACGATCTGCCAGGTGAAATGGTTGTACATTTCATTGTTTTCTGTTCGTTCTTGCCAGCATTCAATCTTCGCTACCAATTGCGGTAGTTGCCCCGATTCCCGTCCAGCCTACCAGTTGGAAGAGTAACATTATTGCAACATTATGTTTCTCCATGCCACCTTTCCCCCCCGGGGTCTGGTGAAACTAATAAAAAACCGTTTAAAATCAAGCTTTTTCACTTTGCCCGGCACCTAAAGCCCCGGACTGCGTATTCTACTCGGCCCTGCGAGTGGCAACAACAAAACGTGTAAGAAAATGCCAAACCTCACCTTCCGGGTGGAACGGTGTGGCAAACAGTGGGAAGGCGGCATGCACCCCCATAACTCAATTGCCGATGACGCGAACGCTTAAGCGCAGCTCTCGATCCTAATAGATATTTTATTATCGCACGCGCCAAAGTTTTCGGACCTTGGATTAGGGCGCAACCTTTTCCATCGCTTCGGGATTGACAAATTTCTTTCGCTTCTGTGTGCTTTGTGTGTGTGTGTGTGGGTGATTGTGTGCTCTGTGTGTGTTTACGCATTTTTTGTTCGCTCACAAACCTTATTGAATTTCACTCTCACTTTCTACCTTTATTGCTTTGCTTCTTTTCCTCCACGGAAAATTCTTTCCACTGCCCGAAAGAAATTCCCAGCAGGTGACAAAGTTTGGTCGTCGAAAAGCGATTAAAGTGACCCTAAGCTTTCTCCGCTGCAGCAGTATCGGGAGGTAAACAGGGAACGCTACACGCTTTGTTTGACCCGCGCCGGGTGGGACCAATAAAAGCGAACAGGGGAAAGGGCAAAGGGGGCGACTCGCGCAATAAATTTATTATCTCGAGCGTTCCCGGCACCCGGCCATTGTCCGACACGTATCGAACCGGGCTGTGGTTGGTGGGCTTCGTCTGCCTTACGCTAGCCTGCGCCACTGATGCGACAGCACGATGCGGAGATCCATGAGTCGTGTCAAAAATTTCGATTAGCGCCTAAGTCGAATGCTGGACAGGGGAGGCAGAAACATGCTGAATACATCATTTTATTTAACTTACCGCTTGCCGTGGATTAAATCTTGGCTGTGCCGCAGCATCCGGGCTGAAAGAACAATTATTTATAGCTCCCGGGAGGGGGGGGAGGGAGGAGCGAAAGACACTAGACACGGGCACGATCGGAAATGGGGAAATAATTTATGTTCATCCCGCCATACCGACCGCCTCACCGCTCGTTGGCGGTGGTTCTGGTGCCATTCGGAAAGAAGGCAATCTTTCGGCCAATTTTATGCGACATGTTGAGAATATTTTGCGCCTTTCCGGTTGCGTAAAGGGAGGACTGGGGAAATGGAAGGGAACCGAATACCGAGCCTGCTGAGTGATTAATTTCTATCACGTAGTGATTCAAATTAAATTAGCCACCCCTTCCTAACCGGTGCCAAGCAATCCTTCCCCTCCCTCCCGTTCAGGCGATCCAAACATACGTTTGGCGATCCAAGCATACGAGAGGTGAGGCCAGTGTGTATGAGAATACTTCTTTCCAGTACAATCACACCAGTTGAAATAACGAGGATGGTGTTAGCAGGAGCTGTCCGCTAAATTTCAGACGTCTTCGTCTGCTTTCGAGCCTCACTGCCTCATGTCTCAAGGATAAGGTTATTCGTATTGCAGCCCTACTACTGTGACTGTATCCTAGCGCTCGCTACACTGCTCAAGGACACCGGGTCGCTTTCTGTATCACTACGGTTTGCTTCGTGACCTTTCTCCGCCACGGCACGGTCAACCGGGCCCCCGTTTGGCAACGTTCCCAAATGCTCCGGGCAGCTTTCCAATCAGCTTAAAGAACAATCCAGAAAGTTAATGCCAGACACACACAATAAGAAGGGCAGCAGTATCTGCGGTTGCCTTTGGAAACCTCAAAACTTTAAAAAAAAATGCTTGGACATGACACAAAACCCTGGCCGGGGGCACATTATGCATTCCTTGTTCGGGCAAATATTGACGAACGCGTACACACAGCGGCAGAGCAAATACGGTGCGATTGTTTACTGGAATGATAAAATAGATTCATCTGCATCGCGCACGACCAAGCGAACACCAACGGTGACGATGGTGAGGATGCTTCTGGTTCGATTCGCAAACGTGCGGTGGAAAAATCGATTCCAATCGAAAGCATAAAAAATCATTCGACAGCATGCGATGTCAATCATAGGCCACGTTTTTTAAGGCTCAATCGTTATTTATTGGCTCGGGCTTGTAGTGGCGGTGTGGGAACGGTCGAATGTCACCGTTCATGCGGTACCAATTTATTCCAGCCTATTATTAAATGCACACGACCACACCAGGTCCAGGTGGAGGATTAGTTACGGGAGGTGGAATGGTTGGATCGGGGCCAAATTAACATTTGATTTGAAAATCTCGATTAATATCCGCACCGGGGCGGTTTTCGAAAAAACGTGTGACTGGTTGTCGGTTGTTATTTATCATACTCTGACTTATTGTGACACGTTGATTATGGATTGGTATGGATGGAGGATTATGTTAAGCTCATTAGTGTTGTTGACCGACCAATTATTACGGTGGGAAGAGGTTAAAAAATGGTGTCTTTTGAGGGAGTGTGGAGGTTGAATATAGTGGCTTGATGGAGTGTATCATTAAATAAGTGGCTAAACACTAAATACGGTCGGTAATCAGATACAAATATTGGCTCCTTTTATGTTTTAAGGCCAGTTTTTTTCTATTGAGTTTGACATTTGACGGCTGAAATTATGTAAACACTCCATACAAAACCACACACAAAACTAGCTTCAGATTTTCAGCCTAGGTTTTTTTCAGCCTGAAAGCTAGAATTAGTTTCGAGTACCTGCTCGAGAAGATGTCAGTTTCGAGAAGATGTCAGTTTCGAGAAGATGTCAAATCTAGGGATCAGCAGTTTACCTCTTCCTTACTTGTTGTTTTAAACTGACCGTTAGTCAAGCTGGTCATATTCTTCCACATGAAATTCGATAATATTAATTCAACAAATAATTGTTTTTCTGGTTCTCTTTCTTTTTCTTATTGAAATTATTTTTACTTATGTCATTTTTTTATGTTTGATGATTAATTTACTTTCAAAAGAATTGTCAATTGTTCGAGCTATTTGTATTTAATTGTTAATGAATGATTTATGTTCTTAAAAACACACTTTCAAGTGCTATAAAGCGCTGTTGATGAACGCCGAGCAACAACTATTTCACTTATCAGGCGCTTTGCAGGACTTTCCAGGCTGGGTCGTTCCGTAGCAGGCTTGAAACA
Organism: Anopheles epiroticus; assembly: GCA_000349105.1. Lineage (NCBI taxonomy): Eukaryota > Metazoa > Arthropoda > Insecta > Diptera > Culicidae > Anopheles > Anopheles epiroticus. The sequence continues at coordinate 249,352 of KB672065.1, read as the reverse complement.
TGTGCTGTTAAATAAGCTTGCGCGGCTTCCGTGAGCAGACCAACAGTGAGGTCGTTGTACAATTATTTTCAATGGATAAATTAGCAGTACCTGTTACACTCACAGTCAAGAAGTTGCTTCAATAACTAAAATAGACTAACGCATTGTTTGACGCTACCAGGCAATGTTTTCCTTTGCAATACTGCTCGATAAATGCTCGAAATCTGATACACAAACCAACAATTGACAGGCTGAAAATTTCAGCTTCCGGCTTAAAACATAAAAGGGGCCATTAATAGTTTTTTATATTAAAGAGAAGCTTTATTGCACAAATCTCCCAGTCTATAATTTTTCGGGAATCTCTCTTGAAAGGAACGGTTTACGGCCGGGAAATCAACAATTTTTAGTATCAAATATCAAATGCCATCAAACATTTTAGCCAACGAAAGCTTCTAGGTAAAGTCAAGCAGCCGATTCAGTTCACAAAAAACTTAAGTACTCCTAGGTACGACACAAATATTCTCACAACTGAGCACTTTACGCTTAGCAGACTGTGTTTCTGAAAATCACTTGAAATTCTTGAACAGCTCTACACCACGGTTCTGCAAATGTGTGAAGTTCGTACGCATCCTTTTTAAAAGTCAACAGCAATACGTTTCATCACTGTTTTGGCACGTGCCGACGGGTGGTGTTTCATTCAGAAGGCACTCTGAAGTCTCTAGGAAAACATATTTTTCCCCTGACACCACAAATACAGTTTGCTTTTTTTTAAGCAAATTAGATAGCGTTTACAAGTGGTTCAAACAGTTTTAATTTTTAGCATATGTTGGAAAACAATGAGACCATAGTGATAAATATTTGAATGCAATTTCACTTCAACACGATATTGTAACACCAACCCATTGTTTCGTTGATTTTATAGAGATAGTTATTCCTCTAACAGCTCGTAGAATTGATCCTTTCAATTCCTCTTTTCTATTCATGGTTTATTTCTTTTGTAAGCATGAATAGAATTTACCAGACAAAACGATGAAAGAGTATCTATGCCAAAAGTAAAACAAAGACTACGGTCTGATTACCATAACCATTAGCCGTTGCCGGGGCAGATCGCACCGAATGGTTCACAAAGATAACTTCTAATTATGTCCTTTGAACGAAGCAATAAACTAAAAATAGGGTTCGGTTGAATACCCTTCGGCTGTGGATTATTAAATTCCAGTGTGTAGTATGCAATGGTTGGCCGGTGCACATCGGTGCATGAATGTGAAAACCATAACCCCCTCCCCAGGGTGCTAATCAAATCAGAATACACCCTCATTTCACTTTTACCGACACGTTGCGGATTCCGAAGCGTATCGGTCCGCACGCCACCGTACGTGGCGCAAGAGGAAAAGCTTCCTCGGGGCCATTCTTTAACAACGGCACGCTGCAATGTGAATGTGGGCTGAATGGGAAGCAAAATGGGCTCCATAATGGCGAGTAATGTAACGAGTGGTTACAAGTCATTATTTTCCCTCCCATTACCCATCACAGCGAGACGATGCGTTACACCTTGCCGGTGGGGTGCACATCTTTGTAAAACGGATTGGACTGGGCATTCTGCTACTTTCCTTTTGAATCTCGCCACAGTTTTTCATCGTTTCATGTTACCCCCGCTTCCGCCACTGTATCGTCCAATAATGGCAGGGAATGGTCAACCGTTGGGAATGGACGTGCCTGCCGTACGATGCCCGATGGACGTTCGAGTTAAAATGGCCGGATGTAGTTGATTTTTCGGTGGAAATTCGATTGCACATTAATGTTTCCGCTCGAGCCGGGAGCCGTGTTTGTGCCGATGTCGTACCATCCGCTGTCGAGATGCGGACGCTGAAAGCCAACCGCTAAAGCCGTTCGGGCTTGTTTTGTTTCACTTTCGCATGCTTTGTTCGCCCCCTCCGTTCCCGTGGGACAAATTTCCCGGCCGGGAAGCCGGGAAGCAGCGGGGGTAGCTGAAATTTGATTTTCCCAGCAACACCGAAATGCTCGGGAGAAATAAAACGTAACGAACCAAATGTCAGCCGCTCATGCCGGGACGTAATAGATCGATGTGTTTGCGTGCCGTTGCGTGCCGGATGTGCAGAAACCGAAACCCGAAATCGATAGGTGTACCTGCGCTCCGGATCGTCTTTCAACCGAGCGCCTTGCCCGTGGGTCGGTGATGGCCAATCGGGAGCGGAAATTAATTTCCAAATAGCTTCACTCGTGCTGCCACTCCACCGCTCCCTGGAGGACGTGGAAAAGGAAGCGCACGCGGACGGTTCAGGTGCGATGAATGGTCGCTGTAACCGTGTAAGCGTGCTGCAACGAAAGGTTACTTCCGGCAGATTTGAAGCAGTCGGACCGTGTCTTACCGTGCTGCCAATGGGTTTTTATTTCTCCTGTGTCTTTCGAGCGATGGGAATGGGATATTGCCGACAAGGTTTGGGCTGACGGTACCGTCCTCAATATAGCACACAGCAAACTGTCTAAAAAAGTGTACAAGAACAGGCTAATATTGATGAACTCTAGGGGGCAATAGAAGGGAACATGTTTACCAGAACCTGGGCAAGATATTCGTTCCCTTTTTCCATCACTATCGTTGTCAGGTATATCAACCTTATCAGATTGTAGCTAAGGAAGCGAGAGCTTTCAACGATAGGAAGATCCTTACACTTTTCCAACAGCTCAGGCAAACAATCACACGTGTGCGGGTAGATTGGAATTCGGTCAAGTGATTTACTGGCCATCGGATAAGCTTAAGATACTACGTCCACTGCAAAAAGGGATGTACTACTGCTCGGACGATCATGAGTGACGGCAAAGCGATGGGCAGATAGGGTGAGGGTAGAGATAATTAGACGATAAAAATGCAATTAAAATGCCAGCACGTGTAACGTTGCACGGAACGGAAGCGAGAGGCCACTTTGATGTTGTCCGCAGAAGACCCGATCTTGATTGAGTGCCAACAGGTTCACCAGTTGGGGTGTAGAGTAAGCTAAGGTTTTTTGGTTTTTAATCTTAAAAATCAACGAAAATGTTTAAGCAAAGTGTATGCTGCGGACTTACAAAGTTTATGAACGGTGTGTACCAAGCGACGATTGCTTAAAAATAGGACAGTACAATAATTTAGAAGACTTAGAAGACTGTCAATTTCCAATATTGACAAGTCTTTGTTGAAAGTGCTGTAGAAAATTGTTTTATAGCAAAAACAAATGATGTTTTACAAAACAGATTTATATAATACATTCGTAAAAATAAAACTAAAGGAACAAAAACTGAAGCACTTTTAATTTTAAAAGTTTTTGAAGATAGTGTGTATGCTACATGAAAACTTAAAAAGCTTATTTTTAGATAAAAACACTTAAATAGTGGAACAAAAAAGGTTTCCGGTGAATTGTTTTAACACCTGAATACTTTGAGCATCAAGAAAATGCAATTATTTTGGAATACATTTTTTACTGCCTTTCATGCAATGATTTTTAATGTTTTAAAAAACTGTTCGAGACTGTTTTGCTGAAATCCTGTAGAAAAAAAAAACAAAACCTCGAAAACAGTCGCAAACTTTGGTGCAAAGTTCTCTGCAATGAATCACGACCGAAAGTAAACAAGCACTTGCTTTTGCCTTTGCGGAGCATACAGATAACAATCAACCGTGCGTTCTAAAGGAAAACTCGATGCGTCGCACCAGCCGTTACACCAGCAGTACCCAAGCCTCTCGACGGGCTCGTACAGACCGGATACAAAACTGAATAGTTTCATAAAGGCGCATCCCATCAGGCCCTCGAGTGACAGCAATCGAGACATCGAGGCGTCGTCCTTCGTGACCTTCACCTCACCCATAACCTTGGCACTGGCTGGTAGTGCCTGGCGTAATTATAGATTGGCGCGTGCTGTCTCTGGGTGTAACATAGACTGCAGAGCCTTTTTTAACAATCTGTTTCATCAGACGCGCTCGACCACATCATCGCGTGCTATATTTGGACAATTGGAGAAGAAGTTTTGGACATGCAATTGAGGAGCGTGAACTTAATTTGTTGAGAAAGTTTCCATAAGCTCTGCCCGTAAGCTGACTTGAAAATTGAACTTGCAGTGCCTTTCCTCGCATCAAATTTGACGTTCTTCTCGCGGTGGAAAATGTTGTCCCTCGGTCCATGGAAACTGTTTGCAGCGTGTAAATGTATTGCTCACTCTCGGTCGTGCCTATTAGCTGAAGGTCAAGTTCATGCGCCTGCCTTCATCTTTCTGCGGTGGCTGAGGTCAGCTTTGGTGGGTTAAAAATTAAATTAAAATATATTTAAAACAACAGTTAAGAGCAAAACAAAATATGCTCAAGAACTGATGGACTTTAAAAGCTTGCACGTGCCAAATTTCGAAGTGAAGGGACCAAGTGGCCGTAAAAAACCACTGGAGCACTAAAAGGTGCCTCTCCTTGCGGCTTGGTTTCATTAGCAAGGACCGCTGGACGCGCTGTACAATGTAAACAGGGCGCTAGGTTGTGTTTTTCATCTGCTTTCGGTTCGCGGTTTTTTAAACTGACTCGTGCGCTTTTTTTGCTTTGTCTCTCAAAAGGGTAAATGGATATGCTTTCACGCGCACGCACTGTGTAACGAGCGGTGCCCGCGCGAAAAACGTTCGTCTAATGGAGATGATAAAAAAATCAACCGTTTTAGGGGGGTGGGGGGGTGGCCTTTGGCGTTCATCCGGGTGTTCCCTTTCAAGGGTCGGTTGTTGAAAGTTTAAATTAGAAAATTATTCAATTTGCGAAAGATCTACCGTGGTCGTGGAGCGTACGTATGGGTCAGTGACAAAAATATACAGAAAAATTTAATTAAATCAGTTACAATCTTTGCGAGACGGGCCGACCTGCTGGTGGTTAACGATTGGGTTGGAGTGCTTTACTTTGAACTAAATCAATGACAGTAGTAAGATTAAATTGTCAGAAAATTAAGCGGTTTTCAGCTGATAAAATAAGATTAAAATCCTTTTTATTTTACATATAGGTCAAACCCGTATGATCTAATTTCAAATATTTCGCTTTATTTTTAATGGCATGAATGCATGAATATACTGATACTGATGAACTGATGGCTTACATGTAAAATGCGATACATTTGAAAAGCGTGTGTATTCGCAATCGAACACCTTTCTCAGCACCGGTTCAGCAAATCGCCCCAAATAACGAAACATCATTAAATAACCGCCAAATCTACATTAGCCAAATCATTATTGACCATTCGCGGTAGAGATGATCCGATCAAAAGAGGGAGGCTAGCCGAACCGTGGTAATTAGTGTGTTCAATAGACTTTGCTGTTGATAATTTTCCGACCGTTGTGCCACTACGCGGGAAACACACGCACCTGCCTTTATCGGTTCGATCGCACGCACTCCGATGAAACGGACCAGATGGACTCCACGGTGAGGTACGTGATTACCCGTGTTTGTGCCCGTGAAGTGCACGGGCCATCATTTTATTGTTTGCACGCTCGACACACACACACACACACAGCCTCCAATTGAACGTCAGACGTTGCGAGTTCGCCAGCTTAAAGCGTTCGTTATTAATTACCGATTATGAATGCATGGGAATGTTTCCCGCTCACCCCATTTTCTGGCGCAGGCGTACGCACAATTGGCGTTGCACCGCCGCACCACAATCGCATACTAATTAGCCGTGGAAATGTGCATTCTACGTGTGTCTTAAACCCGCTCGGCCATCCATTTCAAGCACTTCCGGCTGGTTGGAGAACCGAATGGGGTGCAATCGAGTTGCAATCTTCTACTGGTCCGGGCCCATTCCGACACCTGGTTGCATTCGTGCTACCTCGTTAGCGCGTCCATTTCCTAGAGCGACGGTGATGGATGTCGACGATGCTACGGGGGCAGCCGGCTCGGTGTAAAACTAAAGCCCTACAAATTGAAAATATGGAAATGAGCGGGCTTCTGTCGCTAATGCAAACGCCCGGCTCAAAATCCCGTGCATCCTGAACTGTGCCGTGCTGTCACGCATTTGCACAGGGAGGAATATTATTTGCCACTTTTTCCCAGCGCCCCATGTACATGTACCATGGTGGTTTCGCTTGGTGGGTGGTACCACCTGGAGTAAATTCATACTCATCGGTGATGCCAGCGTTTCAGCACACAAGCGACGATAAACCGGTAGGTGCGTGTGTTCTGCGTGCGGTAGAGTTCACAGAATTTTCGCTTAACGTGAGATTATATTAATGAAATTGTCAAGGGGATTGTGCAATTTTTAGAAAGTCTGTGCGTACACCGTATGTGCTGCGGTTTCTGCGGGTTTAACGGAGGGCTTGTTTGGGACGGTTGAAGATGAAAGCCATTTTTCGGGGTTTCCATGCCACGTGATCCAATATGCTGTAAAGTGTGGTGAGAAATAAGCTATAAATTGGTAGCTATCAAAGCTGTCAAGCGAAAGTTAAAAATGAATGTTGCTTGGGAGTGGAAATTTTTAGGCTACGCAGAATCGGCGTTCATTTTTTGTTTAACTAGAAATCCAAATGTAGCTTTCTATTACACATTTCTCAAAAATACAGAACATTGTTTAATCACTTTACCAATGATTGGAAAACATTTAAGGGTCGGCTCGGTGGTCTACATGGCAATGGCATGCAGAGGCATGCCTTAAGGTACACAATAGGGCGAAGTACACTAATCTTCTGGTAGGCCTTACTCCTACAAGGGTTGTTGTTCCACCCCAGAAAGGAGAAGAGAAGTAAAACATGTTGCATTCATTTTAAAACGAACATGAAATTTGGATGAAATTAGGATCAACGTTCCCTTAAATAAGGCTTTGATTTTCTGCGAGTTATGGTGCCTGTTATATCTATTATAATACCTAACTAGTTATATATTATGCAAGTAATGAGATAATGAGAAGGGTTGAGAATTTATATACCAGCTCAGTCTTTGATAAATTGTATAATTAAATGTAAAATAATAACAATGATAATCAGATTCTTCAGAAATTCGAGACAAAAGCGTGCAATCTGGTAATTGGCAAGTAAACTTAACTAATAATAAGATTCTTATACCTATTTACATCCTATCTGCTTCGCTTCATTGAGTTCTGAATCACTTATTTTAACAAAAATATTTATGACATAGTTTTGTATCTCACAAAACTTTGACAACAAAAGTAGGTGAGACCATCATCATTATCGACACTTTTTAGCTGTTCAGCGCTTCCTGCATAACATCATTGCACTGTCCATTTGAATATAATAAAAAATCACAAATTCGACGAACAGCACCTATTTTAAAATATGTTAAAAAATAAAAATAATAAAAATAATTGAATCTTTCATTGAAAAAAGATTGCTAGAAATTTTCGCTAAGAAAAGTACGTAGTAGGAAAATCGAAGCATTCAAATTTCATGGGAATATTGTACACAAGAGACGTGTGTACATACATGGTTTTTCTGTAATGCATTATTTTTGGTTTGGCTTATTTTTTACTTTAATGTGTATATCCCTCTGCTGAAAAACGTATGGTCACACAACCGTATAATTACACGTTGCCTAAAATGTTCTTTTGAATAATCCAATTTTTTATCGTAACTTTAAATTTTACTAGCGCAATTAACCTGCAATAAATTAGCTCCCGAAAGGATCTTTAACTTCTAGACAGTGTCAACTCAGTCTCCTGGGGTAAGCTAGAGTGTCGCATAATTAGCATCTCATGACTAAGGAGGTATGAGTGTGGAAACCCGCCAATCATGGCCGGATCATAAGCAGTTAGCAGAACAATTATTCGCTTTTCAACTAACAAAAAAAAATGCTCTGCAACACATGCGCCGTTAGGGCCCGCATGACCAGGGAACGCAGACGGATGGATATCCAATCTACTGGTCCTCTACGCCACTTCAAAGTAGGGCAGCAAAAGGAGGGAACTCTGCCGGGGCCAGTTACACAGTCCAGGCTCAACAAGTAAAAGTTGCTCATATCGAATGACTAATTGACGAATTTTCACTACATCGAGGTGCTGCCAACGTTCTGCTCCGCACGTCCCCGGGTATTGGTACGGGTTGGTTGATAATTTTGGAGCGTAAAAGTTTTCTCATTTTGGAAACCACGCGTAGTCGGTGGTGAGAGTCACCGATGGGCAAAAACCACCGTCGATGGAAACAGTGTGTGGGATCGAGTGCAGCCATTTTGCAATATTGCTTTCTCAGTGTGTGTGTGTGTGTGTTTTAAGTGCTGGTGTAGCATCGATGGCAAAGCGGTGGTACAAAACCACCAGTGAGGAAAACTAGGAGCAGGGAGCGGTGCAAAATCAAAACTAGTTCACAGCAGCCGAGCTAGCGGAAGAAACAAATGCAATATAAAAATGAAAAGTTCACAAATAAAGCACGTTACGGAAGGGGTCAAACGAGGCATAAAATCAACATTGATATAGCAGTCGAGCATAACGAGGTGTGCAACGGGAGTTGAGTAAAACTCTTTCAATCGACACAATCTTGCTTGACTAACTTTCCCGAACGAATGGCTGCCGGGAGTAAGCAGAGAGTGTAGATAAAACAAACATAACTTTTTGCCTCCAGCTTCAATGCTGTTGAAAATACGCTAGAAAAGCTAAAGTACTGCTCAATCTGCTTCGATGAGAAGAAAGTGAGTGATAGGAAAGGAATCGAGTAACGGCCAGTCAGTGCATCCATGCGATCTTCGTGATGATTGATTTTATTTAATTATTTCGCGGTACGCAATTAGTTTTGCACGTAAGCTTATTGAACTATTAAATCATGCTGGAGTACTCATGGTCAAATGCTTATCAAACAGTTCCATTTCAAATTGTATTTATTGCTTTTGGAAGTATCATGCAGTCATCAAACAGTATGCTAGCTAAGATAAGTGTCCCTGCAGTGGTTGGTTTGCACGTCCAATTAACCTTAACTCTTCATTTATTGATTTTCTACAAACTCAACGACACTTCAAACGATTTTCTACCACGTCTATTAGATTGTGAAAATAAGCTTGCGTAAAATGAAAGGGCGCATTGAACCACATTTCTCTTGCTAATGATTGGCAAGGAATTACAGGAGAATGCAACGAGTCTTCTTAAGCCCTAGACATTTGAAAATTAAAAAGTAAAAAGTAAAACTATGCTTCTTTGAAATTCTTTATTCAATAATATTTCTATAGTCTGTTGCTATCTTTTTAAGCAAAGTGTTTTTGTATTTAGATTTTCCTTTAAATTAGTGTCATTTTATTAGTATGACTATTTATGAATATTAAGCTATGCAAAATAACAAATGCTCTGTTCAGTAATTATCTTGACTATCTTTTGAGCTATATTTGCTTATCTTTCGAGCTTTCTTTCATCTGTATGTCACTGCTGTGTCCTTTATCTTCTTAATTTCCTACGTTTTACGCGGCTTTTAACAGGTCTCACTGTACGTTTTGTCTTAAAGCGACACGTCAGAGACAGCACTGAGTTTGATTTGTTTTCCAATTGAAAATTGTGTTATCATAAACTTTTTTACATTAGCTCCATCCTCCTGCTCCCCGAACTTGTTCCTGCTTGCGAAAGCAATCAAAGAATGAACATATGAAACAACGGAAAGTGGCTAAGTTATACTTGAAAAAAAAAGCACCATTTAACGATTCGCACAAACAGTTCAGACAGCCCAAACTGCACTGCCGTACGGGGAGTTTCAGCACCTCCGCCTCACGCCGCGATAAGCTCACATCACGTTACAGTTTTTAAAACATTATGCGACTGGTTTGCTTACGAAATTCATTCATATTTCGCCCACATTCGTTTCGCCTGCCAACGAAAGTAAGTAAAACGTGCCCACAGGGAACGGTCTTTCAGCGTGTGTGTGTGTGTGTGTGTATGTTTATTTGTTCAAAAGCGCGTGGGATATGTATGAAAGCGAAGGGAAATGTACCATAGTACCAAAATCCTCACCGCTCATAAGCTTGTGGAAAAACATATGATTACTTTTTTACGCAGCTCCGTTGCTCTGAGACGCAGACGGTTTGATGCGGGCGCTTCCAGCCGAAAGCAACCGTGCGGGTGTGGGTCCTGCGTGCGTGCGGTTGCAAAAAGTGATCGAAAAAGTTTGATTACGGTGAGCGGCAGTTTCACCCGGCTCCGAACAAAAAGCTTACTCGCGCTCACCTTACGGTTAGAATGGAGCAGCCCGGTACAGCGACACAAACATCTTTAATCACAGCGAGGCAGTCAAAAGAACGTACGCGGAGCGAAAGCAAGATGAAAAATATGTTGAGCTAGAAACAAAGCAACACGAGGCAAATTTACTCCCTTGCGTCCCGTCGTGTTTTGCCGAGGCGGGAGAAGAAGTTCTAGTGCATTCTACGAGCGTGGTTAATAATTCAGACACTTTACACACATAAAGCTTCACATGGCAGTGCAGACCGCGCGCGCCACGGTGCCTTTGTGTGCTTTGCCACTTCTTGGTAGCTTCGATAAAGGCTTCCTCTACGTAGTGGCTTCGTGTGCACTAACTGATTTTAAAATTGTTTTCCCCTTTCTGCGTGTACGTAAGGTGAAAGGTACAGGAGCAACAGATTCCGTTGCTCTCTGTGTAACGAAAAAGTGATAGAGAGTGACTTCAACAGTACTGTTGTCATTAATCTTCGTGATATTGACTTATTTATCGTCTTTTGAAGGAATTTTAACACGTCACCAGGTTGCTTCATTTCGAGACTCTCGAGGCGTTGTGATTTTAAGGTAAGGCAGCAGAGTTTGACGCGGGTAACGACAAAAAACCATTTTTGATATGTTTAATAGCTAACCACGGTACCATGCATGAAGGTAAGATGATGAAATGAAAGTTAGAAATCTTAAAAATTGATTGATGAAGGAGAAGTAGGGGTTGGTTTCATATTTTTAGCTGAACACTTCATGCACATTTTTCCAAATCTCCTGAAAAAAGAAGGATCACGGATGCAGGAAATGAACGAGACACACTTTTTTAGAGTATCATAAACCGTGAAACGGATTAAACTCTTCATTTCTTTCTGGATTAACGAGCAGAAAAAAAAAGAAACTCAATTTAAACTCGTTTCGCCCATTAACGAACGTCGGTAGGAGTACATGCACTCACCACACGAATCAAACGTATTAACAAGAAGCAGTCAATCAAGCTTTCCGCTGGCATGATCCACGTGCCCCCCCCCCCCATTCCCAACGCAGGACCTGACGTGAACGTTTTGACGTTGCGTGTGCAAGCAATCCAAAAAAGGATATTTCCAGGGAACTCCGTGTCGGCTTGCCGTACTTTCGGTCTATCGGTGTTGCTGGGACCGATCAAACGAATAAATAATACATACGATGAGGTTCGAATGGGAATTATTGATCATTGAGGCCAGGATGCACGGCTAGTCAGTGTGTTCGCTCGAATATCAACATGCATGATAGGTCACATTAATGATTCATTTCGGTTGTTATCAGCTTTGACAGCCTCTCGCCAAGGCTTCAGAGAAAACAGTACTCTGTTTCTTGCAAGCCTAGCTCACCCCATGCAGCAAATGTGGGAGCGCAAAGCAGGCAGAAACAATCTTGCTGAATCCGTCTGGGTTTGGGTTGGGAGCTGTCGGAATGTGAAACAATCGTGTGAAACTGTCCAGATGGCTGTGTTACTGTGCCCCGGTAGCACGATGACAAACGGTATGGGTGGGGTGCAGTTGACCGGTCAAGCGTTTTTGCAATGGTGTGCTGTGGCGATCTCCGTCCGACGAGGTGTTGTATTGAGCTGTGTATTGTTTTCACTTTTCAGTAACACAGCAACACATACCGTTGTAGGAAAACTATCTTGTTGAGATGGAAATAAAATACTTCAATTACTGTTGAGTAGCTTTGCGTAAGAAGCTTAATGGGAGGAAACTGCAACCAGTTTTGAAAACCCTGACTGAGGAAAACCCTGAAATGAAGTACTATTATCAAGAGTTGTAGAACAGTTCTCGCTTCTGTATGGATCTTGTAGGTTTTCCCGCTTTCACTGTATTCTTAGTATATTTTGGATCTATGCTTCATTAACAAATGTTCCATTGTCCTGGGCTGGATATTGGAAAAACATACCTAGCACCCGAACATTAAAACAAGACGAATTAAAGAAAGAGCAAATAATGTGTAACATGTTCCTCGTTTATTTTAATGAATAGAATTGAAAATTTATACAGAAATTCATTGTTATTTCTTTGAAATCCTTGTACACTCTTTATAGATTAGAATTTGGCAGAAAATGATCGAAAACCAAAAGTTAATACAAGCATAATAGCTCGTAGCAGTAGCTCTGGTACTAGTAGCATACCTTGTCCCTCATCTATAGCGCTTCAATTTCGAAACAATGTATCACTAATCACGCGCAGCGTACACGTCGAAGTAGAAAAAAAAAACAGCTTGTTGAGCCTTTTCCGTAACCGAAAACCTCAAATCCACCATCCGCATCAACTCCAAACGAGCGCCATTTCTTTCCCGGTGTGCTCTCGAACGGTTGGACGCGTCACAGTTAAGACTTAATTTACAGCGTGTCATGAATCAATTGGTACCTTTTTTCACACTACCCCGAACGTAGCAGAAAAAGCGTGCGCCACGGTGTGGCCGTGCGCTCGCGTTTCGCAACCGTAACCATCGAATTACGGCGACGCCTCCGGGCAGTGACAATCGATCCGTTCGTCGATCCGGTTTCACGAGATGGCTGATGGACGGCGGACCGAATCTCGGGTTGGTTGCCGAAGCTTTCGCTGCATATTTGATCAGTGTCAAAACTTTACCCTTGTCGTCCCGTTGCCTCCTGGTGCCGGGCCTGGAACCTCGTCAATACTGGGACTGGGGCACTGCGGTTGTCCACGCGCTGACAACATCAACGGCAGCCGGTTTCGGTTGCAGTGCAGATTCCAGCAAAACCGATGAACCCCTAGGCCGTGGGAGGGTACATCGATGGAGATGGTGCTTATCCCACCGAAACCGAACGATGGTACGCATCGCATCCAACAGATGGTTCCCCCCGAAAACCAGGCGGCAGTGGCAGGAGAAACGCTGGAAGCTTTCCGTACGCCGGGAGATGCGCACCAGAAACGAGCGGAAACGTGCCAAGTTGATTACCCCGATGTTCCCACTCCACTCGAAACAATGGACCGAACACAGCCACGGAATGCAACACTCGGCCCATCACAGCCCACCCGGTTGGTGCGTGCGGGGCATGAAGCTTGGCTGCACTCGTGCATTGCGTGCAATAACGGAAATGTCAATCAAAATCGGCTCGGAGCCCCACAACCCGTATCGAACGTGCCCGGCAGGCTTGGTCTGATGCGATGGTTTGCTTTTACACTCGTCCCATCTTTCCGATCTCCCGTCCGCAGCTGTTCCCAATGCAGGAGGTGGGAGCGCTTGGGTAAGGGTGATGGCTAGCTACCCATGTTGTCGGCTGCAGTTTGCCAAATGCATGATAATGCGGTCGGTCGAAGAGCGTCGAAAGTGCGTTCGGATGCAGCACCATGGTGTGCAGACGTTACAGAAGATAAACTCACAAAGATGTATTTTCCGCATCAACAATCCTTTCTGAGCTGCAGCCTGAAGGAAACTCTACAGAGTTGTTAACAAGCCAATATGGGAAAATATTTTTGCACTCCTCTCCCTTGGTGTCTGGTATACCCGCACCGGAGCACTCGAACTGGATACGCTAGCAATATAAAGGTATCATTTAATTACTCGTTCATCCGGAGTGATCTGGCTGGCTTATCGTGAGCGAAATAGACAGGGAATGGATTGAGCGCCGGAAGTTCATTGCGTATTCTGTGGCAATATGATCGACTTTGAGCCTTGCATTGATTCGGATGCACATTTCAATCGGACGTCCATTTGGTTTCATTTCCGCCCCTCTGGTCAGGTGGATTAAAGATTAATAGCGAAGGAAGCCAAACAAAGAGGTAGCAGTGGTTTTTGTAGTGACGTACTTTACTCTGTGCAGATGAGGGGATTCTTAAGATAAAATGTGAATATTGTTTCGTATGTTCAAAGTGGTGCAATGAAATTGATACTAAATCACATTTCATTAAGGGCATGATGAATCCCTGCTGAATTCTGATGAGATAAATGTAATTTCAATTTGTCTTGTATTTACATGAATGAAATTGTTCTATCAGAAATAATTCTAATGTTTATCGTTCTCAATAAGAATTTATAACGAACAAAAGCAACTTACAAATCTTACTTTTTCAAGTCCAACGTTTTAAGTTTTAAGGCCTGTAGAACGCTTCTAGAAACGTGCTTCAAATCTCTTTCTAGACCTAAAACCGTAAGATTGTGTCAACACTACAGCCTTTAGGTCTTCGATGGTAATATGTAAGCTACGATAGCTTGCCAAAAAAATATATAAATCTCTGATAATGAGTGAAAGCCATTTTTATTAAACTGTTTTAAAACAGTTGAGTGGAATTGCTGAAGTTCTGTATCAAAAAGATCAATGCAATAAATGCAACTCAAAACTGGTTGTTTGTCAATGTAGAGTTTTTTTTACGTAAAGCCTACAAAGTCTTAATATGGTTAGAGAAATGTTAAAGTAACCTAAAACTACACAGTTGTAGCGCATGGTTAAAGATAAAACACAAAGAAAATGTATTCTTGAAATTTTAAAGTAAGGTCCAGTAAGTGAAAAAAAAAACAAACTACTTGTGCTTAATGCAACCTTTCTTTTTCTTTCGATTATTGTGTTGTACATTACAGTGAAACATTCCATCATCAAAGAGACGCTAGTTGGTTTGATATAAGGTTCAATCTTTCGCAGTCGATTTACTACCCTGATGTTTTGTACATTCATGAGCAAACCCGTTGCTCAGACTTGGTGTTTCTCGATGCTTATCTTAATATTTCAGACACGTATTTTCTGATGTCGTTTTGGTACAACCTTGCAAGTGGAACGCTGCTGTAGTATGAAGCGCTTGAAATTCTTGCCGCACTGAAGGTGTTTCCATTTTGGGTAACCGCAATAAACCCGTTTGATCCTTTTCACGTGTGGTAAATGTAGCTACGCTCAAGATTGAATACAGTTTGTACGTTGATTAAAATCAGAAATGTAGATCAAGGAGGATGGAGAAATAAGGGTAAGAAAAGTGAATAAAATAGAGAAAATGCTTCGAGTTCAAGTTTCACTCGTACAAAAAAAAAATATTATCACAAGCTTTTGATAGTGCCCTTCGTATATAAAAACGCAAAACTACCGGTAGCTGGTGGAATCGTAATACCAGTAGCTGTTCGAATTTATTTCCAATGCTTTGATTTGAGTGCCTTCCTTGCCACTTGCCCGATGCTAAGAGACAACCCGTTTGCTGCACGAACGGGGGTTAAGCCAGAAGTTATGGCTTCCGTTATCTTAGCATCCATTAATGTATCTTTTATGAATGTGCCCTTATGCATGCGGTGTAAAAACATGATAAGCATGGATTGAGATTTCCGATCGAGTAACGGAGCTTACGTGCACCGGAACCATCGCTTATGAATGTGCTTTCAGCGATGAAATATGTCCCTACGCTCGTACGGTTCTAGCCATGACGTGAGATACGTTGTAAAGTACGTGCAAACTCGATGGTTATGAGCTGCTATGAAGGATGGAATGTGTGTTTTTTTTTTGCCAGCTGTGATATTGCTACTTGATAGTGTCGGCTGCCTCGATAGTGCTTTCTTTAGTTTTACGACAAGATAGTTGAAGCACTTTTTTTCTTCATTTTGGATTTTTTTTTTTAACGTACTGGATTGGACATCTAAAATCATAAAATTTTGTAAATCTGCAGGGTAAAAACATTTCAAACAGGCTCACGGTTCGGTAGTAAAACCTAAAAACGTTCCACTTTACCGCTTCTTATGATACTCCTTCCGAATGAATCCTCCCGTGCCGGAAGAATGAATGGAAGAACCTGAGGTCGCACGGAGTGAAAGTTGAATCGATACCTTCAATCACTTCTGCCAAAGTATGGCATCGATTGCTGCTTGAGAACATATGGTGCAAATTTCACTCGCCGTAGCTATTCATCATGCATCGATTTTCAAGATTCCGCTTCTAAAGTTTTCCACCAAGAGTGTTGAGAAAGTGCAAAAAAAATGGTGGAAAACTTTTGCCACACCATTACCCCATCCCGTTCCGTTGTGGCAGCGAAGTTGCTGAAGCACGCGAAAATGTTTCCCTTTGAGACGAGTTGTTATGCTTTCTTTCTTACCCTCCCCCTCCAGCACGGTTCCATTTAGCAGGTGAAAATGATGTGGAAAGCGCACCTGCTAATGCATCAGGCCAGCCAGCCAACCAGCTTTAACGGGTGAGCGAAAACTGATTGACGGCCACTAGGCACATGCCGGCGTTAGGTTGGAACAGAAATTCATCTGAAGGCTAATTTGTTGCCAATATTTTCAAAGTGGGTCGAGGTTTGAATAACCATACCGGCACAGCAGTACTTGGGATGGGAAAGTTTCGCACAAGACTGTTTATTGCGGCATATCCTTAGGGGGTTAGTAGGTGGAAAAGGGCATAACAGACATTTGAGCTTGTTTACTTGAACAGATAGGCCTTTAAAACATCGAAAGATTACATTTGATTGGAGAAACTTGAATACTTTGTAACTATAAAACATGATGCAGTTGTTTAATTGTGCATAACAGTACCAATATTTTAAAACTTGAATGTAATTTTATTCTGCACACTTTCGAACTCTCTTTTAAGTAAAATCGGTTTATCATCCTGTTCCGCTCGTTTTCTAATATTGTTCCTGTTCAGTGATGTTAGGGTCAAATGGTCTCTTTTTTTCTCTCTCATCAATCAATCACCCTTGAGGGTCCGCAGGGAGATGGTTTTATATCGCCTGCTCGATAAGCTCGATGCTTTGCTGTGTTGTTCCATTGAAGACCCATCAATATTTTCATCCAGCAAATACATCAAATCTGGCAGGAAAAGTATTATAATTTGATAGAGGTATCTATAGCTTTGAGTATTTTTTATCGTTTTTGTATGTTGTGTTTTTCGATTTTGTTTTTTATTTCACAAAACACAATTTACAAAAAGAACCATGGGCATGGAGTTAACACAGCGATGGGCTGTCCTGGGCACCTTTCCGAAGCGGTACGTTTTAATCTCTCATACGACCATATCAACCTGCAGTGGTTCATTGTATCCTACATGACGCTACCGTTCAATCTGACAGTACGTCCTTGCCACGACCACCGATACAAAACCGGAAGCATGAAAGGTTAAGAAGCAGCAAACGCCCGATGGCACTGTCCGGAACAACGGACCCACGAACACGGTACAAAAGGGCCAGATAGATAGAAGAAAAAAAAAACATCACGAACGAAAAAATGCACACGAAAGCCATGTGCACAGCCAGCCGTTTCCCTTTTTTCCCCACAACATGTTTAGCATTCCGACACATGGTTTATTCATGATGCTTTGTGCTTTGCGAATCTTTTGTTATGCATTGTTCCTGCGGGGCAGGAACAAAGCAGATGAAACCGGATTGTCCATTTTGTTTCTGCCATCCACATTTCAGCACCTCCCCGAGATCATCGTGCGTGAGGGAAAGAGGTTAAAGGGCCGGTGCGCTGGTGAAAGTCAGCCCAGGTACGAACGGTACATCGGTCATGGGAACGCTCGGTACCGTTCAGCAGCTGTTCGGCTCCCTTCGCGCTGTGCAGCGTTTCATCTTCCGAGCCATGATTTAATCTGCGAGAAGAGATAATAAATTGACTTTAGCCGGTGAACCGCAGCTGCCCGGTGGCAGTTGTGCCGCAGCAGCAAGGAGATGGCTGAAGCCGCGGGATCAAGAGCAAGACCACTGAAAATTGACTGAAAATGAACAAAATTCCAATACGCACGGCGCAAGCGAACGGGAATGCGGGGGCGTGATCGTGAAAGGTATGCCCCGGAACATGTTTGTACCGATTGCCCATGGCATCCGTGGAACGCCGACGTGGCTGCTGGCATCGCTTTAAAGTACTCCGGCAACGATGTCGTGAATGTATTGGAGGGAAGGAAGAGAATTTTTGATTCTCTATCACGGTGCACGGGCATGTATCGGATGTGATGTATTTTTGTATGTTTTGTTGGAGTAAATTATGAATGCTAAAGGGGACGATGGCGTACAAAATGCCTTAAAGAGAGCTTTTGCCAAACCATTCTACAGCGGTTTTAATTATTTAATATTTTTGAACCTTATGGAAAGCTTTTAATATAATCAGCTTAGGCGAGAAAGGGGACACTAAATGGAAGTGAAGGGTTTAAACAATGTGCTGAAAATTGTTGAAAAAAATATTAAACCGTTCCATCAAACCAAATTTTTTTTTCTGAAAAAAAAACAATAAACAACTAGCGCCCCTCCTTTTCGTGCAGCACAACACGTAACAAGTTTGCTTAATTGATTTACTTTTGATTACTGGTGTAACGTGTTTTCGTGACAGGTGACGGCCGGTGAAATTAAGCCCAATCCGCCGCGGCGCCAACACGTCCGCAACAGTTTATTAATGCGTATTCAAAAGTTGCGTGTGTGCGTGCTCATTAATCATGGGAAGACAAATTGGAGCCTCCGGTGATCAATGCTGTTTTCCGGTGATAATCCCAAGGAATTAAACCTGTATCAATGCCCACATGAGACGCCTTACTACACCTCGGCTCATTTAAGCACAAGCTGAAGATTGATGCGATACATGAACCCCAGGGTGTCTGCCGTAGGATGGAACCTGGGTCGTGGTCCAGGTAACTCGTCGGCCCAAAACCATCTCCAAACCGGGACTATGTTCCGTTAATCGTTCTCTTCCATTTTCGTGCAGGAACCCTTCACATGCAGTGCAGGTAGCACGCCCGCCAGCAATAATAATGATCGATTGCAAAATTAATGGATTACTGAAACATTGTCGCATCAAACAACGGCTGTAGCGAATGTGTCATTTCCATTCGATTGATTTCTCCTTCCACACAAAATTAACCGTTTTTCGCCCCTGGCGTATGTTGCGCGTTTCGGGCTCCTGTTTTCGCCTAATTTCATTTCTGCCCACTCAATTGGACGTGGAAATGAAGAAAGGGATGGGTTGCAGATAGGAAATGGGTCCAGGGAAAAACGAAAATCAAATTATTCTCTGTCGATGGCCATCGTGCAAGCATCCATCAATACCATCGCGAGCTAAAATCCCCCAAAAGCGAACGTCCGAACGAAACAAGAACGAAAAGAGACAACTCTAAAAGGATACGGACACGGACAGCAATCATCAATCAATGAATATTTTTCATGCGTTCGGGTTTGTTTTACTTTATTTTAGTGCTGTATTAATTTTCACCCGTTCCGTTTGAGTTGGTCGTTCGCTGCGTACCGACCTGACACAAACGAGCACGTTGACGAATGGTGATTGATTTTTCAACTGTCCAGGTTCGGCGCGTTGGTTTTTTTTTGTCGTGCAAATTTCGATAAATTCTGGTACCGGTACGGCGGGGGTTGGAAAGCAGAGATTTTTGTTTTCGGTCGAACTCCGTGCCCTCATTAGTCCGGTAAATACAATTTGTCGTTGGGTTTTATGTTTTCACCGAAACAAGCCCGCGTATTAATGTTCACTTGTTTGTAGGGTGTCACTGAAAAGGGACTTTTGCGTCACCTGCTGCACACCGTAGACGCTTTTTTGATTGTAGAGTTTCCGTTTCCACGCTGAACTGCCCCATCGAACTGACACTAATGACGCACTGTTTGTTTTTAATTAGAGACTTTCAAGGGTTGGTATTTTTAAAATGGCAGTCAGAAGTGGGGCCTGCTGCTGGGAGAAATGGGTAGAAAAACTAGGATAGGCCATACTTAACTTTTCTGCTCAACTTGACTTCATGTTCTATCGACGATTGCATGAAAAATAAGAAAACCATACCAACGCTTTATAGTTAAGAAAAAAACAAATAAATTCATTCTAGTTTCATCCAGTTACTGATGCACATTTTGCCGAATCAGTTATTAAACGTATCGATCGATTTAAAGAGCGTTCATTCACGCATCAATCATCTTTAAGCACCGTACTGATGCGTGTGTGTGTGTGTGTGTGTCTGATGTCAGTGTGCGTGTTCGACTGTCAAATTAATGCTCACAGCAGCTGAAGCAGCGGAAGCGACGTCACAGCGAACGATTCACTCGATGAAATCTTCCGGTTCGGTTTTGATGGCTTTTGCAAAGTGAATGGAAAGCACAAAAAGCTATCGGATAAGGGCGAGCCCAGCTGCGTGAAGCAAGTCGTTCGGAGAAGCTGCCGAAGCGGTTCACGGGAAGCGAACTCTTCTCGCGAAGAAGGGATAAAGAAAGCACTCTGGTTGTTCGTTGTCGTTGTTGCCTTTGTTGGTGCCATCTCCAGTGCAAGATAATCGAAAATCCCATCCACAGGCAGACGATTGCTTTACAAGCTTTTCACTTATGTATTGTCGCTTCAGCCGAAGCCGCAGAGCCGAGATGGCGAAGAGTAGCAGTGAAAGTCGATGGGAGATGATCAAACGTCCTTTCTCCGGTGAAGAAGGGTGGAAAACTCATCAGACACAGTTTATTGCTGATTGACTGTCAGTGTCAGCGTGTGTGCTTTGTGTGTTTGTTTGGTTTTGCTTTTTTTTTTGCTCACCTTTCATCGCAAACGAACATATTATATGTAACAAATCAGATGGAAATTGAGCCCAACAAGTCACACGAGCACACTGCGCCCATTTGATCTGGACCAAAAACTTTACCAGAAAACTTGTGGACAGAGCAGCTATCAACCAGTGCGAATTGATTCGCTATGTTTTTTTATTTCTTTTGCTTTCTGTGTAGAAGCGGTCCATAGATTCGAACTGATAAAAGCTGTGCAGGAGATGAAGGAAATGGAATGCAGGGGTTTACCGCAACTGGTTTCGTCGTTGCGATCACTAGCTAATATTTACGCGACCGCAAAGTGGCCACCGCTCTGTGGTTTTCGCGAAAACCTTGCGTACAGTCAACCAAAATGAAAGTCAAACACAGGCAGCTCGAGTTGATAAACGAACTCCACCGGTTTATGGTTCGTACGCAAAGCACAAAGTTTAAGATGACCAATGAACTTATCATCAAGTTTAACCACTTCAGTAGCTTGAAAGGGTGCTGCACTATGCACAAAATTACCGTGAATACATAAGCATTTTAGAGTAGAACAGAAATGCGCAAGATATTTTATGCCAGGCTTAGAAAATGAAGCAACTTGTGGCTCATTTAATTTCGGTGCAGGAACCACTGCTGACGAGCTTTTCTATAAGTTGAATTTTCTTTTTACCTATGTGTAGGATTGGTTTGAATATGCGCGGGAATTGTACTAGTAATTGAAGCGCTATTGATGTAATTAATTAAAAGCATGTAATTAATTAACACTCCAATAAGTGTGGTAATTCGTGATATGAATGGATCTTTTGAACTTTCGTTTCAAGCAAACACATCTACGACCTGTTTAAAAATAATATAACACGAACAATGAAAAACAACATCAACAAACCGTTTGAGAAGATAAAATAATGACCTACCGTAGTGGACCACCGACTCCATCCAACCGGCCGTAGACCAGCAATGAGCTAAGCTGCCAGAAACAAATATTTACTCAAGCTTTTCCGCAGCCAACCCCGCCGGCATTGGCGCAGTTTTGCCGTCCTTTCTGCCACGAGCAAGGAATTCGCATCCAATCGACAAAGACACACTGGTACGAAACTTCCAATGGTTGATACCGAGAACGACCCGAAATCAATTAGACAGGGCGGACGGCCCTGTGTTATTGTTAGTGTCATGTGCCTGCATTCCCGTGACGAATTTCGATTCCAGATGAGCGACAAAATCAACAACTTCATTTGCCACCGTCGCGTGTCTTCTAACCGTCGTCGTTCGGGCTTCCATCTTCTTTCACCGTTTCACCCAGAAACCGTGTCGTACCTTCGGGTGACGAAATTACGTTTATTTGACTAATCACTTTTGCGGTCTGCCCGGAGGAAGCTTTCGATGAGGTGCAAATGTGGCATCGGTGGTGTTGATAAGGAGATCGAATTGATCGCGTGAGGTTGTTGCACAGGTGGTGGAGATGAGATGGCACGGCACAAAATCAAATCATAGTTCCGTTTGGTGTAAAGTGCGATAGTGCTAGTGGGGGAGAAGCGTCGGGTTTGCTTCGAAAATAGCTTAAAGCTTGTTGTCTTTTCATTTCGCTCGTTCCTGTGGCTTCAGCGACGGCATTTCTAATCGAATGCGTGCTGTTGGGAGTGTTCAATTTCTTTAATGAATCGACTGCACGTGGCACTAAACATTGCGTCATTATGAATGAATACATTATTACAGTTCACTGACACTTCTTACTGTCGCGATTAGCTAGATGTGAAGGATTGTTTTTGGAGCAGGTTAAGCTTGGTAATGAGTTGACACGGATGTAAAAGATTTAGAGATTTGTTTGAGCTCTCAATTATTATTCAATCAAATGCTGCTGTAAATTTCGTATGCATGAATATCGTAGAGGAGGTGTTGCACGCTGGCAGAACAAAAAGCACGAGCGTGCTGATATTCAAGCCAAAGTGAAACAATTAGCTTAAGGTGAATATTTAACAACTCAAAAACTAAGCTCAGGTTCATGACTAACCTTATTACGAAAAATCAATATTTAAAGTATTATCCCTAAAAAGAACTGGGCGCCTCCATCGCTTCATATCAGAATCACAAACAACTGGGCGGCTCCATCTCGCGGGAAGTGCTGTAAATTTGTGCTTCCTGGTGGAAGTTACAATATCATTAACAAAAAGGCCTTTAGCAAAAAAAAGTATCTTCATTCTATACAATATGTTTTCTTAGTTGAATAAACGTGCGTTGAACAATTTGAACTCGAAGTTTTCGTGACAGCCAATAACCAATTATTATATCGTTTAAACTTACAGAACTGATCGTACAACTCAACGGTGGGACTAAGCAGACATGACGTCCCCACTACCACTGCTGCGTTCGTTTTCAACCGAAAACCAGAACCGCGACTGGAGCAAGCGGTTCTCACTGCGCATCAAGCAAAAAAGCAGCAACGATGGCAAACTGGTTAGTATATTGCGAAAGTTTTCGGCCCGCTCAGTGACTCAGTTTTTTGGGCAGTTTGGTCACGCTTCTACAATTACCCAGCGTAGCCACACCGCTGCCCAATAAGCCCAGTTATCTGTTCCTACCGTGTAGTACGTGTAACAGAATTGGAAGGAAAGGAGACACATTCACAGAGGCACTCCTCTCCCTTCTACTCGAACCACATGTTCACTGAGGGATTCCATGTAGCACACCCCCTTAGCTCACGTGCCGTCCTTTCTTGTTTTCCTTTTTATTGTTTTCGTGATTTTTTCTTTTCTTTTTCTCATATGTTACGCTCCTCCGTTTGGTGCAAACGTCCCCAAAAACCCCCCAACGCACCGCCATCACCATCACGACCACCACCATCACCACTACCGACTCACCACCGACACAACCACCGAATCCAGGACTTTGCCTCGTTGCGCAAAAACAAATTCGCACGGCGCTGCTCGTCCCTTCGCCAGCAGCCCACCGAGCAGACCACCTCGAGCGTCACGCTCGAGCTGGAGTCTGCCTCGCCGGCACATTCCATGACCATCCACGAGAACAGCTCGCCGAAGAAACCAAAGTGGGAGGTGATCGAACACTTCAAATCGAACGTCCGGGGACAAGAATCGATCAGCAGCAGCCTGATAGCGGTAAGTAGCGTAGCGCACATTCACATTTACACGGTTGTTTGTTTGTTTGTTTGGTTGGTTTGTGCCGTCCATTTTCACCACCTATTTGTGTTGGGTGGTTTCCTTCACCCCCCCATGTATCGCACTGCCTGTGGTCGGGAACGTTCCTAGATGTTTGTTCTGGAGGCAGGTACGGAAATGGATAAGAAAAATTCCCTTCCCGAGCACCCGAGCACTCAGCGCACTGTGTGGGCAAACAATAACAAAGAATGATTTATGCTATGGGTAGAAGTGAAGAATTTACACATGGCAAACGGCGTTGTCGAACAACCCGGTGCACTGTTGACTACCTGGCAGGATGAAGATTGAGTGACCAGCTTGGAGCAGATTATGATTGCAATTACACGGTGGAAGAAGAAAAACTTCCCACTTTGCCGCACCTGCCGCTGGAACAGTACTGCGTGCGAGAGATTGTTAATTAAAATAAAAGGTACGATAAGAAACCGTTCCGTAATTGATGATCCTTCAACGCAAAGTTCCATCCGCGTCATCACCAGCACGTGTATGAGTGGTTTCGTGGGATGAATTTCAACGCGGCCGATGATCAATGGGTCGTGAGGAAACTTTTCCTGGTTCCTGGTTTTGGGCACACCGGCACACACGTGGAACGATGCGACTTCCGTTCGATCGCAAAGGAGAAGCTAATGCCGGACGCGAAATTCCGTGCGGAAATCGGTGATGCAATCGTGCGTAGAATATTTCCGCACGCTTCGATCAGATTTGAACCTTTTGATTTCGTTCGCTTTCGTTCGGCAGCCGCGGCACGGCATCGAACGATGTTGCTAGAATGTCAAGTAGGATGTGAGGCACAGGTTTTTGGCTGCGGTATGCTTTGACGGCAGAGCGGGTGTAGTCGTTCGTGCGCTGTGCTGTTTCGTATTCAAATTTAATAAAACGTAAGCGATACCGTAAGCTGGGTTGGTTTTGGTTGTAGCATTGGAATGCGTTGTGATGCGGAACGAGATAGTGAAGTGTGTGTAATAGGCAGACAGACTTACAGACAGATGCCAGGTTCGGTTTCCAAGCTGGCACGTGCCACTGTTTTAAACGAAAAATTGATATTATCATCAATTTCACCCCTATGGAACCGATTGTGATGGTTTTAATATATTTGCTAATTTAAAAAAAAATCTGAGTGAGTATCCTTCTTTGCTGATGCTGCTAAATTTGGACTTGTTTGTGTTAAATAGTATGCTTTTTTATACATTATTCTAATGAATTTTCCACGCACGTTTTCTGATTGGTTAGGTTAGTGCAACGATAAGCATATCAATCATTACGAATGTTTGGATTATCATTATTATTTGATATATTTGACACAGTTTTGTTTATTCCATTAAGACGGCCAGGCAGTATTTCACGCTACAATTATATTAAATTCATAACTCAACATTATATTTTCAAATTTAAAGTTTTGATTAAACTAGTTTAATAGTTTAAATGTTTTATTTTCATATCAGCTTTAAATTAGGGACTCGTTCGTATTACGAACATTAATCGAAAATCGAATTGAAGTATTTAAAACCTTTAAAGACGAGTTAAAAATGTATCAACATTGTTCGTGAATTATAAATTCTATTCTTACGAAAGTGAAATAACTGGATGAATTATTCGGTACCATAGCTACGAAGTATCAACCGAGCAAACTTTTAGGGATTATTTAATTCTTCACTGTAAAGGGCCATTTATAATACTTTTAAATATGTCTCGAAACAATTGGGAAAGAAATGTACTACAATTCACTGTAGAACATTTAAACGTTGAAAAGCGGCCAGGCCGTTTTGCTAAAGCTGTAATGATGTATTTATTAATATTATATCATTGGAAACAATAGATTCTGTACATAGAAACATCGGTTTTGATCTAAACTTTTGCAGAAATAAATTATCATGTAAGCTTCTTTCATTGTTAAAAGTTTCCATGCCAATAGGAAACTCCAACTTAATCTCCACGAATGACGCGCAAACTAGTTTACAGCTCCGCGCGCGCTAACCGAAACAATTTGCTTCCCAGAACACACTTTTCTACCGGATCACCTCAGTTCCACAATCTAATCGCTTCTTTTCTCCAAAGCAACCCTGCATACACACACCCTGACGTACGCACACCCCTACACGGTTGCGCTAAGGCGCATCAAAAGAATCCCCTCTCAACATTGTTGGCTTTGTGTCGTGGGCAAACTATCTGCAGCTATTACAGCTTGCAGGAACTGGCGCCGGGTAAGCTCCGGTCGCACACGTTCATCCCATCCAACCACCCCGTCCACCGTTGGCCAAGCGATCTGATGGCACCGTTCAAACGACACACAGCCTCCGAAGCAGCGTACCCATGCCAACCCGGTGTGCGCTGTTGACGGTGTGGCGTTGCTTTTGTTTGTTACCTTCCCAGGCGGCAGCTATCAACGGCGAACGATTACGGGCCTGCGACCAGCACAGGGGTGCCGTGTCGTGCGCCAAACAGGAGATTGGAATCCGCTTTTCACATCTTTCCGCGCGGTCACACACGCTTCCCGGAGTTGCCTTCTCGGTTTCAAGAGGGAACGAAGGTGTCTTTATTCGTGCCTTACCATACCATGGTGTGTGTGTGTGTGGGTTTATGACTGTGGTGCAAAGCGTTTAAGGCAAGTAATTGTTTTATGCACGCGAAGCGATAAAGCGTGTTAAGGTGAAACCCCGCTGCCACTCGCTGTACTCTGCCCCTCCTGACACCCACCCACATGGGAAAGGACGAGTGAGGGAGGGAGAGAGGAATCGGCTTTTGTCCCAAACACGCGTACCGCCCAGGTGGGATGGTTTTCACGCTCAAAGGCACACGGTGAGGCGAGATCGGATCGCCGGTTGCCAGGACAATCGGATCATTCGAGGGAGGATTTTGCGTTTGACGGTGCAAGTCGGAAACATAAAAGTACAAGCCAAGCATTAAAAGTAGGCGCCCCTCCATTGTGGAAGCTCTATGCTCGCTTACCGTGCTCACTAGCCCTTTGTCCCACCGGGCACCCCATTGATGAGCTTGTGTATGTGCTGCGGTACAATGTCCACGCGAGTTCCATCTATTCTTTATGATGCCGTCGGTTGTTTTTACTGCGTCAGCTCTCCCCAGGCATCGTACCAGGTGTTTGCAAAACGGCACCGAATGAAACGTGGGCGCACACGTTCCAATCATCCCCGGGGCTGGATAGAGGAAAAGTCGAAACCGAAAAAAACCGATCGAAAGGAGAGGTCACCATCCGGTAAATGCTTTATGGTGTCAACAGAGTTTACATTTCAAATCGCTTCAAGTGGCTCGAAGGAAACAATTCCGGTAAGCCGCCAGGCCGTAAAGCGAGCGTTAGCACTAGATCACACATCTCCGCGTCTGTGTGCGTGCGTGTGTGTTTAGGACGCTATTTTTACATTCCCTTCTGGCATCATTTATAATCTTTCTGTTTTTCCTTGCAGAAAGGACAAACGGCCATGTTCTTGCAGGAGTCCATTTTGGCCGACTAGATGCCGCCAAAACACGTGGCCGCTGTTTCCGTTTCTAGAAAGCGTTACGAAGACGAGAGCGTTACATTGCCGCCATTCAGGCGCTTAGCCACACTTGTCGCTTGCGGTTGGAGGCAGTTTTGGGGCATTGGATGCGTGTGTTCGTGCTTGTAGGTATTTTTGCTGCTGTTAAGATTCATAAATGCGGCAGGAAGTGATGTGGAAAATTGGTGGGCGAACACCTAGTGGAAGAAGCGAAGCAATAAAAGTCACTCAACCACATTTCGCTGAGTGGTGTTTTCAGTGAGGTTTTTTCTTTTCCGCTCACCTTAACCGGGGAACGAGAAACGGAACGGAGGGCAGAGATCTTAAAATCCTAAAATCCACTTGTACTGAGAATGGTTTGGAGGATTACAGACTGCTTCTTCGTGTCTACCTGTTTGCCTGCTGTGAACTGATCAGAAAACGTTTTATACTGTTCAATCGAGGCTGCGTTGCTGTTGGTACGTGTTTACGCGGAGAGCGTCGCGTTTGGCCACTTTTATGGAAGACACTTTTGCATTTTACAACACCGACGGAAGTAACGATATTCGGCGTACGGCGTAGTGAAACCCCGGCCGCCACGGACACAATTTTGCGTTCGCTTTTGGTTGGCAAGCGGCCGCACCGCTAAAAGTATGGTAATTATCGAGTTTTATTGCATCTACAGCATGTCGTATTGCGCGTCCCGCCTAGAGCCGTTGCCGTTGCATTTGGAAGGTTACACTAGCAGCAGCAGCAGCAGCAGAAGTAGCATCAAAAGGTTAATTTTATTGTCGTGGAAATCTGGGTGTAATTAAGGGTAATTAAATCTCCAGTCAAAAGTCGTTCCTTGGGCCGTTCGAGCGTGGCGTGATTGTAATTAAAATTTGCATCCTATAGAACCGAATGAGAGACGGTAGACGGTTGAAACAATGGCCAAATAGTTTCGAAAGTATGGCGGGATGAATGTAAGCCCATTTAATTATGTTAGATCGGCGTTTACAGCAATCAAGGCCTCTGGACGATAAATGTGCTTTATTGACGTAATTATATTAAATATTTTAATGTAAATTCATTTGAATTATCGTTCGAACCTTGAATAGCTTTTACATCCGTAAATTCTGTACGATTTTATTGAAATTGTTTATTATCAAGCTATGACCATTTTGGACATGCTCTTATATGATAGTTACAGGACTCTGAAGCCTCATTCCATAAGGATAACTATATTTGGGTTCTTGTACCTTCCAACAGAATGTTTGATGGAAATCATCACTTGTTTCGCTCGATAAAAACATAATAATCAGGAGTGTTACTCACTTAGTATAATTTTGTAATTCAAAAGTTTTATTACGGATGTGTATAGTAATAAAAACTCTGAAATGTGCATTAGAATGTTCAAACCTTAGTGTTGCTATTTGAAATATGTTAACTTCACTGCAAACGTCTTAACGCAACAATATTGGCTGGCCGTTTCTACGGAATGAAAAACGCACCTTGAAGCGCGTTTTTTCCTCTGCCTGCATTTTCATCTGCAAATACTTTACCAACAGCAAACAAGTGTAGCATGCAAACATTTTCACCTATCTGTCGCTCTGTTGCATCCTTTATCCGCACTGCAAAATAACTGCTTCCCGGCGATGTTGTGCATGTGTGTTCGTGTATGATCCGCTGGAAGCACCATACAATGCAATAAAAGCATTAAAGTAAAAAAATCCGTCAAAAGAGAGTTGTTTCCCCTTTTTCTGGAAATGCGTGTGCAACCAGTTTAACTAGCTCTCCGGGTTGAGTATGTACACGGCTTCGCTTCACGTTCCTCGGGGCTATGAGTGTAGCGAGCGGGAGTGAAAGCTGAGTGGAAAATGCGCTGAACATTTTGGAAACGGCAGTTGTTCGGGGCACCAGTTTTTGCTCCCCGTTTCCGATGCCGTTGCCTCAGTAGCTAACGAGAACGTGCAGTGCATGGGATAGTGCAACCATCTTCTCCTTTCCAGTTCGCTCGGCACGATGCAAATAGTGCTGCAAACAGTGCACATACCGTTCAGTCGCGGTCTAAACTTACCGGGAAAACGTGTTTTTTTAGACCGTTTTTTTCCTGTACCACTGCAAGAGTGAGCGAGCTGAAAAGAAAACTAGGAAATGTAGGGGCTCGGGATGTGATAATGATGATAAGCGCGTCGTTTACACTGTTAACAGGGAACAGTATCAGTGTGATGAATGGGTTTATATTTTCTTTTGCTGGTACGCTTCAAGTCGAACACACTCTTTTTAAAGCCACAGTCGTGGTTAACAATGTAATGGGCAAAATGTGAAGGCAATTTAGATAAGATTCGTAGACATTCTTCCATGTTATTTAAGCATGTGACGTTTAGATTTTTTTCTTTATAATGAGTTTTCGCAAAATAGCAAAATACGGGAATTGAGGCAATTTTATAATGCACTTTATTATTTTTACCATAAAAAAGTTTGAAGTTCGCGCAAAAAGACCAGATTTCCAGCATGCGTTGCGTCAAGCAAATATTTTAAAAACATTTCAGATAATTCGTAGTTTTTCATTTGAAAAATCGGCTTGCAATAAGTTGAAGAGATAGGTTGACCCTTTTTATTTAAAATCTTGTATCCCTCCCTAGCGGCAGTATTTGTCGCATAACGGCGAATGAGACAACATTTTCTCAAAAAGACGAAAATTCGATTTAAAGAAAAAATGTTCATTTAATGCGACAAATTAACGTTTATAAGGCAAGCAAATCTTTAACTATTCTGAAGTAAATCCCAACCTTTAAGAAGCTATTTAATGTATGACCGATTCGAGTCATCTCTGACCACAAATTTATCCACAACCATCCCAAAGTTTACAATGTTCGTCCCTTACATGAACGCATCATCAAATATAAATGTGCTGCATTGGGCTTGTCATAAAAGTAGCGTCCATAACCGAGAATTAACGGCTCCAGCACAGTACCGCAGCCATACTTCAAGGTCACGTGTCCAGTTCCGAGGACAAAAAAAATAGAAACAGACTAGAGGGATATCCCTTGCTTGCTTTTTTCGTTTCGCATGAAAATTATTCGCCAACTCAATTTGGCACGTTGGATTAACTTTTTGTGTGATTTATGAAACGTTTAACGATGTCGCCGCCGTGCTCCGCGTCCGTCGGCTGCACGTCTCGTGCTGCAGTGGCAGCTGGGCTGGAACCGTTCATTATCCATGCGCCGGATGAGCTTTTGGGATTAGTTTGTGTTGTGCGTGGTGTTTGGTGCTGCACGCTCACGCTTAGAGACAAGACACCAACGTAATGGGAATTTTTCCTTCTCTTATTCCCTCGAGGTGCGTCGCTGCGACTGCCAGTAGGTCACAGCGTAATGAAATTCGCTCCGAATTTATTTAAGTTTTGTGCAACTCATTGGAAAAATGATTACACTAATTTAAGGTTTGTTTGTTTTTTAACTTTCCCGGTATTCGTCGTCCCTCTCGTTTCCAGGCCGGCGTGACCGCGTTCAACCTGGACGATACCACCTCCAACTACTCCGGCACACCATCGATACGGAAGAAAAGCTTCCAGATCTACAGTGGAGCAGGTAAGTAACTGGCCCTGCCTGAAACGGGCAGCATTTAATCACGCTATCAAGGGGGAAGCACACAGCCAAGGACGTTCATTTGCGCTTTGAGCAAGGACGTCACGCTCGCAGGGAATGAGGCGAGCTGGAAATTGACGAATTTTAGGTTCGTTAAGACATTCTGCTTGTTTTTCGCTGCTTTTCCACCATCCAGCCCCTGTTTCGAGTAGGATCTCTCGTAGGAAACGAGCGCTACCACCAGGCAAATCATTATCAAATTGTATTAATCATAACTGCGATGGAATTATCGCTTGGAAGGATAACAATTTTGCATCTCCAGTGTGCTGCTGTTGTTGTCAGTGTTGAACCTAAAGCACCTGTTCCGAAGGTGAAGTGGGTCGAGTTTCAACCATCGCTAGGCAACGTTGAGTGGAGCAGTTTTCCCGAAGGACCCGATCGTTGAGTTCAATGAGCTTCGGAACGTACCTGTACGGCTGCTTGCCGCCATTTTTATCCCTATTTCCTTGGTGCTCCGAGATGGGAAATGGTGAAGCAACCTATGCTACACGAGTGTGCACACAGCGCACTGTGCCCCGACATCATTAAGCAGAGGGCGCAGGGGCTAGGCTAGTTATCCTGTACACACTCCCAACACGGTTGGTTCGTGCTGTGGCATTAATTAAAAATTCATATTACATTAATTAATATCCACCCATCCTGCCCGGTTTGCCGGTCCGTTCCGTTCGGAATAAGCTTTCCAACCCGGCGACTCCGACCCGGGGGGTGACTGCAATTAGCAACTGATTTTTGTAGTTTTCGCTAGTTTTAAATCAGTTTTGCTTGGAACCGAACGTTTGGCAGTCGGTGGGAAAGGGCGGGAATGTGATATGTAAATCGAAATTAAACCATCCTCTGCAGCATTGTGCCCGACGCAGACACGTTAAGGCTGCTTGAGACAGGTTGTAAAGTATTCATAGACAGCAATTTCACGCACAAAGCCAATGGGGAAGATCAACGCCGTCAAGTCGTGTAGCTGAGGGCTTAAAGTCTGCTGCCCTTGTCGTTGAGGGAAATTTTTGGGAGCGTTTTCTGCAACCCATCCCAATCGAGCAATCTTCACACCAGCTCTCGTTCGGTGGAAGGTTGTTAACACCGGGGCTAGTACCACTTTATCGCTCAAGTCAGACGCCCTTGCCAAAGCTATCAACACACCCTTTTGATGTGAGCCTTTTACTTTTTCCCGGAAGTGCGTTTAATCTCACCCTGGTACGACCCTTTCAGCAGGGGGCGTTGAAGGATTTTTCCTTAAGCAAGCACAGTGAAAAACGTGTATTTATTGAACTACGCCTTGGTATGAATATTCACAACCCTAAGCTATACACCTTTGTACCCTCAAAACGCAATGAGGCGGAAAAGTTAGCCTCCCCCGGTTTGGACGAAGCAACATTGTAACATCTCAGTGTTCAGGCCTGCTGAGCCATGTTCGTACAAATTGGACATGGCCAAATGTTTGCACAATTTGCAATGCATGACATTGTTCCGTTGCGAAGGGTAGCGTAATACATTATTAAATTGTTCTCAACCCCTAGTGCCGGCGTGCTGCGATGGTGCCGTTACGGGCAAAGGATTGTTGCAAGTTTTGTCCACTTTATTTTTACAACGTGAATACGTTTTACTCAACCAGCAGCAGACGGGAATAAAATGTTTTCCTCGCACCAATTGTTACCAAAACTACTGTCCCAACTGTCATTAGATCGACGGGTCTCGATGGCATTTGTTCGCCGTAGGACGCGTGCTCCACGAAGAGAATTGCGTTGGATGGAAAGTTTTCTGTAATTGAATTCACATGTCTCCGCTCGGACGCTTCGCCATTGTTGATCGACAACACGGGAACTGAGGCGCTGACTATCGTGTAAGTAGTGACTTGATGGTTGTATTTGAACTCTACCGTATCACGGTACGTACGATACGTACGCTATACGCCACCCAATCGGATGATGGTTTATTTCGTACCATTTACAATTCCGAGCGCTTCTGCGAATGCATCCCGGCACTACTTCAGTTTTTCGTTCGCTTTGGCGCCCGGGCGCCTGCCCGCGGCCCGGTAACAAGCGAAAGGCAGCATAACGCTTGAGCCTGCTTTGAAGTAACGGTGTGTACTGAGGCGACCGTCGGGGAGTTTTCTTTTCATGCTGGCTGTCTGTAGCGAAGGAATCGCATTTCGCAAACAGCCACGCGAAGGCAGCGAGCTCGGAGGCAAATAGCATAAGCAAATGTAATCATGCTCATGTTTGCCTTTGTTTATTTCGCCTCACAAGTCTCTGCACCGTTTTCGTGGCACCATTATAGAGCTGAAACGCGCTACAGATACCGGCAATTGAACTGTTCCGTTTCTCTGTGGTTCTGTGGGCGATGGTTTTGCGAAACAAGTTGGCTGAATGTATCGAGCACCGTAAGGTTGAAAGGGCAACAAAAATCACTTTGAATAGAAGGGCAACTTCATTTGGCATTTCAATAAATTGCTGTTACTCTTGCACTATGCTCAATATCATAAAAATTAATGGTTTCAGTATTCAGCCATTGGCCATTGGTTCAGATTGAAAGAACATAACCACCGAATAGACTTTCACCGGTAAAGGTGAAAGTTACTTGTGTCATCCTTCATGTTTTCTTGACATGCCAAGCTATCGCGCAATAACCTCTGGCGTTTATATTTTCTCAAAGGTATCCCCCTCCTCCCCCCCCCCCCCCGCTTCCATCGACTGTGATAAAGTTTAGGAAGAAAACAAAAAGGAAAAACCAACATCATACCCAAACCAGCACGCAAAAGAAAAACATTCACAACAAAACATTAGAGTGCCAGCCCGCGCCGATGATCAACAACTTCCATGGCACTCTGTCACCAGCCATATGTGGCCGTCAAACAGTGCTGGGCAACTTTTGACGAGCGCAAAGCACGGCAACTTTTGTACCGATCGTGCCGATATTGATTCCCCTTTCGACAAACGGACAAAAGTTAGCGCTCAACTTTCCTTTCTTTCAACTAGACAGCCGCCGCTGCACTGCTTGCGATAATGAAAGCACGTTATCACTCTGTCTGTGACTTGTGTGTGCTTTGGGAGATGCCAACTCTTTACTGTTCTGTCCGACCAGACCTTCAATCGTCCAAACCGAGATAATTGAGTTTGCAAACTTTTTTATCAATTTCGAGAACACAGGCGATCTGTGCAGGGCAGGAGATGGTACGGCACCGGGCCATGCAGGGAAAGTAAATGCTTAATAGAGTTTGTGGACAAAGTTATTTTGACACCACCGTAGAACACAGTGAAAGGGAGGCTTTTTACAGCGCGGCTTGGGGTGTGGTTATTGTGCTCGAAAATGATTCGAAAATGTATCGGATAAACATCGTTTAGTGGGGAGGGCGCATAGGATCGAACTTGAAGCACGATAAACCGTTTTGCCGACAGGCACAAACCATACTAGAGCCCATCCATTACGCCACAAGTCAGCTTAATGGAGCATCGTTGCATTCACGTACATTGCGAGGCATATTATCGTTCGTGCGATATGGTTCGCTTCTTAACAGGCTCACTGGTGCTGTTAGGCTCTTGTTGCGTTGAACGACCATATCACATGAATGTGCTGGGGAAAAGCTTTAAGGTTTCTTCGTGTACGGGAATCTGAGGATACGCACCTTCCCGAGAGCAGTACGGAACAGGCAACGGACATGGCTGCAGTTATGAAATATGATGTTTGTGTACGTTCGCCGAGTGCCCTCGAGCATCTCATTTCACTACGGTGCCAGTGTTTCCCTGTACGACGATGCTTACAGCTGGACAATACAGAACCGGCACGGCAGGCTAAGGCAGGAAGGAGTGTTCAATAAATGAGGCCAGAAGAAGTGCTTCCGATTATCTTCATCGTTGGTAGGCTTCGAGTGGCTGTAGCCATCGTTACTTCTCTCACGTGTGTGGCTCTCACTTTATCATAGTAATAGAAGCTTGCATTTAATATTTTCCATTATTATTGAGTGTGAGAAATGTATGATGTATGTATAAGACGTAGTTTACGCCTATTGATAGCAGATTATTTATCAGTCTTGTTTATGGGATCTTCTAATAGTTTTTACAGCAAATACAACACACAAAAGAGATTACTTAGTGATACGCTTTGAAGATACAAAAGAGAGATACGCTGAATGCAAAAAATCATTAAAGAGTGAAAGCACCTTCTCAGCGCTTCTATACACAATCGTTCGCAATCGTTGTTTGCGGATGTATTTAAAGAAGGGAAGAACAGCAAATGCTCTTGCTGCGTGTACCATGTTCGAAACGAATTTTTCTCCTTCGTAAATCGTACTTCTCTTGAGTGGTTAAATTGTTCGTCCTTGACAAACGACGAGCAGTAGAGATTCTTTTTTTTCGGCACAGAATGATGAAAATGCTGCAACGTGAAACGAGCCAAACAGTCCGTCTGAAACAGGCTGAGACGAGAAAATCGATGCTGAATGGTTTAAGGACGCGATCAGTGATTGTTGAAGCGAAAGGTAAGCAGCACTCAAGTTGACGGCTCGGGTACTGTGCGCATTCGCTCCCGACACCGGGCGTTCTGCTGTACTCACGTGCCAGAAGTACCCGAACACCGCAAACACCTGTTGATGTGTCCCGGTTGGCTGAAAGTGGCTGAGGGCTTTTGGTGGCTAAGGGTGCCTATTTCGACAAGAATATTTGCATTCCCACTTACGTACAGTTAGCCGCACCTGAAATGCGACCAATCTGAAGTGATTGAACAATTTTACGCTGCATTTGCTCTGCTCGACAGTTGAACCTGCTGTTCGGTATAGTTGGTTCGATTCAATTACGATTTGGAATCCGGTGTCTGAACCTCACGTGTCCATCGGTTGAGCAACCATTCGATCTGTACAGCTGAAGCCAGGAACCACACAGCTAAACGTACGTTTACGTGTAAATGCTGTAAGGGAGATGCTAATTGGTGTATGTGAGGTGAGGGTAAATGAGGGAACCGGATCTGCGTTCCGGTTCAAGTCTGTTTGAAAAGAAAACCACCGTTCTGTTCAGCTTTACAAGGCAATTAAATGCCAATTACTCTAATTGGAAGTGAAGGGAAGAGGGGCGACTGGAGCGCGGTGAATGAAATGAGGTCAAACGTTAAATGATTCGGGTCGAACACGTTTGGGTGGAACGGCAATCGAAGCGATCAATTAGACGCGGAGCTTCATTACCGGGGAAGTTTTGAAATTCTGCCGTTTTGGAGACGTTGTACTTTTTTATGCAAGAATATAAGGACTTAAAACATAGTGCGTTCCTTGTTTTCATTTGAACGGTTTAAATTCTGCATAACTGATGGAGTTCGAACTGAATTAGTTTGAATTATTGAAACGATGTTTTCATATTCTGCTGCTTCTTTTTCAGCAACACAGCAACCGTAGCATGGTTAAGGTTTAGCAGAGGACAAATGTGCTTTTGGCTTTTCTGTCACTTGTACACCCAATTGCAGGAAAGTAAATCCGAACTGAGCGAGGCAGTAGTTTGGAAAAGATTCGACACAATGTCAGGCCTTATGACAGGCTTACACCGTTATTACTTTAACGACCGAGCAGGCTCAATTTTCATTCCAACATAAAGCAACACATCAGGGTACATTCTGTAAGGTTAAATCTCGTATCACATCTGCTCTTATAGAAGTGAACTAAATAAATTATTACAGGTTATAGTATTTACTCATTTGAACGATATACCCAAATGTATAAGACAGTTCTGTTTCCTTGATCATTAGCTTTCGATGGCAAAAAATCAAAAGAGTAATTTTCCCATTGCGCCTCGGTTTGATGCAAAGTTATATTATTTTTTAAATTCAGTTTTTTGTGATATAGTTAAGAAAATGTTTTACCGAATGAGTTCTCTATTGAATTGCCAGATTTCAATCTTAGCTTATGTTTGATTAGCAGTGTGTGTAGTATATTCTGCAAACAAAATCCAACTAGTAATCTAGTAATTAAAACATATCCGTATCCGTATGCTAACAAATATTTTTTTTCCTTAACCCCCATCTCGGCACCTTTCAGCAGCCCAGGAAGAGCTGGAACCGCTCAACAACCTTAACATCAACAACGCCGCCGAGGGCGTGTTCGATACATCCCGCTGCTGGAACACGGTCAAATGTTTGTTCAACGGTGTCATCTGTTCGCACAAGTTTAAAAATGTCCAGGTAAGTTTCAAGAGAAACACAACCAAAACGGAAACAGCGCCGTTCCGCGCTTCGTCCAGCCGTGTCAATATTGTGTGCCCACTTCGCATCTTCCTCCTTCCCCGGCGGGTGCTCACCACGGCACAGAAGCTGGTGGAAAGTTATGCAAAGGCAAAACGTTTACAAGCGCATCTCGCAGCCAAAGCGTGACAGAATGAAGGGAAAAAACACGCGCATCCACAGACACACACACACACAGTCAGACACAGATTCAACTAAATAACAGCTCACGTAATCTTCTCATCAAAGTTGGACTCGTGGGAAATGGGACGAGCCACTCGAGAACTGGCTTAGCGGTAGTCAAATTGCAATATCACTAGATGGACTTCTGGTAGCTTACCTTACTCTTTCTCTCTCTCGCCCTTCCATGTCCATCTTCGTTGGCGGCGGACTGTGGCGTGAGGATAATGCGATAAGATTTTCCGTTTGCACATTTTCCGTTTTTCTCGAGCCGGCATCGCCAAGACGGTGAAACTACATTTACGCTACAGCGCGGCACAAAACAGGACGGTCGCGTCCGTGACACTCTCACGAGTAGCACCGCAGCGTGTAGGTAAACGGTACAAGTTTTGCATCCCGATTTCGTATTTTAATTCCATTTCCTACACCGCTGGGCGAAGAAATTCCAAAGACGGCAAGCGTCTCCGTGCCGCTGTGTGTGGAAAGCGAGGAAAAAGTTTACTCCCAACCCGGTTCCATGCGCAAAGGTAAAGTGCAAGGAAGCACTGGTTTGAATTCCACATTTAGTGACAGTTATTTTCGTTTCATGGTCACTTAATGGTTTCAAACTATTTGCAGCATCAGCTAAGGGAGCAAAACTGTGAAACCTAATTGAATATTGTATAATGGTAGCCTGAAGGCTTTGGGGCGAGAAGTTTTTCAATGCATTTTGAATGCACCATAACCCGCCGATCCGAAATGGCCTCCGGGGGAGTTTCATTCGTTTGTGGTGAAGTTGTGTTTATCCATTCGCTCCTGCACTGATGTTTGAATGATTTTGTTTGGTACGAATATTTTATTTCGCCTTGAAACGCATTCAAAGCACTCCTCTTTCGCCCTACCGGGGCATGGACATGCACAGACGAGCTTGGTGTGCAAACAGAACACCAGCACGGACATTGCAAATAAATAACAAACTGTCTTGTCGGGCAGGCAGCACATTCAATCGAACTGTGTTCACATTTGCACCTGCGCTTTTGTATCGCTTTGTTATACAGCTCCACGTTTCGATAGCATCTGAGCACCCGGGGTCGCCCTGCCGAGATGGCAAGAATATGGTAAAAAGCGTAATGTTTTTCACTTTAATTTACCAATTCTGTTTCCTGCCACTGAAGCATTACACTCGGTGGTGGACATAAGTCAGTGAAAGCATCAGTCCCTGCAGTGAAAACTAGCAGTAGCGCTTCCGGCCAGGGACTCCGCTGCAGTTGCACCGGAAGCCTGTAGGTACCAGCGGTACATGAGCTTACTGTATCTGACATTCAAGCCGTTCGTACTCGGTACAAGAGACAAGAAACGAAAGACCCCTGGTTTTTACAGCTAAACTTTAGACTCGAGACAAACCTTCAACTTCATGCCAGCAGAAAGGCTGGCTCCGCCCTGCTCAACATGATCGCCACTGGTGGAAGCATTGAAGCCAACCAAGTAAACCAATTCCCGGTACGGTTTCTGCTCCAGCTACACTTCTGCGTCGCTTTTGTCCGGCGAGCGGAGGGAAAATGGGTTAAATTTTACTCCCTTTTTTCCCACACAACATTTGCACGAATAAAAGCGAAATTCTCCTTCCATC
The DNA here is from genome assembly GCA_000349105.1 of Anopheles epiroticus. NCBI lineage: Eukaryota > Metazoa > Arthropoda > Insecta > Diptera > Culicidae > Anopheles > Anopheles epiroticus. Next base: position 210,515 of record KB672065.1, on the reverse strand, counting down.
GGCATCAAGTTGAGTACAAGTGAGTGAAGCTGATGGAAAAAGAATCCGACTGCTGTTGCTGCATGAATCAGCTTGCTCCTCGGCATGGAATAGTAAAACACTCGACACGCTCCAACCAAGATCCTCTTTCGTCCATCACGGTGAAGAATATCAGGGAACGACGTTTTGCCCATGCCAGCAACTAAAGCTTCGAGCAGGCGGTGGGCGATTTTTATCTCACTACATTATCACACCACTAACGGTGTGATAGAGCAGTGTGTTTGTCGAATTTGTCTTGACATTGACGAGGCAAGCGTAGCAATGGGCACAATGGATGACGACGTTCTGCTTCGTGCGTATATATAGAATCTTTGTCATCGAACGAGCGGACTGGGTAGGGTTTCTGTGTGATTTACCTGGCGAACCTTTTCGCAACCGCTCGATCGAGGGAGCGTTTGTTCGGTCGTCTGAAGAGGAAGCTTAGCAAGGTGCTTGAAACACCTAATCACGGAGGAACTATCGGTCCAAAGTCGCTACTTGTAGGACTTCGTTGGGTATCAGAAACGAAATGCTCGTTTGCATCTTTTTATTGTTGCCAAAAGGTCTGCAATCGGTGTGATGCAGCCCAACATTTAAAGCGTTATGGGTCATTCAGTTTCAGGCTTTCGAATGGTCGTTGATGGCAAGCTGTGTTTTGCAGCCGTCGGCCAAACCACAAATATAAAATAATTTTCAGAATTTAATATTGAAGTAACGAAAAGATATTTAACAGATGAGGTTCTATGTGGAGCAGATACTTGACCGTGTTTTAACATGCGATTAAAATTAACATAAGATTACAAATGAATTGCACAATGAGTACGATAAAATGTTTTTACGATGCTACGCCCACCCCTCAGCAGGAACATTATACGAAACAATAATTCTACATAAGGCTACCACCGGTCTGTTCCATTATGCATGAAGTACGGTAAGTGAAACGGAAAAATGTGCATAACGCAACAAGTAAACCGTTTTTAATTATTCATCCGTTTATCCATGGATGGCTTTGGCCAAAATCCAAGAGAACCGTTACGAAGCTGATGGTTAAAAATGAATTTGCAAGAGTTTTGACAATGAAAAAATCTAAAAACCATTATGCAAGAGGTTTGATACTTTGAAACTTTGAACTTTGAAAATTTTGAAATTATTTTTCTCACCTTATTTGCATGTGCATCCTTGCATCTAGTTTCGTACGATGATAAAATTTAGAGACTTCATTTCAGCATTTAGAGCACCATTTATGATGTCAGCTTTTTTTGTTTAACGTATATTAAAATGTGATGTATTATAAGATGTGATGTATTACCACATGTTAAACACAGCAAAAATCCGTTGAATTTTCTGTTAAATAAGTAAATAATTTTTAAATCTGTAACGAACTTGTTGGCACACCCCGGACACATGCTTTGCTGTACCTGTGTCCCTTGGCACAGCTAATAAACCAACATAAAAGCAACAATCTCAATGATAAAACCCACCTCTTCAGGTCTCAAATCACTCGGCAGCTTTATTGAGCTCATCTTTTGCCTTTTCATTACTTTCGATATGATGTACTTTCGCATATGTGAAATATATTTAATATGGCTATTTCCAAAATTACCTTTTACTTATTCTCTTGATAGTATGACAGTGAATTGTGTCGACGTTTTTCACGATGCTAATTATCACCTCAGAGAACTAACAGAAAGATACACCGGAATTCTCCCATACCTCTTGGAGTGTCATTTCAATGTCGAATGAAACTCGTACGCTTTTGTTTTCAAACATTGTGACATTTGACAGCTGGTTTCAATCATCTTTCGCTCAGTGGAACGGGAATCGTTACCACAGATCCTGCAGAGAGTCGAATGAAAGTGAGAATGATCCTTCAATCCACCCGTTAGACTGCACGAACCATGTCAAAGAAAGGGAAAAGCGTACTTTCTATTCAGATGTGAACAATCTGTTGCCGCATGTGTATCGTTGCACCTTTCCATGCCGTTTCGACACATACCGTTTTATGTTTTACCTCTAGGGAAAATTAGAAGCAACCGTAGCAGCTCAGCACAGTAAAATAGAAAGCGTGCTGGGAGTGTTTAGGATGTTAGTGATTTGCATTCTTGCCGATGAGCTGCAAAGCGAGGAAAAATTGAAACTCTACCACCAGCATTCCGGAGGGTGTTTTCTGCGTACCTGCTTCTCCCAGGCGGAAGGGTGCCGGAATGCAGCTACTCTTTCCAAAGAGATAGTTTTTCTTCCGGCAATAACACTCGACACTGCACATGCACATCTACGGGCCTCGAGTGTGGCTACGAGTGGGATTGTGCTGAGATTTTATTCGCTCCCTGGTGCTTCCCTGCAGCAGTGAAAGCGGTGCAAGCAAATGCCACAACACGCTACTGCACTCCGTCCTTTACGATTGTGCTGCGCTGCATTCATTCGCTGTAGTGCATCGCTTCAGGCAATGATGCACAATGTTTCACAACGAAAGAAAAGCAACAGAAAAAAAAGCCTGTCATGAAATTCTTTCTCTACGAAATAACTTTATGGCTTTAGATGCGAGTGTGTAATTTTTTACTTCGTTGTACAAGTACATACGCCATGCCTGCGTGGTTCCCTCACTTCAGGGCCTTTCTTTGTGCATTGCTGTACAAACATCAAATCAAATGCGCAACCTAGTCGAGAAACCAGGTTACCGGAGCTACCATTTGCCGCTACATTTTTGTCATTTCCCTTGAGCTTGCATCTTGAATGTTTGATTGAATTTTTAATGAAAATATGTATCGTGCGTTACAACACGGAACCTTGGCTAAAACAAACAGGAAACCAAGTGTTGGATTGTACTGCAGTGAAATAAAAACAAAGAAAATAATGTTGTAGCTACCAACTGCTGAAATCAAAATATAGTAGAACTTCGATTATGCGGGGGTTGATTAAACGGGATTATCCGTGATCCAACAATTTGACAGCTCCAGAAGAAACATGTAATGGGCATTTGGTTGAATCAAGTTAAGACAAGAGCCTCTCATAAGTGTGTTATAATCATATACAAGGTTATATAAGTGATTTATAACCACGATTTAATCAAAAAAACATGTAACCAAATGTATAATGAACTTATCCCTATGAAATCCTCGTTAGGATTACAAATATTTTATATTGACACTGGTTAATTATCCGAGCAAATCGATTATCCGGCATGAGGCCGGTCCCGACCACTCCGGACTTCGGACGAAGAAAAAGTACTTTTGCTGTACTTTTAAAAGTTTTTATTTCTAGTGGCACAATAACCTCATAGGGTCAAACCCCTTACCAGAGCACCAATTTGGAGCCGGCCGGAAAATTTTGGAGCCGGCTCCTGAGCCGGTTCCGAACTAACGGCTCCGAACTAACGGCTCCGGAGCCGGCTCCAAACTAACGGCTCCGAACTAACGGCTCCGGACCTTAGGGCTTGACACGGATTTGCGGAAACGCAAACGATGCTATTATGTCAAAATCCATACGTTTTTTAGAAAACACCCTAAGGTAAAAAAGCATATTGTAAACACGTATTTAAAATACTGAACACTTGTTTCTACCGGCTTGCTGCGCTTTTGGTTTTGTTTACATTTTTGCTTTTTGACAGTTTGACAGACCAAAAAAAAAGACGACACACCTTAAGTCGGATATGTCCGACCGTTTGTTCGGAGCCGGCTCCGGAGCCGTTGGTGCGCTCCGGAACGCACATCACTACCAATTTGCTTTAGCTCTTTCTGTGACTGAGTGTACCCATCCGCAGCAAGATTGTTAATCCTGCTACGTATAGGGGGGTGGTGATTTAGTGTACCCATAGCAGGATAGTCAATCCTGCGTATGAGGGGCGGCAGCAGTAATGGGATTCGCTGGAACAGCGGGACTGATCGTATGAAACAGGCTTACGCCGCTACCCATGAGAACACAGAGCCGCGACCATTTTAAAAGTTAAAAATATTTTTAAATATTCTTAACACTGGATATTCCAAACAGCTTACTAAACAACAATCTCCTGTTTCGTGAAGAAAAATCAACAAATAAACTAAAAAATCAGAAGAAGTAGCAATATTAGTACTACAGATTCAGATTTCAAGCATCAGTTGTCTTACAGGAAAGCAAGAGTATTTACCAATGCACGCGAAGCTGCAGAAGAGCTCGATTTTAATAATAAAACTAACTTACAAGCATCTGAAAATTATCTTCTCCAACAGTTTTCCTAAACCAAATTGGGTGCACATCTTGTTTTCTTTTAATTAATGAAACTAAAAAAAAATCATTATTCTTTTGTCAAAACGTCCGGCCAAAGGCATAAATAAGTTGACCGAGAAAATGTTTTTCCAACACAAAATGTAAAACATGTCCAATTTCCTCGTCCTGTTCCCCTCTTTCTGCTGACCACAGAGGCTGCACGCAATCACATCTTTTTTTTACAACTAATGTTCACACTGATTTAAAACGGCTGCCCACCTCCACCGGGCCAGGACTTGCCGTACCGATAGTTTGACGGTGAGCAGTAAACTTTTGCAAAAGTTTTTAATATACTTACCCATTAGCGACGGCAGCAGCTTCACCCTTTTCGCTGGCAAGTGCAGACAGACGTGATGAAACGGCACGGCACGCCACGCCAGCGAGAATGCAGCGAGAAGTGACAAACCATTAAGGAAAGCTGTAGCGGCTAATTGCATTCAGCGTGAATGTGCGCGTGAATTGAGTTTAAGCAAAAACTTTTGCAACAGCTTGCCAAGCGTGCTCGGTTAGTTTCCCCGTGCCTTTTTTTTCACTGTCGCCACTTTGTTGCGATTATTGCCACCATGTTTCGCAGACTTATTTTGTCGCTTGAAACAAACTTTTGATGAATCGTTTTTTTTTTCTGATAATTTCAAAACCGCGTTCTCAGTAAACAGTGAACCAAATGTGAGGGAAAATGTTGTCAAACGTTAAGGCACACCCTGCCAAGGTGCTAAATCTTATTAAGGTTATTAAGGCTCCCAACGCCTTCTGCCGTGATTTGGTGCTCAGCTGAGCGATGAGTTATGGTTCGATTTAGCTTCTAAATAATTCATTTCCCTTCGACCGGCGGGATATCCCACCCCAGGACATACCCCAGCGGCCAGCCAAACCAGCTTCCGAATGGATTTGATAATTTATTACGCCCATTTGAAGATCGTGAGCTCGCCCGTTTACTACAATGACCACAACTGCTTTGGCCCTGGGTCCGTGTGTTCTGTGGCCGGTCGTGCGCACCCACATGAGGTTCGTGATTTATATGCCGTGTGCAGCACGCTTGCCATCGTGCCACTAGAACGGACACTGAATAATAAGATGCTGTCCGATTAAATGTAGTGATTTGGGGTGCAGCCTTGGAACGATGCATCCAGTGTTGTTGCTTAGTTGATGAAGGCAATTCACGCTATAGTAATTGTTTCTAGAACACGCCGAGAAACGGTACAACATACGAGTACAGCACGATGTATCTTGTTGGCATTTATTTTACAAGAATGTAAAATAAACGTAAATAACGCAAGAAGAAGCTCAAGCACAAAATTATTTCCCCTTTGCTCGGGAATGTTATTTTCAAGACGATATTTTTTACGTCTTTATTCTCTCCCGAATGTCTCGTTTTTCTTCCACCGCAAGATGTAAATTGGATGGTATCGGTTGAAACCACAGCGGCAAAAACGGACGTACCGCTTCACCGCAAACCAGCCAAACGAGCTTTGGGAGGAGGAAAAGTGAAAGTAACGACAATAGCGACAAAAACAGTCTCTGCGCCCCGACCAAAGGAAAAAATAAAATATAAGGCACAACGCAACAGGATGGCCCTTTTTCCTGCCAAACGGACCGCTGTTTAATGCGTCCGTTTTCAGCTGCGAATTCTTACGCACAGAATCCGTCGCCGTTTGCCTAGCCGGCACATACCGTTGGAGAGCTTGCCGTTTCCCTTCGAACTCTTACCCCGCATTGTGTGTGTGTATAAGGGAGGGCCTAACCTTACACCGTGTCGGTAAGTTTGCGTAACCGTGTGCCCAAAATGTCCCTTGGGTGCAGAATTTCTGTCACCGTGCGCTGGGCGGGAGGAGGCCTTAGCCTCACACCGTCTGTGCACTGTGAGGAAATAGCGAATTTCAAAGCGAAAGAGAAAAGCAAAAGCAAGAACTCAGCAGCAAAAAAACCGCACATCACTTCGGCACACGAAATGCTACCCAAATCCAACCTTTTCCGTCGCCGCCCGGCGGACTTTCCCCGCCTGGTGGGTGGGAAAGTAAATTGATGCTCGTTATTTTTGCGCCCAAGTGATTGCTGGGAAAATCTACGCCCAAATCTACGAACCGGAACCCGGGGGGGGGGGGGGGGGGGGGGAGTACGAGCCCGGGCTCGTGCAGTGCAGTGGACGTAACAATCTTGCGTTCTCGGGTTCTTGGCACGGCATGTCTGTTTGTGCGTGTGTTTCTTGCTTTTTCTTCCTGTATACGCCACTAACATTCGTTTGGCGTTTCGTGCAGGAATTTCGCCTGTCGGCCGTTTGTTGCTAGCTTGCACGTTGTCGTTATCCTCTTTGTCACATCATAAAATTGGGTGTATTTGCTTCGCGCTCAACAGCGCTCTAGCGGGCCGATTGCACCACTTGTCTATTCTTGATGCCATTTCTTTTGTGAGTTGTTTCGAGTGGATCGCGTAATAAGCTGTGTTTATGGGAGAACGAGTAGCAGATATGAGAAATATATAGTTTCGTTTGTTTTTCTGGAGAAGTATAAACCTCATTCGTTATTTTTCAATAGTTGAAAAAAGATAAATAAATATAGTTTTGGATTTATAATACGACACTATAAAAATCATTTTAGCACAGTACTTATTATGTTTCCGAAATCGCAACCATCAGTAAATGTGACGAATTATACAGGAATAGATAAAAATAAATTATTACCATTAGATTTTTTAATAAATTTTACTTCTACTGCTGCTTTCTAAGCTGCAATAGTTGGATGAGCATGATTGTAAAGATTTTATAAAAACGAAAAAGATTATACTTTCATGTCGCTACTCGTTAAATTAGCATCCCCAAAACAACAATTGCACCGGCTACCAGGCGTCTCCATCAGCACCTTCAGCAAATAATTATCATCGCATTTCCTTACCCGGTACAGTGTGCAACGATACTGCTGCATTGTGTGAAGGGTCATTTGCAAACGTGTTTGAAATGCTCCGGTGTAATGAATCCCATCGACGCTGGAGGAGGCACGTCTCACTCCGTGGGCAATCATCATTATCATTCCCACCGGTGGTTCATTAACCGGTAAGTGCTCAGGCAAACGAAGCTGCACTTCAATTCTAAGGAAATCGGACCAAGCACTGGCTTGGGAGGGCCCATAGTTGATGAAATTATTGTACAGTAGAGTTCAGCCACCTGTTGGGAAAGGATTCACTCTGTAGTGACACCTGTGCCAATAACCCTTACAAACAGGACGAGCACTGTTTAAATATTAACCATTCATCAATGGCATTGAGTGAAGAAAATGAGAAAAAAACGCGGCAAAGTGAAATTCGCTTTGTAAAACATAGCAATTAATTAAAATTGTAAATGTTGAATGTTCAGCTACATGTGTTTCCTTTGAGATCAAATCGTGTACATACAATTAATTGACTAAATTGCAATATATTAAACTACCCACCACCTTTCGTCGGTATGTAAATTAGCAAACAATTGTACGGTTCATTAAACGCATAGTTTTGAAAGAAGGTTTAATGATAAACTTTTCCATCGCTTAAAAACAAAATGAGTATCCTATACAATCATACATTTAAATACTAAATCTGGATCACGACCCTTTTCGTTAGCATCTGTGGGTAAATATTTACTAAAGAAAGCTTAGTAAAACTAATACCAAAAATTATAAAATAGTGTTGGTTTTGCAATTAGATAAAATACAAGGTTTTGTCTTGAATTTTATTTCTATCTTTCTTTATAATTAATAACCAGAAGACGTATTTCACAAAATTGCTCGCATCAATATCGAAATGTTTGTCGACTTTCTTCCTCATGAAAATTCCTGTTTGCGATAAGGCCGAATGGACTCTATGGTACTTTATCATTTATTTGTTGTATGGAAATATTTAAAATCGACTACAATTATGTCGAAACTTTTAGCATTATATTACGAAACCAAACGAATTAAACATTTATTCCGCGACATTATGATCTAGAATTTCGTATATATTTCACCTTCTTTTATCAATCATCAACCCAACAACCATACTGCTAAAGCTTCATATCTGATATTTCAACCGTTCACGTGGATTGTATGCTAAACTTCATTCTCGAACTACATTCAGTACGCCCGCCAGCTCGACCGATGTGACTCAATGCGAAAAATGTGCGCATGCCTTCAAAGTTATGCTTGACAAAGCGGCCACATCTTTGCCACCGCCGTAGCTGATTGCAACCCAGAACGTCGGGATCACTCAAAATCACCGCTTCGTTGTAATACATTATTGACAATGGCTTGACGACGACTAGTTCCCTTCCGCCGGGCCTGGGCAGAACCAATTCCCGGAAGGTTGCTTACCGGGAAGAGCGAAACCGTTTGCATGATAAAGGCATGGTGACCCAATTTTGAGCAGAAAATTTCACGGCGAGATAAAGGTTTGCACAAACCGAGCAACAGGTCCCGGACGGGTAGCCCGCACACCCTCACACACACACACACAAACACTCAGTCGCCCGCATTCCACAACTGCAAGCCATATCAAAATAGCTCTGATAATGTTTGGCCCGTCGCTTTGCGTTCTGGCGCAGAAACAAGCGGCGTACAAAAATGTGAAATTTTATGACGACCACTTGCATTCCGCTTCGAATTATGGGTCGAGAGGAAAGTTTCCACCAAAAAAAAAAAGCTTTTCCCTCCAGCATGTCATGCTTGATAGTTGACTGGATGAAATGAAAACATTATTTGTGCTTTGTTTTATTTTTTTGGGCTCCCATTTCCCCATTTCGCAGCCCTTGTGCCCAGTGATGTTTTTTAATAATATTTCATCAAATTGACCGGTTATTCTGACCGGGACACCCTCGAACGGAGCCTACGCACCGCATCTGAAATGGGGTTTCATCCATTTTTAATGCACGCCCTTACGGATGTAGCGGGCTTTTACTTTGAACCCGAAGGCTTCGGGTTGGCTCTGCTGATTGACCGTTCTCCATTCCTTTTATTGCAGTCAAAAATTAACATGCCAAACAAAGGGCAAACAGGCGCCTGCTCGGGAGAACAGGCACTAACCCGAGCCGGGCTTGCGAAAGGCTTGCAAAAATGTTATTTCTCGACAGGCCTAACTTTTACCCTTCCCTTCTGGTTTAATAATGAAACAAATATCCCCCTTGCTCACGCTGACCCTTGCCGAAATTACCAACCTTCACCGCTAGGAGGCCTCTCGCTTTGGCAGCCGTTCCGTTGTACGTGAGCAAAATCACAAAACTGTCAGACTGTTCACGGTTTCGGTTTGGTTGGTAAGTTTTGTTTGAAAATGCACCTTTTAGCTTGAACATTACCGCTAAGCCATAGTGTACTTGTCTCGTTTCAATTTCGCTTCCACCCACCACCCTTCCTCTCCCATGTTCAATGCTTTGTCTGAGTATGACCCTTGAAAAAGATAAACACATCAAAAAACAGGGAAGCGAGAAAAAATGGACGCAACAAATCACTCCGTAACCGTTTTGTTTGTGGATGAAACTTAGCCATTGTAAAGTTTTACCCGCGAATGGGATGAAAAGTTTCCGGTACCGGTACTTTAATCTGGTACGGAATGGATTAACGAGTGAATTGAAGGGCGTTTGCAAGGAAAGCAAAGTGCTGCAAAGGTTGCTGGATGGAAGGTAAATTTGCTCACGGTAAAATGTTTCAGTACTACTTGGGAAGGGAAAACAGTGTGCGCTGGTTTGTGTTTTGTAAGAGTTAGTTGTAAATCTTGTGCTTTGCTGGTGGACTAGCAACTTGGTTTTAATTCCGTTGTTTTTTTCTTGGTTTTTGAAATTCTAAAGAACGGCAAAGTTTTTTCACCATAAATATTTTCTTATTTTAACAATTACTCCCATTAAATAAGTGTCGTTTTTTTAGAGAATTTTTTTTATGTTTTCTTTGAGTTCAAAATAGAATATTTGGCGGTTGCTTTCGTTTCGTTGACATTTCGATCATTCTTTTTTGCTGGTGTAAAATTGCTTTGTGTAAGCCGCGAAAATTGTTTTTTTTTATTTATTGTAATGAAATAAAATTACAAGCAAAACAAGATTGGAAATTGACCTTTGTGGTCAAGCCTCGAAACAGTCCCGTATTATAAACTTTATCTCGTTTAAAGTTGTATTGCTTTGAAATGGGGTACAATAGCTGATGTGGAATATCTAACATTCCTGAAATGGCAGTATCTTCCATTACTCAAACCATCCAACAAAGGATCAAACTTTCTGTCTGACATTTATCGTCCATCCCCGAAGCGCAACATCGTTCCCTTCGTACCGTGGCAGAAGCCGTAAGTTAATGGGAACCAATTCGACTGGTCATTGCATTGTTGCTACTTCCACTTGGGACTTTGACTTCCCACTGGCTTGAGAAAATCTCACCCCTGGAAGAAAAGGGCGCGCGAAGAGTCGCGCCGTTCTTTCGATGGTGCCAGCGACGTTAAATCACTTGAGCCGACAAATGAATGCCAATAACAAGAAGCGATTATCAATTCGCGATTCCGAAAAGGCGCAAACGACAGCAACGTAGGTGGACTGGTAGGACACAACCTTCTTGCGCCGTTAATGTTCGTAGTATTTGTTACATCCAGTGCAGACCTTTCGTAATGGTACAAATTAGCATTCCGGATGCCCGTTTGAAGTGAAACTGAAATCAAACCATAACCGAGCACAGGGAATTGGTTGATGAATAGCTTCGCGAGAGAGATTGTTCAGCTAAGCGTCCTGCGCTGAGAGCGTTCTTGACCGGTTGGTGTATTGTTTGGAATGTTACAAGTACCACCCGGGTGCCACAAATGAACAGATTGAAAATTAAATTTTCCCTCCAGCATACAGACAGTGCGCCTGGTAGTAGTGGTGAATTAATTACTGCGTTCGCCAGCACTGATTATCTCGTAGCTTCCGCTTCGTTGAACGACCCGCATCTAATGACGTCATCACAATACGTCTCGTACAGCATTATCATTAAAGCGCTTTAATTGTTTCCCGCTTTTGTTTTCAGCCCGCTGCCCGTTGCTTTTCGGGGGCGGGGGCGAACCGAATTCAAAGAATTCTGTAACTTTTACCACCCAGCGAGAAGTTGAAGCAGTGCTGAGTTCTTACCGATAATGGTGGGAAATGGAACAGTGTTTCGAAAACCATTAGCAAAGGAGCAGCAACTCAATCTTTAAGTGAGTTAAAAGTGGAGGGACACGATGGAACTGACAGAAGTATCTCGTTACGTTCACTTGTAGGGGTGTAAGTATTCCCATCATTATTACGTTAATCATTTAAACTTTTGAAGATGAAGAAACCCCTTACACGCAGACAGCGTTAAAAGCTTCAACATGTTTTATCGGCCATCGAGAAGCGGTCGAGGGAAGGGAATTCTCTTTACAGCTGGATTTGTCCCGAGTGGTTTAAGCTTCTTCGCAATCGCATTTTCAATCGCACACCCTTCTCCCGGTGGAAATACTTCCGCTTCCTCTTCTCCCTCCATTCGCACAAACCAATTCGTCGTGAGCGGCGCCCCAACGGACCAGCCTTGTGCTGTGCTGCAATCAATGTTCAATCACTTCCTTAAGTGATCAAGCAAAGAGCTTGTAATAATCAACACAATCAAGCCATCGTTCGTTTGCCACCCACTCCAGGGAACGCACCGGCAGTCCCACCGGGCAGTCCCAGCAAACTGAAACCGGTAGCACCCCGCAGTACCGTCGTCCCCGGAGGAAGTTTGCAAGTAATAATAATCTACCGTCATCATTGGACTGCGGTGAAGCAGGAAGGACACATCGTCCAGTGAACGCTAATGTACTTGTTTCAGTGCTGTGCCTCTCGAACAGCCCCGTACAACGTGTGGACTGCGGCGTGGTGCCCTAATGGCGACAACTAATGAGATTTCCCGCCCGCAATCTATGTCCCACAATAGCTACACGCTTGCTGTTTACTCACTTCATTTATTTCTCTCTCTTTCTCTCTCTCTCTGTCTTCCTCTCTTTCTCATCAGGTGGAGATGCTGTACCAGCGGTACTTTCTTCGCATGAATCAAAGCAACGCGGTACACATCGTGTGGCTTCTGTTAGGATTAATATTTATCTTAGCGCTAATACATCTAGTGTTTACGTTCATCCTGCAGCAGTCGCTCGAGAGCTGCTACGAGTCGCCGCTGGACGGTGTGCCCGGAGGTATCGATCAAGGTAAGATATGGCTCCCGAGAATAGTTCGTGCCTTTGGTGCCAGCCACCGCAGCCGGTGGCGATAAGGAACGACGGTCACGTTGGTACGGACCGCACTCGCTGCAAACGGGTGGTAGCGGTGGGAGCTAGGATTTTCCACACATGGTCGAGCTGTGGTGCGCGTCTGCTCCGCGCGTAGCCGAGTCCAAACAGTTCTGCCTAGATACGGCGCTGGGACAGCCGCGTAGGAGAGTAAATCCTTCACAGACCGTTCCGATCCGATTGAAAAAGGATTTTTCTCCGAACGCCGACATGTTTCATAACGCTGAGATACGCTAAGTACACCTCCAACGAATTTGTCGGCAGTCCAGCCGGGCGGCTTAGTGGTGTAGCGAACCACTCTCTACAGAACACGACACATTAACGGGGCGGATTAACTGCCTGCTTGTGTGTTAAAACCACCTCCCATCGAACGGACGTCATGGTGTTTCGTCGTGTTTGCAAACCGTACTCATATATTCAGTTTAGTTCATCGCTGCACGACTTCTCCGTAGACCGATGGTTGGGTGGTTAGCAGAGCGATAAAAAATTAACAACACCATAATCAGGGAATTACACGAACAACTTCAACACCATGCTCTATTCACGGCACTAACTGCAGGCTTTGGTTTATTTGGCTGTGCGCAGTGCATAGGGAATTTGCTTCTCACGCTGTGGGACCACCTACGCTGGCGTGTCCGTTGAATTGAATGTATGTAATTAATTTTGCTGAAGCAATAGCACATTTTCGAATCGGGTTCGCTTGTTGGAATCCTCGGCAGAATGAAAATGAATGAAATGAATAGAACAGAAGTTTGTTTGCAACTCCTGCCCGGAACATGGAACGTGTGAGTCTCTATTCTGCCCAGCAACGTTTCAAACTATTCATCCCTTCCCAGAAAGCAAGGCACAGAATTAAGCTTAGTCTAATGATAAATAATTCGTATTAACAACGCGTTTTAAATTTCGCTTTTGGGTTTGCTTCAAACATTACCAATGCTACAGCATGAATATTTATCGTAAATTGGCTAAAGAAATACAAGTTATCTACTACAGAATAATTTAAGAACTGTGTAAAAGTCGATACTTTAAAAGTATTATGATTACCTATAAAAGTTTTTTTCCAAGACATTTTCGAGAGAATTTTTTACAGGAAATAAAAACATTTAGAAAAGCTTCTTTTTAAAGTAAGCAACTTTAATGTTTTAAAGTTGTAAAACAAGTGGTATACACTCTAATACCTCAAACAACTAGCTGATGATAAATTATAGCAAGAAAAGAAAAAAAACCTATAAATCATAAACTATTAAAACTAAACTAGTTATCATAAAAGAGCTTACACTTTCAAATAATTGAAAGTTGCTTGTAAGACGGAAGAGAAGGTGTAGCATGAATATAAAATTTAGTATTCAATTACATGAGCAAAAGTTACCGTCTCTAATACATCCGCATGAATGTTTACAGTTTCAAACCAATGTTGGGAGAGGAAACAGTCTCTTTGCATGATTTATATCGCTAGGGATAATCTAAAAATACGTCAAGCATTTCGTCTTTGCCTCTATCTGGTAACAAATCAGATAGCAGCACAAAGCGACAGAACGAGCCGTCCTTCTAGCAACAGGATTGTCATAAACATCATATCCTTTTCCCACGTCATGTCCCATATCCGATTTCGTTCCTGTACTTTTAACCTGCTGGTACGAAAAGAGAGAGAGAGAGAGAGAGAGAGAGAAAACATCCCAATCCTAACGCCGCTTTCCGCTGACCAGATAGCAAATAATGCCTAAGCATTAACTTCCGTTTAGCTAATCCTCTCCCGGGCTTGACCATTCCACCCGCAACGTGCGCACCGAACCGTACGCCCACCGTGACATGTCTCGCCTGCGTTCGTTTTCAATCGATTTATGCTACTCAATCCATACATACAAGCCTATGGTTCATGTTTCCTTTTCATTCCTTCCCTTTCATACCATAGATACTCCCATCAATGGTAGTACACTGGCAGCGATTGCGTTTGGCAATGGTAGTAGCTACGAGGACCCGCTCGAAGGTAACCGCTCCGAGGAGGTGCTGCCACCGGACCGGCAGGACCAGCAACCAGACCAACGAGAACGCAACGAAGGGCAGGGAATGGAACGGCGGCAGCAGAGTGGTTACCGGGGCAACGAAAAGGACGACCCGGGAGGTTTCCGCGACGAGTGGAGCTCGGAGCAGGACGCTGTGCGTAACAGTTTGCGAAGGAGAAGAAAGAGGGAAGGTGAAGCGGGTGTAGACCCGCCCGACGTGATACCTGTTGCTGGTGAGCAGGACAACGAGCTGGATCGCCTCACGGGGGGAGACAGAGCGAAACGATGGACAGAATCGCATGCAAATCCTGGGTGAGTAAAGGCAGTGGGATGCGGAGCCAAACAGGGACGACGAGGCTACTCTTTCGGACAAACGTCTTCAAGTAAATCAAATTACGTTTGAATGGGGCATAAGCTACAGCGAACGTCGGAAGGGTCTGTAGCGAAAGTAGCTTTGCAGATAATAACTTCAAACATTTTTCAAGCTACAGTTTGACAGTTTGACCGTGGCTAAAGGAACGCTAAAACCTTGCGGTGTTGCTAAATAGTTTATTATAACGTTACATTATTAGCTCGGTCCGATGGTGAATGGATTTCACTATAAAGGGATACAGTTTCAGCTACGAGCGCTCTTTTGTATCGATCCCAACAAGATTCTTCCCCTGCGTCTTGCAGCTTTGCAATCAATTGCCCTTAACTGATGTGCAAATTGAATTTTGTCTCCTTCCTCGCCGGAGGCTCTCAAGCAATATGGAGGTGCACACTACAGCACCCCAACTTGCCGCACCAATACAATTTCGAAGAACCGGGACTTACTTTTCTACGGTAGCACCTCCAGGATTTCCTCCAAACGAAAAGCACGTGTAGCGAATGGACCTATCAACGAGATAAATGGTTAGGGCGCACGCTTTCTTCAAACCATCATTCTATTTGTTTTGGTTTATTTTTATTTTATTTTTGTACAAAAAAGGGTTCTCTGTACTGTGATTGGAGCGTGGGGTAAAACGCATAAAATAAAATCACTTTTCGCTTTCAGGTGAAAATGGGATTGTAAAGGTGTTGATGCTCGGTGTCCTTATTTTTCGTTGATAAGGCAAGGAATAGATACCAGACGGCCCTGTGCTGTCCCCGTGTGCAATTGTGATAAGAGCTTTAGACGTACAGCATTTCCTGCTCCCTTCGATATTTCCCTTTAAAACTGCTAACGAGAAGCGGTTACTTCAAGCTCCCTGCGAAACCCATCAATTTCCCATTAGCAGTGGAATAAAGATGAAGGTAAAATGGATGGAAAATACACCGCGGGATGCCTTTTCTCTTTCTATCTCTCTTTCTCTCTTTCTCTACCTAGGGTTCAGAGTGCGATACGAGATCGGTTTCTTTTCACTTTTATCCCGCGAACTGCATTGAATATCCATGGAAACGGGTCTTTTGCTCAGATAATCATCGCTTTGTTGGCTCGGCCAGCTGCTTTGGACGCTCAATCCGCAAAGTCGAAAAGAAAAGCGGCACCTTGTGATGGGGTGAATTTGTTGGACAAAACATCTTGACTGTTGGATTAAGCTGGCTGTGTGGAACAAATATGTCTTTTTTTGGTTGAGTATAGAGCATCGGGTTGGTGGGATAGAACGATGATTACTAGCATCAAAGTGAAAACAAGAGAATATGGTTTTCGCTGTTTTATTAGTTATGATTAAACTTGATTCATAATCTAGAATGAACGGGCTTCAAACTTGACCACATTACTCACACACAAATGGACCACATTAAGAACCTCATAAAGAGGGACACCACAAAATGGGAGTTATTTGTAGGTTGAGAAAGGATGTCAATCGCACGGGTAAGGATACCGCTCTCACATTCACTTATTGCTTCACAACTAAGATTTTTGAGCGGCAATTTTATTTCTTGCTACTTCAACACAGTTAAGAGGATCTGTATAAATTAGCTATTTTGAATTGTGTGTGTTATAGGTCTGCTTCTACTACACTAATGATGCTAGAATGGATTTTAATAAGACAAAAAAATGACCTATAAATCCATTACTTTTATTCCTAATATGATAAACCCTCTTGTGAAAGAGAAGTAAGCAGACGTTCACTTTTCTTTATTGCAATGGCTGAATCCAAGAACCAGTCGTTTCACAAAGGAATGCAGTTTTACAATCATCCAAAGTTCAAAGTGAAAAAGTTAACATTGTCAAATCAATAATAAAATAATGTGACTATAGATAATTGAGACACGCGTAAACAAGACAAGAACATCAGGCATCAGAGATGGGTCATATTCTTCATCATTACAAAAAATAGTTTAACACATCCATTTACAACATTTAACACACATTAAATTCGTCATTTCACCACTGTTTCCCATCCTAATTTTAAAGATAACATTAACCTTGGGGTGCAAGGACACCCGCAATTCTTAGGCACCCGTTTCCCGCACGAATGAAAAGTTTACTCGAGCTTACTAATTATACACTTGATGTGGCAGTAATTGGACCCCACGCGCCCATTTCCCAAAGCCAGCCCGTTGTCAGCCAACCATCTGCTCGGGTGTCACAAACAAAATACCAAAACTTTTCACCGGGCAAGCCAAATTAAAGACCAATGCTTTAGCCCTTCCAGCCCCTGTGCAGCGTTGTTGGGCAAAACGATCCAAAAAGGGAAATGGGCGCTTCCCGTTATCCTGGTTGACAATAAATACCGATTACTGCTCCTTTGAAATTGACCGAATCCGCATGGGACGCACTCTGGAGGAGGGACAGGAGCTGTTTTTTTTCTAAATTATTTTAAGCCACAAACCACAACCTCCTAGCAGATGCTTTTTCTGCGGGTTTTCGTCTTAATTAGCGCGGTTCGTGGTTGCTTTATAGTGCAACAGGCCGACTGCCTAGGGCTGGTACTGAATGTTCAAACACACAAGTTGTGAGGAAAATAAATAAACACTCGCATTCCCTTTTGACCCGACCCCCAAAGCCGTGGTATGATCCAGTGGTTAGTGGAATAAGAAGCGAGTGAGTGTAAGAAGCCAGAGAGTGTACAAAATTATGACCAAAATTGTTGTAATTAATCATGATAAACGGGCCGCCACGCTACCATCCCTGGTGTCACCACGGTCACAACGTCACAACGTGCTGCTTTTCCGGCTGGTGCGCGGAAAATAAAGTGTTCTTAAGTGTTCGCCACAACGGGCTGCTTTAACTTGGTACGCCTAGCGCCCGCGTAAGACACGCTTCATCAACAGTCCCGGGATGAAACCTAATTGATCGCAAAATGGGTCCGCTCCGGCTGGAAAGGATTCGCGCACTCTCTGGACAGAAGTAATAACCGTAAAAATGGAACGTACATCTTTCTCACCTTTCATGGATATTCATCTCATTATGGTAAAGCTGCTTCTTGCACTGCCCGTGTCACCTTTTTACGATCCATCCAATCTTTTAGATTACAGAACCCTTTCCATAATTGACGGGTTCAATTCAGTCCCGTTGCGTGCGGGACAGTGTGACAATGCCACTGTAGAACATAATAATCGAGCCCGGGAGTTGACCGGCGATGATGATGAATACGACGACGGTGGGATGAAACCGCACAAAGCATGATTACACACATTTTTGTTCCTCACGATGTCGGTCTGTTCCATGAAATGGGAATATGTGGCATGATTAAGCTCGGCTGTAAAAAAAAGATATTGCGTGGCAGGAAATCGTATTGTCTCGCCTGCAGCCAGCCACGCACTATTGACGCAAGGGATGCTGGTCGACCAGCGCCATGCAAACGGTATGACAGCTAGTACCAGCACTTCACCAATGTTGGTCACCGCTTTTAGTACCCATTCGCTGCGCATTGCCACACTGCCACCGCACAGTACACAATGCCTGTGTGTGTGTGTTTACCCTTCATTTCGCTTCCTGTTTCTTCGCACAGCAACAAGGTGAACGGTGGAGACGGTGCGGAAAGCGCGGCTGACAGCGTGTCGCACGGTAAAGCTGGCGTGCCACACCGACAGGACACAGATGATGACAAGCGGCGGAAATACGGCGATACTCGCGAGCTGGACACCGGAAGCGTAGCGCACGGTGGCGTCACCACGGCAGTGCCGGCGCCGGCCAACGTCAGCAGCGATTACTCGGCGGACGGTGACATTCCGCTGTGCAATCGCGACTACTTTACGCTGCTGAAGGACAACCTGACCCAGATCATCGTGCTGGGCGTGTGCGCTACCGTGTACGCGCTGCTGCTAATGTGTCTGTACAAGCAGCGCATCAACGAGATCTACCTGTTCCAAGTGTCGTACGTCATTATGGTGACGCTGCTCGTGCTGGACGTGTGCTTCAGCTTTACCACCTCCGCCAAGTAAGTAGGGAAACGGCTACTAATGGATAGGCAAAAAAAAAATGCAGACTTTAACAAGTAATTTTTCAATAGAAATCAATCAAAAGAATTTGTCTAGAAGTATTGAAAATTCAGCGAATTAGCAACAAAAACAAATCTTTATTCTTATTTTAAACGAATCAATGTTCTCTTCAAACAGAAAATTTACATCGTCCGGCGGGTGTACGGTGATTGCGATCTACATCATCTATACAATGCTGCCGATACGTCTGCGGGAAGCCGTCGTCGGTGGTAGCCTGCTGTCCATCTCCCACATCGTGTTGATGTTCTACATGAACGAGTCGGACGATACGGACGTGGTGAGTGGTTGTGAAGCTAGCATAATAATATATTTGTTTAGTACGATAGACAAATTCGGTCCAATTGGTGGCGTAAAAAAGGTTTGATAGCTCTTCAAAAATTTGTTATACAAATTATTCTAATGTGCTACAACTAATTCCCTGGAAATATAAATTTATTTTCGATTGAATCGATGATATGATAATTATACAGATCGTAAGACCAGTTATACTTTAAAACATGTTCTACGTAGCAAGTTCAAGAATCCGTTTAAAAAAAAAGCTTATTCCTGGTAGCGGAAGCAACTGCAGAGCTGGTCTTCACACAACAGGACTGGGATATATTCGATCTGAACCCTTTCTCCGTAGTGAGAACTTAATATCTTAGTATGTGGCATTTATAAGTCTTGTAAGCCAGAAATTAACCTTCTTGGGATGACCTATAAGGTCGATAAGCCAAGAAGCGTAATTTGCACCTCCTGAGATGTATTTTAATTCTTGTTCTTTATTTAGCTTTATTTATTTTGTTCTTTATTTATTCTTTATTTTAAGAATCTATTTTTCCTTAATCATTTCGGATTGAAGACGCTGTTGTTGTTAATGGTTAAAAGTTGAAAGTCATTTTATAATTGCATTCTCACTTACATTTTCGATACTTGAGTCTAAAGTCTGAAGTGTCTAAAGTTTCCAAAAATAGTTTAGAATTTGAGAACTAGTTTGAAAAATAGATGGATTCAGTTTACGAATTCTCATGATTTAAAATTCTGCTCTAAAATACGAGTCTAAAATATTCTAATAGACCTTACCAGTACGCATAATGAAACTAAGATACTAAAAGTTGTTTCTTACGGTCACTGGTTAAGGTGTTGTCTGATTCTACTGGCTCGATTTATGAACGCTCTTCAACATGGTTTCCACAATATCATGTCTCATGTTCGTGTCATGTCTTCTCATGAATGGTTAGTGTCAAGTTGCTGACGACGTCTCCACATTATGCTTAAGCGTGCTTGTTAGGTATGAAGCATTGGATGCCTCACATAATTAAAAACACTGTATGAAAATATGGTTAATAACAACCAGTAAGACATTGAAAATATTTTGACTCCAGTTGAAAGCGATTTGCTTATATGCTCCTCCACACAAACGCTCCAACCCTCCACCCATATCTTTTATGTCTCCTCTCTTCGACAGCTATACTGTGATCTTATCACACTGGCCTGCACGAACGCCACCGGCATACTGCTGCACTGGCCGAAGGAAAAGTCCCAGCGCAAAGCTTTCATGGAAACGCGCCAGTGCGTCGAGGCGCGGCTCAAGATACAGCGCGAAAATCAAAAGCAAGAGCAGCTGCTGCTCTCCGTCCTGCCGCGGCACGTTGCCATGGAGATGAAGAACGACATTGCCGGGCAGCCGCGGGAAGCCCAGTTCCACAAGATCTACATCCAGCGGCACGAGAACGTTAGCATACTGTTTGCGGACATCTGCGGATTCACGAGCCTGAGCGATCAGTGCACGGCGGAGGAGTTGGTACGGCTGCTGAACGAGCTGTTTGCGCGCTTCGACCGGCTTGCGCAGGAGCATCACTGTTTGCGCATCAAGCTGCTCGGCGACTGTTACTACTGCGTGTCGGGGCTGCCCGAGGCCCGGCCGGACCATGCACTGTGCGCGGTGGAGATGGGACTGGACATGATCGATGCGATCGCGCTGGTGCGCGAGGTGATGGCGGTCAATGTGAACATGCGCGTCGGCATTCACACGGGCCGGGTGCACTGCGGCGTGCTCGGGCTGCGCAAGTGGCAGTTCGACGTGTGGTCGAACGATGTCACGCTCGCTAACTACATGGAGAGTGGCGGAGTGCCGGGCCGGGTGCATATTACCAAGGAGACGCTCCGCTGCCTCGGCGACCATTACGATGTGGAGGAGGGCCGTGGTGCCGATCGGAACAGCTACCTGAAGGACCATCAGATACAGACGTACCTGATCGTGCCGAAGGATGCGTCCTATCGACCGGTAAGTCGTAGCAGCTCACAACACAGCATCCGCTAACTACATCTTGCATCCTTACCTTCTCCACCTTCAGCACACAATGTCCAAACAGTCGTCGTCTGTCAATGGCAACATCTCGAAGGAGCTGCGCATGATGGGCCACTGGTCGAAGATGGGTTTCAACGACAAAACCGAACCGAAAAGCACCGAGGAGGAGGTGAACGAGTATCTGATCAAGGCGATCGATGCGCGCAGCATCGACCGGTTGCGGCTCGATCACTGCAAGCGCTTCCATCTGACCTTCATCAAGGACGAGATCGAGCGAAAGTACTGCCTCGAGCCGGACCCGATGCTGAACGTGTACTTCTACTGCAGCATCATCATCTTCCTGGGGATTATGTCGATACAGGTGCTGGTGTTTTCCATGTAGGTAGTCGCGATCGGGAAGGCTTGCTGAGTGTCCCACATTTCGCACGCATTAATCGCTGTCGGTTCTTTCGCTAGGGATCACTACAGCTACTGGGTGTACGGCATCCTGTCCCTGACCATGCTGGTGTCCTGCGTTCCCGTGTTCACCCGGGAAGATATGGTAAGTACGCTCGCCGAACCGAACCGAGGAGCGCTTGTTGACGGTTTTGCTCTCCCCTTACAGAAAGTTTCAACCTTCTTTCGTGCATTGTCACAAAAAATTCACGGCCACCGTGAGATAGCTCAAGTGATATCGCTCTGCGTCGTCATTACTGTGATATGTTTATCTTACTACAAACTGGTACGTTCCCGCCGGCTTGGGTGTTCTCTTTCGAACGTTTCTAACACTACTGTCCTTCTCTTCCTTCCGTTGCAGACTTTAATTTTCTATCTTTCTCTTTACGACGAGTTCCCGCTCGTTCGGCCTAGTAATTGTAAGGAGTCTAAAATTATTAATGTAAGTCCAGCACAGCTCCAATCGCAACCCGAGTCAGTACCTTTTCAGCACTCCCCTCGCCCTCTTTCATCCACAGATTCTGCTATTGCTTACCTTGCTTGCCTTACTGACCTGTGCGGTGCATCAGTTTATTAAAATTCTATTCAAAATCATGCTGCTTATCGCCATACTGGTGCTGTACGTTGCGTCCATCATCGTGCTGGCGCTCATCTTCGAGCGGCACTGCGAACCATGGTAAGTTTCCAACGCCGTCCGCACGCTTTTGTGATTCGATTAGTGTGCAAAGGGTACGACAGCTTACCATGAAATCGAAATGCATTTTCATCGGTGGTTCGACGAAATGGCGGAAATTGAATTTGTGCAGCCGAACAGGTACATTAGGTACTTTTGATTGACTGCACACACAAACACATTATTTATTTAAAGGCGCACTGAGTGTGGTTTTCCAGCTGTACGGTTTGGTCGTGGAAGAAATACGTGCTTTTGCAAATGTACTGGACTCCGTTTCCCCGTAGGATAATATTTTTATTGGCTTTAAAATTCTATTTAATTGGTTTTTTATTCGTGTATGCATAAATGAGCATCATGCAGTGGTCACAATAGACGGTTGCTTATTGTGCATAATATTTTTGATGTTTGCTTTAAGCCTGCCTCCCACTCTTCTGACATAATTTGTAATTTTAAAGCTATTTCATATAAGCATTTTTATTAATTACTGTTGCACAGTCCAAAAAGAACTTTCTACCCTTGTAAAGTAGCAATAAACGTTGGCTATCGAACATCCTATAAAAGATTGCGAGGAAAAGCTCAACCGTAAGCAAGCCGGCGTTTAACCTGCATAACTTACTGACACAAAAAAAAAATGATGCCCAGTGCAGCATCAATCAGCAGAATGAGGATTAAAAACAAATCATAATTACAAATAAAACAACCTTCCCACGCGCAAAGCCCCCCCCCCCTTTTAACAGTGTTTAAGATTAACTTCTTTCCGCGAACCTCCACCCGACAAACTTATTATCTTCAACCATCCATCCAGATTTCTAGCTCGAACAAGTCAATGTTAGCATTTCGATAAACTTTGCCCTTCCGCCTAGCTGCGAAACCGCGGAAGCGATGAAGCAGAAACATTTACGACCACCTTTACCGCTCTCACTTACAGCACTTTTGAATCGGTTCGTTAAAGACCCCTGTGTGTGTGTGTCTGTGTAACTTGCTGCCATACCGACGCCTTACCACACGCCGGCCGGGAGGATTAAAAACTTCCCGACCGACTCAATAAGGAGGATTTAACAACGATTGCTTCCACCTCGCTGACCATCGCGCTCTCCACTGCTCATCACCACTAATCGCTAATCGATGCGAATGGTGCGAGCCGAGACGATGCAAATTGAGCGCCCCGACTGTGGCAGAAGCAAAAGGATCGATCTTACAAAAATTCACCTTTTAGCTTGTTAATCACCTTTGGAGAAAAGTTTCTCGGCCGTCAACGGACTCGCCAGAGAGCTGGGCTCGGTCGATACTTGAGGCGGCACGGGGTCGGAAGTGATTCATTATTTATTTTCTGTTCCTTTAAGGGATTTAGAGTTTTTTTTTGTTTCACTTTCATGCGATTGCTTTCGTACGCGTTTAATGGAGAGCTTTTCACAATCTCAGTCGTGGTAATTGTGTGAGAATACATGGTTTAATCCTTTTTTTATATTATCCCCATTTCGGATTAATTTCGCACGTCATTGTTGACTTTTACCCGCAATGGTTTTATTTTCAACCAAGTTTCTACATTGTGCGATTTTTGCTGTATCCTTCCTTCGTCGTTTTTATTTTATTTTGGACTTACCGGATTGCTATTGATCATGTAATTACGGCTCCTTCCCATCATCCGCAAAGTGTCCTTAACACAAAAAAAAGTAATTTCCTTTACTGGCCTCCATTAATCAACTCCATCATCCCCACGGATTGAACAAATTCGAGCGATTTGTTTTTACCTATCAGTGGTTAAAGCATCAACAAACCGTAACAATGATGTATCAATGACACGCAGCGTATGACACTGACAAAGTGACTCTATGGAAGAAAAAAAACACAACGCCTTCCAGTGCCAGACCGTTTTAATTTGTGGCCTTTTATAATTCAATCCGGAAATTTTGCCCCGTTGTCCCGACTCTATTCGGACGTTCACTACTAATTACCACGCTGTAACTTTGACCGCAACATAGCACAACCGCAAACAAGCCGGCAATGTTAATTTGGACGGTGGTACGTAAGCCCCACTGTACTTCTATTTACAAGGTATACGTGTGCACGGGTGGCTTTGTACATGGCCGTTTTGAATTCGGTGCACGTACGGGCGTGCGTGCGAAATATTGCCAACCGATGGCGATAACTGCAATGCTCCCGGTGGAAAAGGTTGGATGTATGTGTATGAGGATGCCACAATCGAGTGAACGTGATCCGCCCATTAGCGAAATTACAGCTCAATTACTAACTCCGGCATGCTACGAAATTAGTGAAGTTGAACGAAGCAGGTGTTAAAAAAGGAAGAAAAAACTATTTTCAAACATAAACACATAGAGTAATGAAGAACAGACTGATTTTTACTTGAAAAAAGAATGGAAAAAACATTGCAAAAAGTATATAATAGCTAAGTATTAAGCAATGTTGTTGATAAACTTTTATTGAAAATCATTTAAATCCTTTTGAAGATAGGATGCACTATGTTGCAAAATAAAAACAAAATACATTGGCTTCTCCTATTCAATAATCGATGGCGTCAAGTTAAACGGCATAAAAAGCTCGTTTTTCGCGAAATATTTGCTAAATCAAAGAGACCGTCTGGTAGGCGCATGTTCCACAGTGCAACTAATGCACCCATTGCTGACCATTCCACTCCACCACCAGGTTTCTAACGACGGAACGGTTCCTGATCGACGTTGCGTTTCTGGTCGTGTTCGTGATCGGACAAATCATGCACAGCCAGCAGACGGAGATTACGCGCCGGCTCGACTTCATCTGGAAGCTGCAGGCGACGGAAGAGAAGGAAGACATGGAGCATCTCCAGGCGTACAACCGGAAACTGTTGGCCAACATTCTGCCGGTACACGTGGCCGATCACTTCCTGATGCGCGAGAAAAACATCGAGGTATGTATGGGCGACAAAGGCGCAAAAGCAGATCATCGCTTCTCACATCGCGTTCCACCCGTTGCAGGAAATCTACCACGAGCAGTGCGACACGGTGTGCGTAATGTTCGCCTCGATACCAAACTTTTCCGAGTTTTACATCGAGCTCGAGGGCAACAACGAAGGGGTGGAGTGTTTGCGGCTGCTGAACGAAATTATCGTCGATTTCGACGAGCTGCTCGGGCTGGAACGGTTCCGGTACGTGGAGAAGATCAAAACGACCGGCTCGACGTACATGGCGGCATCCGGGCTGACCGCGAACAGCTGCGACAAGAACGACTTCCAGCACGTGATTGCGATGATGGACTATGCGCTCGAGCTGTTCCAGAAGATAACGGACGTTAACGAACATTCCTTCAACAACTTCCGGATGCGTATCGGTAAGCCGGGGAGCAATGCGGGCCGGCGAGAAGACAATTCACTTGGCCTCCTTTTGCGCTTCTGTCTTCCAGGGATTAATATTGGTCCGGTCGTGGCCGGGGTGATTGGCACCCGGAAACCACAGTACGACATCTGGGGCAATGCGGTGAACGTCGCTTCGCGAATGGATTCCACCGGCCTGATGGACCACATCCAGGTCACGGAGGATGTCTACCAGATAGTGAAGGACAAGGGCTACAATCTAACGTGCCGTGGGACGGTGAACGTGAAGGGCAAGGGCACGATGATCACCTACCTAATGCCGGGGCTGGCAAAGGAACCGAGCAACTAGCTGAGCTAAGCTAAAACGAGCTTGACTGGAGTTTTTTTATGGTTTCCCCTTATGCTATCCTCGAGCACAACTGGCACGGCGTATCGTAACGCATCTGAACAGAGAACATATCAATGCACTTCTGTACAACAGAGCCAGATTTAACACTGTTCTCCAGCGTTTTAGTCAACGTTCCTTGCTTTATCCTGTTTAGCGTGTAAGTGGCACAATTGAAATGCTCAGCAGAGTGTCTAGGACACTCGAACTCTGGACAGAAAAGTAAGATTAATATCGCATTTCCGACAGCACGTAGTCTTCGCCTCTATTCACCCTACTCATCATGCACAGACCTTCGAACATGACAATGAACTTTGACCAACCAATGGAAGCTGGGAGGGTGTGCGAAATGACGATCTCTCCTTACAACTCTGTCCCACACAAGTTGCAATTTACCAGCAAATCAATTCCTTCCCAATCAATGTGCAGCAAACCGTTCGTTCAACTGCAACCTGACCAAATCGTCCCACTGAATGGATCAGATATAAAATAAACAAAGACCTATATCATCTACCTTAGAGGCAAGCGAAACAATCAAATCGTTATCAGTATTACACAAGTGTACACAACCGACACATTTGTTCCTTAACTTTACTACAATCATTGTAGCTGCAACAGGTCTATGGTATGCATTTTTCATTTCTCTTTTCATCGTTCGATTAAAACTAAGGGCAATAATTCTTGCTCTCGAACGTCTGTGGAGCGGCCCGGGGAATGAAGTCAAATGAACAGGCAGCTGAGAGTAGTCAATTACACTATCTTGACCGCATCTGCAGGGAAGCGAAAGTAGCGAAGCGGGACCTACCAGTCACCCTAGAAAGGAATGGTATAAGTATGAAAAGATGAAGAGATATATTTTTGGAAACATGTTTAACTCGTCTGCTTCCGGATCTAGCATTTAGTTGACCAGCCGAAAGCTCCCCCAACAGAAAACACGACATCCTTACCCGTAACACGCAAAAGACCAAAAAAAATCACCCAAGAATCCCGATCTCTCTCTGGATCTGCTTTGCAAAGGTAGAAACACTGCAACTGTAAATGTCTGTGTGTGTATGTATGTATGTGTGTATGTGTGTATCTTCTCTGAATCATGCACAGTGCATGTGAATGTTACTCGACCAAGAAAGCCAGCCCGCTACGGACGTGGCTGTAAAAGTGACAGGCAGAAAAGTTAGTATTAGAATGGCAAACGGCGAATATAGTGGACCCTCACATAACGAGCTCAACTCGTTTCTAGGGGGTAGAATGAGAAGAATAAAAGGTCATGTTTTTGTTGATCGTGATCGCTGCTTCGACACCGAAAGCAATGGAATGTATCAAGGAACACAAAATTGCTCGTAAACTTTAGAATTGTTTGTAATGCGAAAAATTCATTAAAGGGGGTGCCCATTATGAGCGGGTCCACTGAATGTCTGAAACGATCGCTTTATACCGTGCGCCTGAATGTTTGCAGCGAATGTAAAATCCGTAGCATACCACGGATGATCATTGATCCTACCTACCTGTAATGTGCTACACATGGCATCGTCGATAAACCACATACTCACCGATGCAACGGTATAGTGAGAATCATTATCAATAAATATATATATACATATTAAACATAATATATCGGCTAGTAGAATCACGGGCAGGCGGGGAAAGGGATAAGAGTTTAAGGTAAGGTAAGGGTCTGAGGCTGCAGAAACAAACTATACAAAACCGAAACGAAAGGACATAGCATTACTGTTTAAGGGCGTGAAACCAAAGATGTTACGAATCTCTGAATGGAATTTAATTCGATGATAGACAACCACAACACAAACACACACCTACACTCAGCCCACACGCGTACAGTACACGTACACATGCAAACGATGAACGTAAATTTATGCTTTGTTGAAACTGCAAGCGAAACGAAATAAAACAAAAAAAAAAACAGATACACGTTAAAGATGTATGCGAGATTGGTGGTTTTGGGGTGTTGTTGCGAAAGAAAATGTTAATCCTATCGTTATTTTGTTTTACTGCTCATCAAATGAAAAATATTACGAATGTAAACAAAAATCCTTTCGAATGCAGAAACTGTCTCTTTATTAGATGACTTAATCAGTAAGTGGCCCTCAATATACACTCGGAAGCGATGGGGCCTACATAGGAAGTTTGGAGACCTCTGCCATAGACCTATCATTTGGATCTTGGTGTGCTTGATACACTATGCACTGTAGTTGTGGTCTAAAGGTTATCTTCCCTACAAAATGTTTTCAAAATTCTTCTGATCAACATTTGCGCAGAGTATATGATCCAGAAAGACAAACAAATTGAGATGAAGGCACTGTCAGGACTTCGCATTTGAGAACAAGTGGTATGAGCATTGGAAACCGTATAGAGCACAAGAGTTAACCGAGAATGATAGTATCCAATAAGTGTTCCATTGGCACCCTGTACTTTTTGCTTTAAACCACTAGCGCTTGTAAACAAAAGCGTTGCGCAAACGCAGTACCAAACAAACCATTTTTGACATTCCTAGCAACGAAATGCGCGTGCGCTCTCTCACCAGATCGCTTGAGCTGTGCCGGGAGATGCATTCTAAAATTAGTGCACTCGTGCTTACAAAACACCTTCTTTCATTCTAGTCCGACGTTCCCAATCGGTCGGGCTGTTCGGTGTTTCGTGCGGTCTTCTTCCAAATTAATTTTCAGTTCCGGTGCGCAGCGGGGTTGAAAACGTGTGCAGGATGACCTCGATCGACAATGATCCGCTGTTTACGTCGCTGTGCAACGAGAAAACGCTCCAGTCGCAGAAGGAAGGGTTCTTCAACGAGTTTTACCAATCGGTGGCCGAGAATTTTACGGGCAAGAGTGCGAGCTGGCTGCAGGACGTCTACAAGAAGGTGCCGACCGACAAGGAACGGTTGCGCCTGATCTATGAAGATCCGGTCGTCGCGTACGAGGTGCAGGGAACGCTCGAGCACGTGGAGCCCGTGTTCCGCGGGAAGGATGCAAAGTTTTCCTGGCAGCGGCGTGAGCAGGCGCTCAAGCTGCTCGCCGAAAACAAACTGCAGCAGGCGCTGATCATTGCGTGCCAGGCGGTGATGCGTGCCCCCGGCCAGGGTGTGGATCGGTACATCGACAAGGGTTTAACGTTGGCGCTGGCACTGTGGACGCGGGCGGAGGTGTTCATTCGGCAGCTGGATGGGAAGCGCGCCCTGCAGGATCTGCAGCTTGCGGCCAAATGTGGTCTGCCGGTGAAGCAAAATGCCGACTACTATGCCCGCGTTGCCAAGTGTTACGCACGTGAGTAGTGTGTGTGTGTGTGTGTGTGTATGTGTTTTTGCTTTTAGTTCTTAGCCCGACCACTAGATGTCACTGCAAACGTAATGGTTTTGATTGTGTCCTTTTCTCGAACAAGTTTCGGGTGAAAATGGCCGCGCGGAAGTTGCCGCGAAGCTGTTCCACCAGCTGTCTGGCCACAACGATTACGCCCTTACCCGACTGAAGGAAGATATGGAGGATTTGCGAGTGCTGAAGCAGGAAACACAGTCCACGGAGGTGGAACGTACGCTGCCCAAGCTGGCCGGAGAAGGAGAAAGCAGCGAAATTCAGGGAGCATCAACGAAAATCAAGCTCGCCGGCAGTAAGGAGGATCCCCGCGGACGATATGTCGTTGCGGCGTCAGACCTCGGCCCTGGTGAGGTTATTCTTACCGAACCGGCTTATGCCGCCTGCCTTCATGCGAAGTACTATGGGACGCACTGCAATGCCTGCTTCTCGAGGTAGGAAGGGAAATTATCGAACAAGATCGAGAAGTCAACATTTATTCCCACTCTTTTCTCCCTACCTCTCTAGATTGGTTGCTCCAGTCGGTTGTCCCGATTGCTGTGGGGTGGCCTTCTGCTCGGTTGCCTGCCGGGATAAGGCCTGTGCCACGTACCATCGCTTCGAGTGCCAATACCTCGATCTGATGATCGGTTCCGGCATGTCCATTCTGTGCCACGTTGCCCTGCGCATGGTCACGCAAGCCGGCACACCGGAGAAAGTGATTGAGGAGGGCAAAATGTTGCGAGACACGTTTTGTGCCCACACGGAGCATCGCGACCCGGAGGATCACTTCAAGCGCACGCTCATGACGGCGTTCCTGTTGCGCTGCCTGCAGAAGGCGGAGTTTTTCGGTCGCCGTACGACGGAAGCACCGGAACCAACTGAGCAGGAGCTAGAGGTCGGTGCGGTTCTGCTATCCGCCCTGCAGTCGCTACAGTTCAACGCGCACGAGGTGTACGAGACGCGCATCACCGGCGAGCATCGGTTCGACTCGGCCAAGGTGCAGTACGTTGGGGTGGGCATCTATCGTGGCGCTTCCATGTTTAACCACGAGTGCTATCCGGGCGTTACGCGTACCTTTCTCGGCACCGCCATGATCCTGCACACGAGCCGACCGATACCGGCTGGGGCGGTCGTGCCGGAAAACTACGGTCCCCACTTTATGCGCCAACCGAAGCCGATCAGGCAGCGGAACTTACGGTCACGGTACTGGTTCAAGTGCGACTGTCGGGCGTGTGTGGAGGACTGGCCCCAGATGGACAAGCTGCCGGACAAACCGCGCCTGCGCTGCCCGAACGGAGACTGTGGCAATGCGCTGTCCTACCCGAGCAAACCGTCGCAACGCAACGTCAAGTGTAACAAGTGCAAGCAGCAGATCAACCTGGAGGCGAGCGTAAAGATGCTCGAGGCGAGCGATCAGCTGTGCACCACCGGAGCAGAAATGATGGCGGTAAGTCACTGGGGCAGGGACTGTGTGAAGGATCGTGGTCGCGCGTGACCAACCTTCACTGGAGAGGCTCAAAATTATCTCCTACTGTGTCGATAACACGCCACTGTCATCTGCTATCTGTATTCTAATACGGCAAATTGAATGCACCTGATGTTGATCCTATCCTTTGCCCGCCCCAAGCCACCCCTTACACCCTGGTTTTCTTCCTAGCGAAAATTCGATGCGTTTCGGTGTAGTATGTGTTGCTCTCTGTGTGTTTGTGACGCTATGTCCCGTTTGAGTTAATGTCCACTTCCGTCTTTTATCTATTTATCTACAGTCTCATCACTTGGAGGTATGTTCGTAAGGTGTTGAATACAGTGCATAAGTCCGTATTTCTTTTTTACACAAATTCTTTAGCCGTACCTCTTTGGTCCGAAAGGATGACAAAACACGGGGGTTACAATCGAACGGCCTCCTGCGACTCTCTCCACTAATGCACTTGCTCTGTATCCCAACAGGACGAGCGCGTTGACGAAGCGATTGAGCTGCTGAAGAAAGGCATCGCACTGTTTGCTCAGGCCGCTCACCCGCCGCACAAACCGACGCTTGTGGCTGAAGAATCGCTGAGGTCCTGCTTTGCGGACAAGGGCAACGCCAATCGCTACTGAGAGCCATCCGTGAAAATGATCGCAAAAACGGTCGAACCGGAACGCGTTACTACTAAATGACAGCGGTTCTATTAACAAAAACCTGTTTTACACTGTAGCACTAACGGGGTTAACATCGTGTAAATTGATACAAAAAAGGCAAATAACACCACCCTAGAGCACTTAATCTTAAAAAAAACTGCCTTGCATTATCACTGACACGATCGAAACTCGTCTATCTCGTGGGCGTACTATCAGGCGACCACTTAACGGCCACTGATACTATGATTGAGAAACTGCCGGCGCCTCGTCGTCGATCGCTGGACCCTTCGCTTCGTCGATCAGCCCGCTTCCCGGTGGCTTTTCGATCGGAGTGCACTCGTCCATCGTGCGACCGCGAAGAGAAATGTGTATTGCGCTGCAAAATAACGGATAAAAGGGTAAGTTCAGACAAGCTGCGCCACTTTTCACTCCCGAACCTCCCCCGTTGGCTTTACTTACAGTGCAATGAAGAAGACAACCATCTGAGTGCCCATCGTGAGCAGAAAGACGGCCTGCGGGTACGTGTTGATGGAGGAGTTGTACACCTGGGTGTAGAGCACGCCGCTGAACAGTGGTACCGCATTGTCAAACACGGATAGGAACGAAAAGATGATGCCCCGCTCGTTCGTCGGCACCATTTTGGAAATCATCGAACGGAGGACGGGCGCCACGACGGGACCAACGCTCGAAATGGTGGCCCCAATGTACAGCACCCACCCAACCTGGGCAAAGATGTACACGAACCGGGCACTTGCGTGCGCCAGCGCTCCAATCATAATGATAAGCGTGTCCTTCAGCCCGAGCACCTTCGTAAACAACGGCACGCCTAGAAACATCATCACCACGTACGCCGCCGATTGGTACGTCTTGAAGTAGCTGTACAGATCCGTGTCCCAGTTGAAGCGTAGCTGCGTGTACAGATACATCTTGGGCTTCTCGTCACGCTGGAACGTGTAGAACGACATGGCCACCATCAGCAGGTAGAGGTAGGTGCGTCGGTGCATCGTCCGCTTGCGGAGGAACGTGCGCACCGATCGGACGACATGCTGGCGGTCGAAAAAGTCCAACGGCATACGGTACCAGGGCAGCTCGCGGATCGAACACTGGCGTTCGGTGGTGCGCGACTTAAGCCTCAGCATCGAGTAGACGATCGAGCAGGCCAGCAGGGACGCGTTGATGATGAACATGATCGTGTACGATTTGCCCGTGTGGTTGAAGATCACGTTACCGAGCGCGACACCGATCGGCATGGTGCTGAGGTAGGTGGCGTCCAGTATCGTGATGCGCAACGTGCGCTCCTCCACCGTCGTGATGTCAGAGATGTAGGCGAAGCAGGATGCGAAGATAGCAATATCGGCCCCGGTCAACACGCTCGGAATCGTTGCGGTGTAGATGATATATTCCACCGGCCAGGAAGGCATGCGCGTGTTCACGACGACCATCACCGAATACACAAATTTGCCAGTTAGTCCGAGGATTAGTGGCAGCTTGCGGCCTCGTCTGTCCGACCACGCGCCCAGAAACAACGCCAGTATGATGGGCACCACATACATGGCGATATTGTTCCACTGATGAAAGGTGGACGTCGTCACCTGAACCTGCTTCTTGATGTCCTGGTACTGTTCGATGTTGAGACAAATCTCGTGCGAGTAGCCATGATCGACGGTGCAGGCTTTGTACAGGAAGAATGCTTGCTCCACGACCGACGTTAGCATGAACGCCATCATGTACAGGAACATCGATGGTTCGACGGAAATTTTCTCGTACCATCGTTCCGCTCGATCGTTAACCGGTGCCAGGGGATGCGCCGCTACCGCTACATTACTGGCGCTTCCGTAGCGACTCTCCTGCGAGCGAGTTTGATTATGTTCACCCGGTTCACCCGGCTAAAATGGACGTAATACGATCAACATTACTCACAGCCAATCAACAGCAACGACGCCAAGCGTAATCGCTAAACGAGCGCAATTAATTTTTCGCCTACCTCTGCAGTTTCAGCAGACATGGTCGTTTGATGGTGGAGCACACTACCGCCGTCATGCGAAACGCTCCGAATGTTCAGCCTGATCGACGGTTCGCTGACGACTGCCGTTAGCTTTACCGGCGGACATACCTTATGCCTTGTGGAGGAACCCGGGGGGAGAATCGCAGACACCGGACGATGATTGTATTACACGCGATGTGTTTATCAGGCGAAGGTTTGAAAGGGAAATCTACTTACTATCAGGTCTGGACGGATGACTTCCCTTTCTATCGTCATCTGGTTACAACGGGCCAGCCCTCCACCGGCCAGTGTCTTGTTGCAGTGGCCGCAGATAAGACTATCGCGCATGTGATGCTGTGATGCAGGGCTGGAAGAAGACGGGCTGAAAGATTCTACAACCTCTAATTGAAGCTGTTAAGCGTACAGCGATCTATGAACGCTTCATGTTCACAGGTTCATTCAATTTCGCACCCTGTTTACGAACGGTTATAGTGGTGTGTGGAAGATTTGATTGGCGATAGTTCTTGCAACCCCTTAGTACGTTCGCTGAGTCGAGGGTGAGACATTGATTAGCTGATAAACGAGAGGAGAGAAAGAATGAAGTTAAAAATGAAATAAATTTTATTTCTTGTTGTTTTACACCGTTTCGAATCGATATGGCTGGCATAAAGGTGTAAATGCTCTGTTTAGCTATTTTCTTTGATGCGTTAAAAGGTGTGACCTATCGACAAGGCAGCAGTAGCTAATGATGCTAATAGCTGCTAGATCTAGAAAGCAACTGTATTACGATATTTTTTAAATTAAATCCAGCATCTTTTAATATTTTAATTTTAAACGAACATATTCATTTACAGATGCATTTAAGAAGGCCATTTCATATGATGAATTCTGAAGAAACTTACATTACTGTTGATTTAATTAAGGACATATTACAATGTGTTGAAATTTAAAACCAAAAATTTAAAAAATCACGCCGATGGATGGACTTTGCTTGTATGTTTACGCTCTGTTGCATGCAGCTTGTATACAACCACAATTTTCGGGGTCATTTTACACTTCAGTCTTAAATAATCAAACTAACAATTAGTTTTAATAGGTATTAACCATGTGGTTTTTTTTTTGTTGGTCAAGCTTGCCTCTCTCTATTTCCCTGGATAGACGTTTAATTTTTAAATCATACTTCTAAACGTATTTCTAATCACGCTACACCTTCCCTGGACATCTAAGGGTTACTTGTTGAGCGCGCGCAGCACGTGTTCCCACGTCGTCGACAAGCTGTCAAATTTGTTTTTGGTGTTTTGTTTTGATTCGGCACGTTCATGCGGTGCTGAAATCGATCAAACGTCCTTTGCTGATTGTACTCCTTCCGCCTAGATTGGTCAAAGATAGGCGCTCTTCTTATTCACAATCTTTAATTTAGTGAAGCCCTTTCAATTGTGCTGAGCTCAAATCTGCCGCCGTAGATTGCACGGTATAATGATGTGGGCAAACAGTAGACACGCTTGTATCTCGAGCTCGTCCCAAGTGCAATTCAAGTGTGTCAATTAAAAATGCTTGAATTATCTTGATATACTTACATTGTTGCGGCACGGTGAACGTTTACGTTTGTTTACGGTAGTAATAACGTCCTACACGTTATAGCCGTTGCAGCAGATAACATTCTTCGAGAAAGCGTGTCGAAGCGGCAGTACAGTCTGTTGCTTGGTGCTTATCTGCCTTTATCCTTGATGCGCTTGCCAATTTAGTCTCTGTAATGCACCTTTCCACTTTTGAACACAATTTAAATTTTACTCTTTGCACATTGTTTTATCTTTACTTTCCTATTTTACAGCGATATTCTTGTAATTCATCATTGAAACCGCTGAAAAACTCCTTTTTCTGAAGCAGCCCACAACCCATCAGCAGCGAGGCGGGAAAGCCACAAGGAAGCTGTTTGGTTTCATAATTGCTGTTGTCGTAACAGCATCCAGGGGTGCACAACCTTTTTTCACGCGAAAAAAAGGATCATCTCAGTTTAAGGTATGGTGGTACGTAACTTTAGTCAAAAAAATCGTGTAATAATATCCATCAAATGTTTTACAAAAGTATAACCAAAGTATAAATAAAAATCAAGGCAGTTGTATTATTTAAAAAAAAGTAGAATAGAGGGTAACGGTGTGCTAGTGCAAATAACATTGTTGCACGCAAGCTGTATACAAGAAGGTGCTTGAAATTTTCAAATGAAATATTTCCATCAAGCTTGATTACATGTGACCGTCGGTATGCAGGAAGCGGATAAGAAAATGTACTTTCTATATCATTTCTTAAACATTCAAAGCAAAGTTGTTGAATTAAGGAGTGATTTTAAGAAAATCCCAAAAGCAATATTTACGACAAGATTCTTTCGATAACGGTGAGATATTGAGGAGCAAATTTCGCTTTTCCGTTCTCCATTTCTGTACTCAATTTTTTCGAAATGAAACTTCCACACTTTCCTCACCATCCCAATGCTCATTCCTTCTTAATTTTTTACTCGAGAAGCTGTTAAGAAGCTTTACTGCTAACAGGCAGTAAAAGATAAATAATTATCATAATATAAAAATGACATCATAGACAATACGGTCTGGCCGTCACTACAGAATATAAAAATAAAATAAAAATGTCATCAAAACCAAGACAGATTTGCTGGATGGAATGAATTTATCTCCTACATTATTCCCAAGATATAAGATGTAAGACAACTTACAAAATTTGAAAAAAAAAACCAGCAACAGTTTTTCACATAACTACCCTTCTTTTAACCATCATTAATCAATGACCCGGTGAAATATAACTGTTCCCTAGTGGACCCAAATTCTCTACCGTTGCCAGTGACTCTCACGCAAAAAAAAAAATAAAGAAACGAAATCCCCATTGTACGCCCTGTACTCTGATCGTGTGCGGAACGCTGAATTGCCCGCCCCTTTTCGTTCTCCCAAAAAGCCACTTTTGCCCTTGACCAACATATTGCATACCATAATACACCCTTGATCGGCGCCTACCGATCCCAGCACTTGAGGTGCTGTCGAGAAAGATCATTTGTCATGTAACTGGCACACGGATGAAGATCCATCCCGCTCCCATTAGCGATTCTGGTTTGGGAACGAGCAGGGCACGAGAAGCGCCATCGAACACACACGTACACGAAGAAAACACCCATCCATGCCTATATTCGAGCAGTTCAACCCGGTTCGGCAAGCGTTCTGCCGCGATGCGCCTTCCAGCACCAGCATAAACCAGCGCATAATGAGTGGGGCGCGCAGGTGGATAATCACCATGCCTTCCCAAAACCACACCCGCGCGGCCTTGCGCCGTTCCTCTGCGCTGTGCTGTGAACCCGGCGCGCTGCTCATCCATAATCACCGCCCCAGACATTACCGGCGCGCAGCCACCTCAATCGCTCGAGTGCAGCTCGGACCATTGTGCTGCTGTGCATGGCGCTTTTTTTTCTCTGATTACCCAATTTTTGTGCCACCACAATTGGCCGCCCGAGCAAAGGCTCCAAAAACGGCACAAACCCTTCGGGAAGCGTGCGCGCGCGCGCGAAACTAGGCTGGGAAGAGGCATGCGCGAAGCTGGCCCCCTTCGGTTGGCTCTCTCTCGCATTCCCGGCCGCCTCGAGTGGAATCAAATCGAGAACAGTTACCGCACTCGAAAACGCCCCAAACGAGGGGGCGCCCGCTCAAGGGGACCGTGTTTGGCAGGCAGGCAGGCCGGAACAGATGCACTTTAATTGATGTATGGCAAACGCGGGCCGGTGCGATCGGTTTACCTTAATCCCGGCGTATTTAATCCACTCTTTGTGGCGAACTTTGGGCAGCGATTTAATGCTCTGGCACAAACGACTTTCAGAAGCTCGATGAAACATTAACCCATTTTCCTTCTGGGCGGCCATATTTTGGGGGAATTTTTGCTTTGTTTTTGCTACGACGACTTGCCTGCGCTCGGCGGGACGGTTTCGCAACAATCGCAGCTGTTTATGCTGCTTTTTAAAAGGAGCAATTTCGTACGGAGATTACTCACAGTTCGTTTGATGCTTCGTTTTGTACGATGGAGGTGCGCCATGAGGTTGCTTCCAATCAATGTTTCAAAATTGCAATTGTTTATTTGATGAACATAATTCGCTCTATGTTGGATCAAGCTAACAAATACCTCTAATAACATAGTTTTTGTGTAAAGTGTAGTAAGATCTCAGAGTAGAATGTAAGCTCATGATGGCATATGAAAATTATTCCAATAAAAGCCAATGAATAAGCATACTCCATAAACTCAGATTTTATATGTTCGCCAAATGCAAGCATATTGTAAAAATAACTATATCATGAACAAGAAACAATATTAGAGGAGTTATAAATTAAGGAATTATGAATTAAAAATATGTTAAAATTCTATAGATATCGGATTGAACTGTAGCTGCTGTTAAAAGCTCAATTTTAATTGTACAAAAAGCAAATGAAATGCTTTCAAATGGGATTTCACCAAACCGGGTTTTGTTTGCTTACAATTGTGTTTATTCATAAGCCTCGGAGTCTATTTTGCTTGACCTTGAAAAAATTGTAAAGTTTGTGAAAGAACCAATCTGGGGACATGCTCCAATAATTATCAACTTCGAAATGGATCCTTACAATGTGACTGGTTTCTTGTGGAGTTTGCCGATGTCTGTTTTAGATTGCAACAATCTTTACCAATCTGCAAAGTATGTGAAAGTCTTAGAAGTAGGACATGCTAGTAGTCTTCAAAAACAGAATTACAGTTTGTGCAAAAATCATGCAGACATGCCGTCCGACGGATTAAACTAATTAGCCAACTAACTGACTCATACTTTCCAATTATGAAAATTTTGTTCACGCAATAAAAATCATCGGTATGCTTAACTCTCATGGGATCGAAAAAGACATTAAGGCAAGT
This sequence comes from Anopheles epiroticus, assembly GCA_000349105.1. Classification (NCBI taxonomy): domain Eukaryota; kingdom Metazoa; phylum Arthropoda; class Insecta; order Diptera; family Culicidae; genus Anopheles; species Anopheles epiroticus. The sequence continues at coordinate 172,187 of KB672065.1, read as the reverse complement.
TAATGATGCCACGGATATAACCTTAAACTCATTTTCTCACTGCACGAATTTCATGATCAGATCATACATTTCATTAAAAAATCGTTTCAAACGCCAACTGTATTATCAAATAAATGTAATTGTTACCTAAAGGAAGTGTCTCTCTACATATTTAATTGAATCCAAAGAAAAAGGCACGATTGAAGGAATGTGGGACTGAGGGATGTGGGCACGATCACGTATGTTACCTGAGATTCTTTTACATAAAAGCACAAAATTAAGCCCACATGCCACAGTGCTCCAAATTAGATAGATCATTTCAATAAGCAAATGATTCAGCACAGCCTATCTCCATGCAAAAATCGCAGCCGGAATGACAAAACTACCTTCAATATGAAATTTTTACACGATCCTCCCAGCACGTTTCAAGCATTCAAAAACTCATTACACTCAATCACTGGCCGTGCATCTTATCACACTCGCTCGCATCTTCCCACACCAGCAGCATCTTAATTTACTCGATCTCGTAGAGATTACATTTACTTCTCGCGTGTGTGTCTGTGTGTTCCCCTGCCTTACGACAGATCCCAGAACAAAATGTACGGCAGCAGCAAAATGCCCTCCCGGAAGGTGGCAGGTGGTTCGCTCCAGGCGGCGCAGCCCGCAATAGGGGTCGCAATGTCTTCATTAGTGCGCTTTCGCGCTACCATAATTGTTCGGTAGGCAAATGGCAACCGATTTTCCTTCCCCATTGACCTGTGCACCCGCACTCTTGCCAACCACTCAGGCTGCCGAGATGCAGAAAGACGCGAGAAGACAGCGAAAGCTCACACATTGCTAACCCAAATCGGGATGACATTGAAATCATTAACTCTCTTTGCCCCTTCTGTTGTTTTGTTTCCCGGTGTGGCTGTTTTTTTTTTTGTTACTTCCCCCCCCCCCTCTCTCTCGACACTTTTGCTGTTTGCAGCTTTTTCCCTAAACGACCCTACCCTACAAAGCAACGCGCCGGCACGGGAGAGTTCATTAGGCCAGCAAGCGCTGGGTGCACTTTTCCAGCCCAGCGCTCGTCATTATTTCCCAATCGTGCAGCGGGGCGAACAGGGCCACAGCAACTGCCACAAAAAAGTCTGCCACCCGAAGCCAACACTCGAAACGCCGTTCGGGAAAGCTCGAGGGAACTATTCCTATTCCCTAGCCTCGTTTTCGCTACCTTTGACATTGACACTCGACCACCGCACCGCAGAGCAATGCAGCTGCATCGGCAGCACATTTGTCCCACGGTGGCGCTCCCATTGTCGTACCAGGCGTCGGTGTACGGAGGTTCAGGTTCAGCGATCATTTGCATCCATTTACATACCCGCGATCTGCGCAACCCATGGATGGCGGGTTGTACTCCCGGTCATGTTTACACCCGGATCATCCGGGACAGCGGGAATGGGCCGCTTTTTTGCAACTTTTTTGCGCATCGCAGCGTATCGATAGAAAACAAGAGTAGAGATGCTCGCTGGCACACGGCAAACGCTCGTCTGCGAGTTGAGGGAATAAATTTGAATAATGTTTCAATGCTGCTTCACATGCATGTTGTGCTGAAGATGAGCCGGATGAGCTGCACGAGGCTCTTGTCTGAGTTGGCGTGCAAAATAAGCAAGATCAGCTATCAGTTCGGGCGAGTAATCGAACGAAAGGACAACTAAAATGCGGTAATACTCTGCCAGCGCACTCAAAGCAACCCCGAGTGACGGAAGAACCGTTCCGTGTGATGCAACGCACCGCCAAAGTGGCGCATTACCACGTCACTTAGCCTGCCGTTGGTCATCGCTGATTGCGTTCCGGTGACACTTTTTCCCTAAAATGGTCTTTCTCTCTCTTTCTCCGTGTGCATAGCCTTCCCGTTCCACAAAAGAAACCCCCATTCGTCATTATTTTGTGCACTGGTAGAGGCGTGAAAACGGCGTCACCCTGCAACCAACCTGCACACCGGCAATGCCGTGGGAATGTCGTGATAGTGTCCCAAGACGACGGCAACGGTGTCAAAACCCGCTGCTCCCGTGATGTGTCACGGGTTAATTTGCATTTTCCTTCCTTTAGTAGGATTACCTACCTCCCAGTCCTCCGCTTCTCGGCCTGCTCGGTCACCGTGGCCATTCCCTGGTGAGAAGCCGGCGTGTGAGTTAATTTGTTAGTTTCCCTTTCGTACGACAGATTTGGCTGTTTACTCGTGCGCGACCTTTCGCACAGTGGCCCCCGGCATGAAGAATGCCACCGGAAAACGGAAGCAGACAATTTGCCTACCGAAAGGTGGCGAATTTCTGGAGGCGACGCATTTCATTTCCCCCAAATCGATTTACCTGCCCGATCGTGCTATCGTAAACTCGGTTTCTTCCGTTTCGCCCCGCGGAGAGTGAGCTGTTGCGGCCTCATTCGCGGCGTGGTTCGACCTTCATGGAAAGAAAGTGTAAACGCACAGCACGCGCCAAATCACGGCGCGGATCTTTGCCGATTCGTTGCACCGCACGCGAGACACCTACCGCGAGGGAGGGATTAGGTTTTTCATTGCCTTGGACCTGTTCGCCCAAACGCTCCCAACCTGGCCCGATAAGAGGAAACAAGATCAACCGGAACTGCTTTTGAGCATCAACTTTTTCTCCGTTTTTTTTGCCTTTGCACCCCACCTAACCGGAAAATCTAGACAAAATTTAATTGGGCCACACACTGGACCGCATGCTGCAAGACGCTTTCGAGCCTTGCGTCCTAGAGAAGGCCAATGATCGACGCCAACGTTTGCGCAGTGTTACGGACGAATAGGCGAACGACTCCTACAACAAACACCCCACGTGAAGTGGTCAGTGTGTGCCGGGCGGAAGAGTGACGATTTATTGGAATAATTAGAGAATTAAGTTCTGCCGCCTTCTCGTCGGAGTAGCGGAGATCAATCTTCAATTCGCTTTCACCGCGTAACGATTCTTCCGTTCCATGCGATGCGGCGGCGAGGGCGGTCTAGGGTGACAAGGCGCCAGCAACGGGACAGCAACCGTGAAACCCGTTGCTAGTGAGGGCGAGCGACAAGTAGTTGTGCATGCCAATTTGCCGTTTGTGAAAACCGATTATTGGGATACGATTTATAGACGTGACGTGGGAGGAAACGTATCGCTGTGTGGCTACGGGATGGATGGAAGGGTGTGTGATAAAGGCTGACCGCAAACAAGATCGTTGGAACACGGCTGTGATTGTGGGGTTTCGTAGCAGAAGGAAATAATGCACCACAACCGCCCTGTGTAGGCATTTGGATTATATTTATTTGCCACAACAACCGTTTCCTGTCGGGGTCTGCCAGAGCCAGTAATGTACTGGGTTATGATTGAGTGTAAGTTCATACCAAGATAATCTATTCTGCATACATGGAGATTGTGTTAAGAGCCTCTTCGAGTCTTATTAATGGTAAATAGTTTCCTATATTTTTTTAATTTTCGTATCAATCACCAAAATTATGCCCTTAAATATATATCCTCTAGTGTATAGAAGTAAATTTCATAAGCAATAAAATAAGGTCATCGAATATTCCAAGTCAATTCACCAACTAGAACCAAGAAATCATTTCAGTGTTAGAAATTGTCAAAGTAAAAAATCCATCTTTTTTGCTTGTGTTTCCCTTCCCGGGTAGATAGTTATAGAAGGTAAAGGGGACAGAATTGAATAGTGAATTGAAATGTATTGAAATAGAAAAAAAGCTGATTTTAGTAAATGATTAAATGGCCAAAAATATAACTCTAATGGGTGGAAAATGATTTTTATAGTGACTATAGACGGTGATGGAATTTAAAGTTAATGGCTTATGAAAAGTTTGACTAACCTTTTTTGGTTTATTATTTTTTTTTAATGAATAATTAAAGATCGTTATCGCTGTGCAAATAGAAATACAAAACTATCAAAGAGTTTTCTTAGGCTATCTTTAACTACTGATAATGTTTTGCATGTGGGAAAGGTTTAATAAAATTAACAGCTTCTCACTTTGAGACATTTTCAAATACATCCCTCTAAGTACGATTTGCTCACTCCCTCCCTCTAAAGAGCACTCTCTGCCACACGCTTGAACAAGATCGCTGCCCTCCAGATACAGATCACAAAGTGCAGATCGATCAACAGCTTGATAGTGTGCCATTTAACGGCTGTGACACGCTTCCACAGTTCCGCACGGTAGCGACCACCCTCAGCCTATGCACCGTCGACCAGTGCCCTATAATTTCATCTCCATCCAGCGTTTCAACCCTCTGACATTTAAGTCATCGCACCATTTGCAATGGCCAACGAAACCCGCTCTGCACGGTAAAACTGAGGCAGCTAACCTGATAACTGAATGGTACCCGCCTGTCAGCTCGCTCGTACAAATCCGTTGATAATCCGAACAGCTCAATTGGCAATTTGCACCCGCATACTGCACTCACCGAGGGTGTGAAACGCGAATAATGCGACCCCGAGCTCGAGTGTCGTAAGGATTTACGAGCGCAACCGTCAGCGGACGGCCCAGTTCCGCTTGATTTTTACAAGTGCACGCTGTCGGTTAAATTGCACAGCTGCCCGTACCGATCCGTGCCAGTATCGCGCATTGGCAGTGGGCTGAACTGCAGCTTACCGCCGCTAAAGGATACTCCCGCTGGAGAGATTCGCCTTCCCGATCGGTAATAAGTGGGCACGATCTGCTGCCCGCAGACCGGAACCTATCCTCCACCGATCGAAAGTTGTCGGCAGCATAGGTAGCACCCTAGGGATCGCGAGGGTTGATTTTTGTTTGGCTTGCCCAGTACACAACGCCTAGATAAACGAGGTGTCATCGAGGGGGATGGAGCCCGATTGCAGTGCCGTTTTATCGCTGCAGTGAATCTTCCAGCCTTCAGCAGCTTCTTTGCCAGCTGAACGAACAGCTGCACTTGTGCCACGACACGGAGCAATACTTCACCCCCTTAGGCCGGTACGGGGCAGCAGAGTCAGGTGGCGCTCGATTCGCCCCGAGGTGACGCGCTGATGATTTGGCGCTTGAGCATCGAACCGCTCATTAGCGAACAGCTCGAACCGCACAGGCAGAGGTTTCACTTTCCGTGCATAGGCTGCTCGTCACTTGAAAATCCCTTTCACAGCCACTCAGCCACCGATCGATGCACGCTGACCTCTGACATGTGCTTGGGTAGATGCGAAAGTACAATCACACCAATCATGATCAACCGAAAGCTATCATAAAGCTCGTCCCCCTGCTTAGCTGAGCATGATAATTTACAGATTTTATGATTTGTTTCCCTTTGAACTCCGGCGAACGGCGCTCGTCAGTTGCCTCCCGCTGGATGCTCCTTACAAACCGGTGTAAATCTTGTCGGAATTCAATTTTACTTCCACCTTGCAAGCACGCGGCGCGCGTTGGAAATGATTCCTTCTTTACGTTAGAAGAACTCTCCACTCTCTGTCTTTGCAGTGTCGGGTAACCTGAATTCGACCAGCACCAGCTTATGCCGCGATGCGATCGATACGTCCAATTTCTCATCATGATGCAGCGAAAAGCGTTCGTGCAGTGAGGTTGGTTTGTGTTTTAAACTCACCGGCGAGAGTATGCTTGGTTGGATGAGTCAAGGCTTTTGATTGGGAATTGAACAGAGTGTTTTTTCCCCCCTTGAATCTGAATAAAGAGAGCCAAATTGGCCTGAATTGGAAGTGCCTCTTGGCGGATGGTGAAAGACGGCACTCAAGAACTCGCCCTAAACTTCCCCCAAGGCGGTGTTCTCAAGCGTATTAAAGCATCCGCAATGCAGGTTATCGTTTTAACCATTATGCCACAGATATGCAAATGGGAAATAACTCTCGAGAAACTCTGGCACAGCTGATCATCGCCCACCGGAAGATCGCCCAGCAACAGCTTCCGTGCGTTGGTTGGAAAGAATCAGGTCATTGATTTTCAGTAGGAGTGCGAGAGATTTTTGTTGATCACGCTCTTGATGATCTTGATGGTGAGGACGATGATCGTTGGAACCTAATTAGTTTTTATGCTCATAGAGTAACCACGGGCCCCTGTCTCGAAATGATCATTCTTCGGACACACATTCTTGGGCCTCGTCGTAGCTTAGTAGAAACCAAATGCAAGATGCGTGTTTTTCGTTGTTTCCACGAGTTACCTATACTGACGCCACGAATCGAGCATGATACAGTGTGACTAATGGAGCTAATCGTAGTAAATAGTTTCATCTCTGGCCTTCTTCAGGAATTCGCCGTTGCATGTGGACGGCTGGTACACGCCAAAGTCGGACAGAACCAATCCCAAATTCCACGTTACATCATCATTAAGGTTCTTTTTTTCGTAGTACAAACTCTAGTTCTGATCTTTGGTGTGATTTTTTGTCAAAACTTTGTTTCGAACAAGTTTTTGTTTAATTTAATTTTTGCTTTTTTAGATTTGGCTAGAGTGTTACTCTACCTGCCACAAAACTATACAAAAGAAAGATAACTTACAGCCATTTTTCCCCAAACTGCTTCCGAAAGCTCGAAGGCACGCATCAATAAGAGAAGAACAACACACCAGCTGCATGTGGTTGCAGCAGACAGACTAAGAGCAGCGATGCCATCGGATGCGTTGCTGAAACGTTTTCCGGATCTTCGTTAGTTCGATCACACCCCCCGCTACCTGGCCCTTCCCATGGGCACACTGTGTCGCGCACCAGGGCCAGCACCTCCATTCCAGTCTCCTGCCGAGAGGCGAGAATTAATGGAGATTCGGTAATTGGATAACTTCACTTCTTGTGGTCCGGCTGGATGAAAAATCCGCTAATGCGCACCTTGCTCCCTAGGCGCACCAACCAAACCAAATCGGCTCTGGACAGCCAACCATTCTGGACACAGGGCACCACCATACTCTGGGGTACCGGGTGACCTTAATTCTCACCTCGCCGAAACTAATGGGATCCCCGGCGAGCCGTTCGGTTCGGGATTGTGCAACAAGGCAACAAGGTGCGTCCCGTTTACCGTAAGGCACACATTCCGAAACCGCCGGCGCCCGCCGATGCCGCTGCCGGACGGAGCGGAAATGGTACGTCGAGGCCCTAGCGCAAGTGTTGCGTTCTGCGCAGGTCGTTAGATGGATGGGAAGCTCGTTTCTTTCTGCGCGATGCAAACTGATGCTGTGTACTGCGGTAAACGAGACCGTTCGCGGACTAGGGTGACTTGAGCAAAAGGCAAACAACGAACCTTCCTGGATGGAAAGCGTTCTTTAAAAGGAAATGCGTGTACGATCGGTAAGAAGGTCAATCGGTGGACGCTTCTAACATCGTGAACTTGATCACTGCCGTTAGGATATTGGTACAAATTGTCCTTTGTAGGAACAATCATAAATTAAACAATATTCTGTTGCATTCAGCAAGATTTAAGCACACATCAAGTATGACTGCTTTAAAGTAAGGTAACAATCGTCGTCTACCAAAAACCGTAGCATTTGCTTTCAAACTTTCACAGTCGGCTGAACAGCGACGTTTTGCATAAACGTGCACCGGGTCGATTCACCCACCAACCGCCTCTGTTCACTTTCATTCTCAAACAAACAAAGCACCACCACCGATGGTCGTAAAACGAAATGAAAACAAAATTCGTCACCCTCGTTCCGGGACTTTAATCCAACCAACGCTGGTCGCCTACCCTTCCTTCGACCGGCCCCGTACACTGGCCGCGTGCGTGGGAAAAACGGAAAACTTTCTACACCGAACTTTTCATCAAAAAAACTGTCCATTCCTGGGCTGGCATGAAGGCAAATGATGAATTTGAGAACGCGCGCATCACTGTCGAATGCTTAACGGGCTTGTATTTTTTCAGTCGCGGCATTTTCGGATGCTATCTGTTGTTCACTAGCTCGGTCGGTAGAAAAAAAAAACGCACCGTGTCTTTAATTTTTAGCCTTCAATGAGCATTTGTTTACAAAAAGGGAAACGCTGTCGGTGCCGCCCGAACGCCCGAACATTACAACTTTAAACTGTTCGCCTCCCTCCGTGGGTGCGTGGGTGCGTTTATCATTTCTCCCACCGGGCGAGCCTTTATCGGCGCCTTTATTGTTTGTTTAATTAGTGTCCACCAGGTTTTCTCGCAGCAGTTTCACTTGCCGACCGGGAGAGTTAATAATGCATTCTATCTAAGATGGCAACCTTAAAATTATGCATTTATATCAGGCGGGTGAAAAAGGGTGCTTACCCAAACCGCTGTCGGACGATTGCTGTTGGTTTTCTTTTGACTCGTGACGCTTTTAAATCATTTCACCATGCCGGTGTCAGATTTGGCTTGTCAACCGTTTGTTAGCGGATCGTTTTAGATCATCGTCATTGCTGTGCCATAATTATCAATTTGGCCTGATGAAACGTGCGCGTGGCAGCGGTGATGCACCGGGTGTAGATACCGGAGATGGATTGCGGCGGATGGTAAAAGTTGTGTTTCATTTATTTATCAAGGCTCTCAGGTACTGGGGGGAGTTAGTTTGCTCGGCCGTTAGTTTATGTGAGTGTGAATAATGACGTTTCGGTGCCGTGAAAATGAAGCTTTTCCAACCTTTATTTCGAAATTGGATAGTAACAAACGATGATTTTATAACTTATATGACCAGTCCAAAAGCGTTTAATTGATTTGAATGTTGAAAAGCTAAATTGATATTGACTAATATTTGATTAGAGAGGTGAAGAGATTAGAGGTTATGAACATTAGATCTTACTTTAGCATTAAACACTTTGTTTCTTCCTTCTCATAATTTGTACATCGTTTATCATTTTTTCAATAATTTTTAAGACCCTCTAATTCCATGTAAAAACAAATCATACGAAATACTGTACCTAAGGTTATTCAGAATGGATCCGTAAAAGAAATTTCATACATTTACGTATAAAGTACGGCTTTCTGTCATGTAAAAACATTTAGTCGTACACAGATAATCATTTTGTCTTGAATGTTGGTACACAGAGTCGAGAGATTAGCCAGTTTTTGAATTTTAATCAACATCATTAACTAAAACGTTACCAGCAATTCCTTAAAATTCTTGAACTTGTTCCCTAAAAATATGTCAAAACCAGGTTTCAGGACATTTCACCACTTGATCGACTTGATCGTTATTTGATTCGAAAAGTTAAAATGAAGATCTCTTTCCAGCTATCATTACATGAAAATCAATCTCTCTTTCAAGTGTTAACAAGTGGGTTAGATTGACTTATACGGAAAGAAAGCGAGTTCTAGCTTTTGCGACCTCACAAAACCATCTGTATGCTTCTTTACAAATTTAATTTTGTCGTTCATAAATTCAAGTTGCTGTTTCTATTCAATTCTTAGTTCAAGTTGCTGTTCTTATTCGATTCAATTTGTATGTTTAAAACCTTATAAACCTATCATTATTTTGAATATTATCTTGATCATAATTGTGTCATCGTGATTAGCATCGATTGATCTTGAATCTAGCACCTCACCATTCGTTTTCATTATTCAAGTTTAAACATTTGAACCTGTTGTTTTCAGTCCAAAACTACTAGTCCAAACTTTTGAAATAATTAATATAAATAATGTATAACCCTCTAACCATTCTTATCAGCAATCTAATACCACGTAAACGTTAAGGTAACAAACTATAAAAGCAACGTTCCCTGAACCGATTCCAAAGTTTGCGGAAATTGAAAAATGATCACAATACAGGAACCACTCCATGCTCCTGCTGCGGCTAGCCCACCAAAAGGGAACATGAGAAAGCAAACCAGATTCGCGTGCGGCCGCGAGTAAGCACCGGCAGTGCTTTTGGTGAAAAATTACCAGCTTTCTTTCGGCCAGTTGTCCGTACGAGCGGTGCGATTAGTGGAATTGAAATTTATTATCAGCACGCTTCGACCGTAGCAAACGACTATGTCACATTACTGCGCAGAACTGCCGCTGAATTCGGTGGGCTGGAAACAATCGGAAATACTCATCAAAAATCAATCTGCCAATGTCATCAGGGTCTGCTCCGCTCCACCGGCTCCACGGCCTGCTCGATCCCGAGCTGGACCAAACCGGATGAAGCGAGGTATAAACAACACGATCATGCGACTGTCTCGACTGCCCACCTTTACTAGGCCAAACGGTTTTGGCCAAACCGTACCAGCCCGTGTGATTCGGTTCTTCCCATGCTCCGGTTCTAGAGCGTTCCCGGTCCAGTTTGCCCTGTCGTTGCTTTGCGACCAAACATTTTCCCAGACTATTTTTGTATCCGGTTTCCGTGCGGTTTGGTTTCGATTGGTTTACGACGCGCCGATTGGGTGACAATTATCATTTACGGTAACTGTTGGAATATATATTCAACAGGGAATATTGAAGCTTGAGCATGCCTTCTGCACTTAAATCGGTGCTGATTAAAGCGAGCCTTTAGCTTGCTGAAATAATCGAACTTCAAGCTACTAGAACAAACGATCTGTTGCTGACCGACGTCCCGTAGCTGCACCACGTTGTGCCTTAGCATTGGTTTGGTGCGTATTTCATGCTTCCGCCGTATTTTATGTGCGCTTCCGCCCTGTAACGGACACTCTCTATGACGTCTGGTTGGCCTGGTGGGGCCTCTCCGGTTAACCTTCGTTGTGGTGCTTCTATCAAACATAATTCACGGCGTCTTTACTTCCCCTCCCTCACTCCCGCGCCCTTCCTCTCTTTTCCTGATAACGTTACGTTAGCCGAGGTGTTGCTCATTTATCATCCCTAGGCTGGGCTGGGTCAGCAGCTTCTCTCAAAGATGTTGCTTTGTTTTGCCATAATCCTTCTCCTAACTGTTCAGCAGGAACAAAGCGAAACGCGAAACGCGAACGCGATCCAAACAATAATAATAATTTATCATAACTTACGCAACGTGGTGTTGCATTTCGATGCTCAAAAACAGCTTCTTCAGCGTGCTAGTAGTAAATTGGTTTCCGTTGGAATTTCCTCGCCAGCCTGTTGGTCTGTTCTGCTTCCCCGTGTTCGTCGGTGGGCTGAAGGCTGAAGATTGTGGTGGGGTGCACTCCACGCCCAAGAGGGACGCTAACGGAAACTGGCCGAAGAAAACAAGTGGACAGGTGAACTAAAAATTGGGATATTAATGTTTTTGATGGCGTTGATTGAAACGTTATATTTGGGCAAGAGGTAACCCTCCAGCGTAAGATGATCCATTCGGTGAGCGATTATCAAGTGGTTTTTTGTACAACAAATGATAAAACTGGGAAGTTGTGGTATGGTTAGTCTTGTAATCTACCTCTTCATATAACACGTTTCACGTTTTCTCATTTAATTCAGGCTTATCTATTTGCAACGTAACTGTGTCTATCCATCACTACTGAACGAACTGTGCCAGAGTCTAAGCCGAGTAACATCTGGGGTACAAGTCACACATGCGCAACGGCGGGAATTGAAACGTTTAATAAACAATTTGAGCATCGTGGGCTGAAAATGGCCCAACAGAAAAAGCTTCAACCATCAATCCATCAGCCAGGATCGTGATCGTTGGGAGCGAAACCAAACCCACCCGGCCGCCCCGGTCGTTTTCCCCGGTCGTGCTCAGGACAAAAAAAAGGGAAAGCGTGAGGAAAAAATCATATTTCACACCTTGCCAGCGTGAAATGGAACGTTAAAATGTCAGTGCGGACAGTTTTCCGCTCGATACCCTCGATTGCTCCTACGGTGCCCAAAAAGTGTGCCTCGGTTGCTGTGAACCCACCCGCTCTGGATCGGATTTCGATTTCAATTTTTGCCCATGTTCCTTCCTTCCCCGATTGCTGCCTTCGGGCTTAAATCGTTCACGCACAGGCTGATCTACCGCTTGGAGCTGTAATTCGCACTTGGCATTAATAATATCGTTGCGCCCGACACCCTCCCGGAGGTGCCGAACGGTGGTGTGGCGCGTGTGGCACGATTACGGATCTCGTTAGAGTGCTTGCAAAAACGTACTCCCAGCGCGCGTCCAGCACGTTTTTTGTGCCATGTTGCCAATGGTTTAGCCTGTTCATCTACTAAATGTAAGTTTGGTCAAGCGCCAAATCGAAACATTGCTTAGGTTATTTCCATACGCATTTTGTTTTTGGTCTAAAACATGAAAGCGTCTCTTAAACCTTAACCATGATAGTTAGATTTTTTAAAAGTGGTGTTTTAAAAGGACATCAAATACTTATGCAGATTCAATAATACGATTTTTTGCCTCATTATTTGAGACATTCTATAAAACTGTGCAAATATTTACAATTTTATTTTTATAATAATTCAAAACTTTATAAATGGTGCAGCGGATATTGTCGTGAAGATAGCAATAATCAATTTCAATTGCTTAAATTTGTACACAAAAAGGTTTAACATCAAAGAACCAAATGTTTTGAAAGGAAAATGTAGAGCAACATTGTAACTTTGTTCTTAAAACTGGTGTATAAAATATGTGTTTATATATTGATGGCATAAAGCGTTATACTTTCCTTTCATACTTTTTAATATTATTACAACGTACTTTTGCTTTATGGAGTCACCAAAAAGAAACAAAACAAATCAGTAAAATGCTTTAGAGGTTAAGAGGTGCCTTATACTTCCAGTATCGTTCTGCAGTCTGACAAACAACCATGGTATAAATGTGTATCCCTCTTTAAAGTACTTTAATCGTTAGGTTAGGTAAATGTCGTATAAAATCTTTATCTTTGATTGCAGTTCAAATCGATTAATTCCAAAACACTTAAAAAACAGCTGAACCATCATAGTCTCCCAAAAGCGGCAAAGTGAAACTAGAAATAAAAATAAAGCTATTCTCAACCATTAAGATAGCTTTCAACGATATTCAAGTGATAAATTTAGCCTTACCTACAACTGCAGCTCAATGATCCGGCAAATCTTGGGTAATTTTTTTCCACCCCCGTTCTTCTTCCCCTCTCTAACTCTATCACACCCGGTTCGCGTGTGAATCTGGATGAAATTAAAGACAGGAAAACACGAACCAGCATCACCACCTCTCACCTTCTTCGCGGATGGAGATGGGCAACCACAATCCGCACGCCTATCACCGTCCGCCTGAGCACGACCATCACGACCCGTTCGATAGACGTGGGCCGTATGCCCGTTGCTAACCACGACCACGGCACTGAAGCGCTCTGTCCCACATGTAATGGCCGTCAATTAGATCTGGACCAAGGTCTGGGGCGATCGTCACCAGACCAGTCACACCCAGCCCGAAACCGAAACCGCCGCAGCGTCATGCAGAGAAAGTGGTTCTCGAGCAAAAGATTAGGGCAGTAGGTTTGGCTCTATCTCAGGGACCCCCCCCCCTCTCCCCCACTCGCTCAACACGACCACCACCAGCACCAACCAGAAGCAATGTCGCGGTTGTTGTTTATGCAGGAAATCGATTTTATCGAACAAACGAGGCACCGATTGCACCCGGCCCGGGGTGAGACACAGAGCACAGAAGACCGCAGATGACGGCGGAACCCATTTGCAATGAGAAGCAGCCGGAAAATCTGGACCACTGTTAAGCTGGCCACAATTTTCCACCTCAACACCCGAACGATACTTTTAGTTGAGTGTTAGTGGTTTGAAAATGGGTTTCAATTTGCTGGTGGGGTTTGTTTTTGTCCCCGGATCGCCCTTTAACAACAATAGCGGAACAAGTGATCGACAAATCGGTCGCTTCCGATATGATCGAATGGAACGACATGTTTTAAAGTTGGGATGATGTTAATTTAAAAAAACGAAAATTAGGTTTTTATGGGTTTGCATTTGGAGCTGAATAGCAGTTTAAAGGGCTAAATTGGATGAGATCTGGTTACAAAAGGGAAAATATTATGAGAATACTTTTCGGTTTCGAGTATTAGGGTCAAAGGAAAACTGTGATTGTAGGTTGGAAGATAATTTTCTTTATTTATTATGCTTTTATTATGTCCCAGTCTTTCCTAAACCAGGACATCTACCGTGCGGCCCCGTAAATTTCATAAACATATAATAAAAAAGGTAACCAGCTCTTTTCTTTTATTTTTTTCTATCCAATCCACTTTCTTATACTTTTACTAATTTATGAAACAATGATAATACGCAGTTTCTTTCCGCCAACAAAAAACCTACCAACCTGTACAGCGCACTGCATAAAACAATGTTCCATACATCGATTATCCAAAAAGCTTGAACATAAAAATAGACTTGTTTCGCCACCAAATCAAAAAGCCACAATGCCACACTTCTAGTCATCACACACTAATCCTAAAACAGACAGCAAGGTGATCGTCGAACAATCTGTTAAATGAAAGGAGCTCTAAGACTTATCAATGTGGTGGGAACCGGTGATCAAAACTTGTTTTACCGAACCAAACACAATCCCTCCGTTCAAACAAAGCTTTATTGCGGCATAATATCATTTGTTGTAGGTTATCGTCGTTTTATTGCTGCTTTCATTTATAACGACATGTTCGTTGATAGAGCTTTGCTGTGAGTTTTCAATACAATCTTTAATAATCCTCCCCCCACGAAGGTTTCATCCTGAGACTCTTTGAGACACACCACCGAAAAGCTAATCCGGAAATAATTTTCATCCATTGTCAATTCGTTGTGTGCCGAGACAAGTGTGTGCATGCGACAGTGTTAAAAAGGAACATATGGAGAGGAGCCCTTTCTTATCGAGCACCTTGTTTCTACATTGTTATACGACACACAAAGCACGACTCCTCCTAAACTGCCCTCTAAACTATAGCACACTCTGGTCATTTCCTCTTCAAATTATCAACAGCAGAAACCAGAAAGTCATCCCAGTAGAAGTAGTTCCGGAAATGGAACTTTAATCTACGGTGGGCTCTCCGCCAGAGGTCAAAAGCGTTGCGTCCGGCAATGCCACAGTTTCACGACTCGATCAGCGTGCGATAGGAAAGGCGCCAGACACTGCTGGACCAAAACCATCGCGGCCCACTGCCCGGCAGCATAATCGGCACGGATGCCAACCTCCAAAAGGTTAATCGGTTGGGCAAAGTTGTGCAAAATCTGGGGCCACGATTCAGGGTCATTCGCTTTATCGAACGGTCATTCCTAGCGACCGGATTCCCTTTCGTTTCCCATTTGCCGGGTCTGGACCGACCCACCATAGCCGGCAGACGCTACCGACCCTGTGGGTGTGTGCGTGTGAATGCTTTTGATTCGTAAATTATATCGTGCAAAGCTGGTTGCCGAGCTGCTTGCTGTGCGGATTAACGCAATCGCCAAACGGACGGAGTAAGGGCAGGGCGATTTGATCGACTTTGGCAGAAAACGTTGCCGCACTTTGAACGAGGCGAGAGGAAAGAAAGTGATCGACGTTGCCACAATTGCCGAAAAACGAATTGGAAAACACGCCAACACGGAGTACAGTTTTTAGGGGCGAAAGGTTATCCGAAATCGTATCGACCTCGTTCGTGATGTCGTTTTCCTGTCGACGAACAGCCAATGCAATGATACAAAGATACTCTATCGAGATGATAAAAATAAAATCAGCTTGTGAACTTTACTGCTAGGAGCTGGTATAAGGTGTTAAAACCCGAATCAATCTAATGCATTTGATTACTTTGGTTTTAATCCGTTCTGCTGCCGTGCTTCGTTCCAGGCACGCTACTACCCTTCCATCGATCGTCACCATTCTCAGTGCACACCTTAATACTAACCAAACGTGAAAATCACCGAGCAAAGCCCATCATCAGACTACATTTCTGACCCATTTTCGTCAATGTCACTGTACGTTGACATCATTTCGGGGGGGGGGGGCTTTTTTCTCAACCTCAAACTCCACCGTCACACATCGAAGCTTTAATCTTCTCGCTAATGTTTCACCCGTACAAAACCCCTCTCAGAAAACGGCACAAAAAATGGGACAAAAAATAGAAGAACCGAAAAAGGGTTCCGCTTGTACTTTCCAGACGATCTCGCATGCATGCACCAGCCGACGTGAGATTATCCAACGAAAGTGTTCACCTTGCACACACTGATCACACACACAAAATATTCCACTGGAAGCGATGAAAAGAAAAAAGGGAATCCTATCACACCCAACTAATTCCGAGTGAAATGCTGCTGAAACGAACCGAATCGAGAGTTCAACCCGGGAGGGTGTGTAATTCTGGTCTGGTCTCTCTCAATGAAGGCAAACGGAACCTCTTCGATCTTTTGGCCATTTCGCGCCGAACCTTCTGCGGTCGCATTTTCCTCGCTTTCGATCAAACGTCTGCTGCAAACGCCTGTTGGTTCGCACAGTTTCCATTGCTGTGCGCATAATTTGCCGTATTACCGTATCAGCCTATTGAGCACGATGATTGACATCAGCCAACCAGCTTCCGAACATCATCAGCGATCCATCTCCGCGCAGCTCCACCGTTTGAACCTTCACCATGGTTAACGAAATTGCATCCATTCCCGTATCCCGAGCCGTCACGAAAACGTCGAATATGACGGAAAGTAAATTTAATTTAAACCTTTGTTCGCGCTCCCTTTACAAAGCCCGCGCATCGAATGGAAAAGCTTTCACGCAGTTTTCGTCTACCGAACGTTGCGTACGGGAGCGGAGAGGGGGAGGGCACGTGCCACGATCATCGGATCTGCCTCCCGCCTGCTCGCAATGAATGTGTTAAATTACCCGTTTCAACAATGTCACCACCGAACCGCTCGCACCGAACCCCAGACGGGAGCCACAATTCCGCGCACTTAATCCGGGGGCACTTTCTACTTTTTTTTTGTTCGTTGTTGCTGCGTATCCTTCCGTTGTGCGTAGCGTACACATTCGCTCGTAAGCCGTTTTTCCGCACACGTACCCTTCAATTGCTTCTTTACAGCATGAGCATCTATTTTGTTTGGGACAGCAATGGAGCGAATTAAATGTGCAAAATAGCAACAACAAAAAAAAAAATACAATGCTATCGAAAGTATGGCGGGAGAGGCATTGACGTTTTAAATTGATCTGAATTGAAGTAAAGCGCACAAAGTGAAGGGCTTTTTATTCATTAAAATTGAAACGTTTTGAAGAAAGAAAAACTAAATGATGAGAGAAAGCAAGCATTAGATAACAACTAGTAGCTTAGTTTTTTTTTTTTGCGATCGATTATCTAAACTACAGAAATTGGGTTTAAATTAATTAATTCAAGCAAGTTCTACAAATCGATGAATGGAAAGAAACTTTTTAGGTGTATGTATATTATTCATATGTTTATCTCAGCTAACGGTTGGTTTTTAGTGTAAACGAGGAATAACAGTTCCCTTATTTTCTTATCTACTTTAACGCTGAAACTGAATCTCTTTATTAATATCTTCTAAAGGAAGTCGAAAGTTTAATGCTAAAGTGGTAAACTCCAAATCTCTACCAAGTTTTTGATACAAAAAAAAAACGTTACCCATAACTCTTTGCACACCGTTTGGCCTAATGAGTCTCAGTTAGATAAATAGTAACCATTTATTAAATTTAATTCACCATTCTCTGCCACCCGTGCCAAGTGGGACTGTTGTTTTTTTTTTTATCTGGCTTGCCTGCCGTATCGAACGGTCAGCGCTGGTTCATATTTAGTTGGGTCGATGCCGCGTGCCTGCTCATTGACCTTCCACCCGCTTTGCCGCAAAGGCGCCCGGTGAAAGGCACCTTCCTTTACACCCCCCCCCCTCCTAGTCAACCCGATCCTCCCCAAAAAAAAAAACCGCAAGAAAAACAACACACACCGAGTCAATTTAGCTGGCAGCTCCTCTTTAACAGTCATCATTACTCGAAATCTCATACGATGCTTTATATGTTTTCAACAGTTGGTTTTTTTTTCTCCTACGGACCATTCCTCAGATTTCATTTTTCGCTCTCAGTGCGGTACACGTGTGTGTGTGTGTGTGTGTGTGTGTTTGCGTTTTGTTTCTCGTAATGTTTTTCCCAGCCAACTTCTGGCCTAGCTGGCCTACCCAGAAAGTGGAAAGTCCATTTCAATGCTAATGACCATCGGACGAGGAAGGTGCGGCGCGAGGAAGGTGCAGCGCAGGTCGCCCCACACAGTCACACAGTCGTTGACCGCCGACCACAGCAACCCGGACTAACTCAAATTACCTGTCGTATCCGATTTATGGAGTGTCCGTCGTGCAAACGCAACGCTTCCGACCCTTATCCGCTCACGCTCGTACGCCGTCGTCGTCGTGCCGCCAGCACCAGAGGGACCATTCGTTGAGGGGACGTCCGCGTTGCTCACGTGATGCACTTTTCCATTCCTGAATGACATTTTTGAGCCTCGAAACTGACAGAGGCTTGGGGAACGATGCAGCAAGCAATTGCCCGGATGTCCAGCGCCGGTGCCCACGACGTGCCGTACCGCTGCCCGTGACGCGAGGTGACCTTTTGCGCGGCGAAACCGCCGGACGATTCCGGCCTGGGGAATCCTTGCCGGCGTGCAGCGTGAAGGGTTCAATTAAAGATTTTCTTCCCCGCTTGAAGGGCTTGGCATCGCTGGCTTGAAAGCTCGCCAAGCGCTCTCGACCCGCTTCTTATCGTAGCGCGCTGAAGTGCACCAAGTGCAAGGCTTAACCCTAATATTGGGCGTGCGGCGCAGTACGGTTACTCTCCGCGTGGCGTTCCTTCGCTGGAGGAGAGTTCCACTTTTTTTTTCGTGGATGAAAAATGAGGGACGGAGAAAATCGAAAGTACTATAAGCCCATCTTGCGGCGTTATCGCATTTCGAAGGCAACAATTGCGGTGCCCACGATGGGGCGACTTGAAGGTTAGCGGAGATAGCATCTCGCTTGGTTGGAAAAATAACTACACCGTGCCTTGATTTTCGAGCGTCTTGATTAACAAAAGATTTGTGTTGATAAAAAGATGAAATCTTGTGTGTTGTTTACCGGTGTGTCTTTTCCAACAACTTTCCCACCAAAAAAGTACACAATTATTGATGATAGTTTAAGTGCAACGAACATTCAAACATTTCTAGGCCCATGACAAACGTGAGCATTGTTTAATGGACTTGATATTCTGTTTTTTTTTTATGATAAAAAAATTTACATCTCGTCATGATGTGCGCTAGTAACATCAGCTTTTGGAATTTATTTGGTGTTATTAACATTTTACGCGGAACTTTTCTTTAAAAAGTCATAAATCATAAGGAAAGAAGAATTCACTTCACAAACTTTGCTCTTCTTTTTTACACACACCTCTTCAAACCATCAGTAGCTTAAAAAGTGCTTTTTCCTAACCATAGCTTTACTTTAGATGATAATTTCAAGACAATTAATTAAAATAACAACAACTGTTTTTTACCCCACATTCAAACATTTGCTCTCCAGCAGTGCAGCTCCCTCAACCAAAAACGCACAGCCGCATTTACAGCTCGTTTTTTTTTTTTTTGCAACACTTTGCACAACGCTAAACGGCTCCACTAATTGGATCCGTGATTGCAATTCGTTATACGATTTGAAGCATAAAACGCGTCCGTCCGATTTTAACATCCAGCCAAGCTGTTCCCATCCCTGCGACCGGTGGCCAAGCAATGAAGATTGTAAACTTCTACCTGGTTTAATTCCTTCACACCACGCAAACAAGGTGCAAACTGTGAGCTAGCAAACTTACCTGAGAAAATCAGACAGGTACACTTGTAAAGAATTATTTTATATCCCGTAAACTGGGAAATGTTCTAGCACCAGTGTTCCTAAGCGCTCGAAAGCCCACACTTAAGCAAACACCTCCCGTAAGGTGTAGACGTCGGCTCGTTCGGTGCAAAACATATGATGCTACGAATTAGTAAGTAGCTGCACCTAACCACTCGTCGAACCATTTGGGCGCAGTTGGATTGGACCAACAGATCGGTTACGATGCGTATTATCTACAACCGGTAGCAATGCAATCTAACTCGAGCACCATAGGGCAGCGGATCACCTTCAATCATTGTTCGTTTTCTAAAACAGATGGATAGTAGCCTTAGCCGGACACCGGCTGTAATCGCGCCGACGGGCGCCTGAATCTGCTGCACTGCTGCTTCCATACGCATCATAGTTCTAATTTAATTAGTTTTCTATTTCTTTCTCCTCGTTACTGCAACACTTTCTTCTCGTTTGTATCTAACGGTTGTTTTTTGTGTGTGTGTCTAGCTGCGTGCTGCTGTGTGTTCTAGCTGCGTATTCTCATACCTTATTGTGATTTCCGTAACACAGCGAGAGAGCAACTAGACTACTCGCCTTCGTTCGAAAGCCCCTACTCGGTGATGACCAATTTTTCGCCTAGCCCCAAGAAAAACCGATGTCCACTTTTAACGGCATCCGATAACAGTGGCGTTGAATTATAGGGGTGCAGTCAGATTTTCTCGGATAGAAAAGTGTGCCATTATTCGGTTATCGGTGTCAGGGAGCATCTCGATTACGCTCGCCGATTACACTCACCGTGCAGGAACGGAATTAAGATTAAGCAGTGCCCGATCTGAACAGATGAAATGTGGAATCGCTTTAGCCAAACACCAAGCCAAGCACCGCACTTGAGTCCGAGTTTGAACATTTTCCCCCAAAAACAGTTACACGAGCCACGCAACGCTAGAGAAGCATAAACGCCCGGTGGAAGCGGGGTAGAAGGAGTATCAGTTTGGCAGAGGACGCGATAAATTCCATGACCGTGGTCAATTTCCGAACGCGATATGGCTGCTCAGGCGATATTGGAGATGCTTTGCTGATTTTTTTTTTTTGCAAAACCAGCGATGGAAGTGGAGGGAAGAGAACGAGAGAAACAAAACGGTTGCCAAAAATGAGGTGAGATATCGATCGAACGGATATCGTTAGTGAAGTGAGATCGTTCAGCCACCGATTAAGCCATCGATCGGTAGTGAGTGAGGTATTACCGTAACCGTTACCCCATCGACTGCGACTTTTGTTGTCAAGCTGGTGGCGCAAATCGGACCACAAGTTTTGACCACACCTCATCAAATTGGACAATTATTGTAGATTTTTTCGGGCTTTATTTTCAACGATCTATTTCCTCTCCTTGCGATAGCGTGTGCATCGATCGATAGATATAATTAGTGCTGTCCAGTGTAGAGGGGCCTAGGATCGCTTGAATGGCTTCAGATAAATTGTGCACACCGTTAGGGTGCAAAATAAACGTTGTTAAAAATTGCATTGTGTGAAACAGACACCGTTATTGTTAAGGTAATAATTAGGCACAGCATTTCACAAGTTTTAAATAAATATATTGATTTGTAACCATTCTCGAAACAGCATGAAATTAAATACCGGACATGTCATTCTGTAATGCCGTGCCTGCGATACCGTAACAATAGCAAAATATATTAATAGTCATTGTCATACCGTACCTGTCCTGAATCAGGAGCTGAAACTGTATTTCCATTACCGAATTGTCTATAAACCTATTTTAGAAAAGAAGCTTTTGCCGAACCTATTCTTAAGATAGATGTTACCCGATCTCAATGATACCTCATACCTAGAACTGAACTCAATCCTATTCATCTTCCGGAACTTTTATCCAAGTACATTCTGTTTGTGAAACAACTGGTTAAATACGGGACCTATGTAAGGATGAATACCATATCTATTCCAACAAAAAAGCTAGTTCCATACAACACCGTCAAATTGTAAGAAAAAACAAGTTAGAAGAAGCTTAATGTGCGCGTCAAACCAATATATTAATAAATATAACGCCATATAACACTGCTAGAAAATAGTTATATACGTGCAACGGGTAAGAATTTGCATCGTATTATAAGTAAAATATAAATAATAAATTTTAAAAAATATTCCATCTCTTATACGATTTAATTATAACTGTAGAATATTACTATTTTAAAGGCAAAGCCATCAGTTTGCCGGTTTTTTTTTCTCCAAAGAATCAGTTTGAGCTTCTCATATTAAACAAAGATATAGGTTTTTTCATAATAAAAGCTTTATAATCTCTATGTAGCTCCATTGTGCTCACCATCGCAACGTCTCACAAAATAACAGTGAAACGACAAACAGAAGATCATCTGCGAAATACACAGTAACCGCTGCCCCAAGCCATTCCGATCGCCATCCGTCTCCCGGATGTGACATTTGAGGCGGAAACGCAAAACACCTCCAACGCTCACTCACGTTCAACTGACTCCATCCGGTAGATAATCATTCGCAGTCAGTTTTCCGTTGTACAAATCCCCAAAAGATACAATTCAAGTGCCCTAAACTGCGCACTCAAAGAGGACGAACACCCAAAACAAAAAACAAGATCCAAACAGCAACTGAATCGTCGCAAATGGTTTCACTCTTACAGAATACCCTTTTCCAGACATTTTCATTACTTCCGTAAGCGGGAAAGATAAATGCTGAATTTGACGAAGACTTCAGCCAGAGCTCATTTGTGTGGACAGAGGCCAGATATGGCTTTTACTTTCACGGTTTCTGGCAAAAGTTAGCATGATTAGGAGCGTAATGGTTGTAATTTCGGTAAAGTGTAGAAAAACTAACCATTTAACCATCACTCGGATGGGGCACTTCTGCAAAGCGAGGACAATTAGTGGCAAACAAGTCCAAACAAACCGCGGGATTCGGCGTCAACACGGCGTCGGTTGGAAAGCGCGCTGGCTGAAAATCAATTCCCCAAGCGCATCTCATTCGATTCCTCTCGTTGCAGCTCTTAGCACCCCCCGCGCTCCTTTCTTTTGCACCCGATGAGTCACACCGAACGCTACCGAATGGTGTCCGTTTTCGAAAGCCCGCCAGCAAAAATGTGATTGTAATGTAAGATTAATTAATAAACGCGCATTACCATTTTGATCATTAACCTCGGCCTGCGGGATCGGTCCATTACGGCCCTTTCGGGCGCACACGATCGCTTGCCGGTAAGCGAACGCTCTCGATTTCCAACCCAATGCATCCTCCCCCCCCCCTCCCCCCGTCTTTGAAGGGACGGCTTCCGGTCGCGCGTAAAGGGAGATGAAGTTGCGCCTTTGAGGTGCCCTTCGAAAACGAACCGTTTTCGAATCATACGCAGCCAGCCGGCGGTGAGTTCAACTGTGTGCCGCGGGACGAAGAAATGGTGGAAGCAAACATTTAAAGATCGCTTTGTCGAGATTGTTTTCGTTTTGTTTTTACACCCCGCTTCAGCGTGCTTCCCTTGATGCAGTTACACGCTGCGACGCCAACGCGGTTTCGGAGATGCTTGTTTCTATTTTATTTTTTGTTTTCTGTTTGCCCATCGGTGGCCGCGTGCCGCAACTCGGTTTGCTTCCAGGTAATGACAAACAAAACCAAAATTCGATGCACAGATGCAGTCGCGAGTCGGAAGTGTGCCCCGTGCGGGTGGTTGAGGCGGTGGGCGGTGTGAAGGTAGCGAAAAACCACAAAGTGTTTTCACACTTTCTCTTCCCGGGCGATCGACGGTTGCGATGACCTGGGTGTACCATCATGATTCGGATAATGCGACGTGCATGCAATATGGTAAAACGTGCTACACCGATCGGTAGGAGGCCTTTGAGTATGGAAGAAATCATCGATCGATCGCTGAAACAAGAGCGTACCCACCCGCGAATGCGTACCGAGACGTTCCCTTTGCGGTGAACCATTTCCGGTACACATATCCCTTTCCGCTTGGCAGATCGGTTTCAGGGGGCCTTTTTTCGAATTTCTCGCACATCCAGACACCACGATCTGCATGTTAAGGTTTCTTTTTATCGTTGCTTGGCACGACACTCCGTCGAACGTTAGGCGGAAGTATTTCTACCATTTCAAACAGAAATTATACTCTCCGTACACGCTAAACTTTGCAGCAGCAGCAGCAGCAGCAGCGGGGAATAAAGATAATTTTTGTTTTGACACTACAGAACGATGAGAAAAACAGCGGAAGGGATGAGTGAGAAAAGCCACCCACAAAAGTAACCAAACTGCAGTAAAGGGTGGTCCCTGCTCCGTTCGCTTAACTGCTGCCCGTCCGTCGTTGTACGAAAAATTTCCATACAATCGAGCAGTTACCGCGACACTTTAGCGGCGCTATATTCACCTGGCATTGCTTCAGCCTACAAGCAGGCAGTTTGGCATACCCGGCGTCCGAAAGAGAGATGTTTGTGCGCAAATTGAGGAAATAAAATTAAACAAGACCGAAAAAAAAGCCCCGGTACAGTGAAAGATGCATATCAGCAAACGCATTGAAGAGAAGGAGAGGGAATACGAGAACAAGCGAAAAACAACCCGGCAGCGAGGAAGATGAGGGAAATTTGAAAGCAAAACAAAACAAAGAAGAAAACGTAAAAAACATTAAGATGAATATAACTTCCGTGTACCGAAATCTACTGGTAGGAAAGAGCCACAAGGGACACAAAAGAACATTACAGTTCAAGCGCCAAACTGCCAGCATCGGATACAATGATTTATATTTTTACTGCTAGCATCATTGGTAGCATTCATTTACACCTTTATGGACATCTTTATTGTTCAATGCGAGTTGTTTTGTGATTCCAAGCAAACGGATATATTGCAATACAAAATTACTACTCTCTGTTCATTGATCAGAACGCAAGGCGTAGACGAACCGTAGGATGGGTGACGAGATAGAAAATAAACACTTAAAGCAACAAAATAAAAAAACATCTCTTTGAATGCTTGTGCTTGCCGTTCGCTAAGAAGCCTTTTGTCACGTGCCTTACACACTGGTGGAGCGAACATTCAAAAGAAGCAGCTGTTTTGCGGAACGCAAAATTTCCTTACTCAATGATGCTTTGCGCGTTTTCGCCTTCATACGCACTTCACACATTCCCTGGCATGGTAGGGGAATTCGCCGTTGCCGGTTTGTTGTGATGCAAATTTTGACATCCGAGAAAAGCGGGTCAATTCGCACTCGCACACCTCGTGGTGCATTGAAAGGTGTTTTTTTTTATTCTCTTACATGCTTCCACAATTACTAGAAAGATACAAAATTCCAGGGCAGATCACTAGCGAGCTTCCTTAAAAGGCTTTTAGCTCCTAGGTAAGAGCATACGAGTTGCTTTACGTTGTTTTGCTGCTTTTAAACGTACGGGTGAGATAGGTGAAGCTAACTAAATCATACCCTGGAGATGGATCCATGGATGAAGCGAGAGAAGAAAGAGAGCATAGCCGAACAGCTGAGCAAGCTGGAGCATAATCCCACTTGCGAGGGAGATTAACTTCTCTCTAAATTTGCACACAACCGACTAGGCTAGATGATCGCCAGACACACACGATCAGGTACACTAACCTCTGATAGAGCTCGAACGCAATGCAAGTGGTGAGAGAAGCTTCCCCTAGAAACATACCTTGCTTGAGAGGAGAAGAAATTATGCTACACACAGCAGAAGCAAGAGAGATTAGACAGGGAAGGGACGATCGGCTAACTAGGGCTGCCCCCTAATGCAACATTACTACTTGAAGTTTACTCACGTTTCTCTTTTCTATCCATGCACACATACCCACACACAGCCGCTTGCTCTCTCGCATTCAGTTTCCCATCTTTTTTCGCGATCATAATCAGCGAAGAAATTATGCTGCTCTGTCTCTTTTGCACTGTGTGCGCGTGTATCGATCTGTTCGGTTCCCGTTTCCATTATCGCAACAACAAAAAAAACTCTTCTTACCCTCCAACCCCCCCCCCCCCCCCCCTTCTACATAAAATCTTGACGGTATGCTAAGATTTATTGCTCTCCTGCTCTGCCATCGTTTCTCCCTTTCACACCTCTCTGTTTTCCATCTCTATTCCTCACCATGGTTTCTTCTTTCTCCAGCGCACTTGCAACACGCTTACCCGATCGTGTACTCACCGCCTCACCGCCGCAGCGTTTCATTCATACCTAGCATTTCCACCTTCCCGCCACATCTACGCCTCCGCGTTGCCCCGGAGCTGCGAAGTTCATTCCGTGTGTTCATTCCGCGGCGGTGCCAATGGTGCGGCTTCAACCGTTAGACCACTTTCCCACTCTCGCAATGATTATTTCAAGATCCGGTGCCGCGGTTGGAGAAAGAGCGCCAGCATTAGCGCCATCAGCCGGAGCAGCAGCACCAAGCCAGCCTCCTCCCCATCATCGTGATCACCATCATCGCCGTCAGCAGCGCTGGTCGGCTGGCGCGATCATCGGCTGCAGCCGCCAGCTAACGGGGTGTACGATCTTCCTCCCGCTCCGCGGTTCGGCTCGGAACCGCCACGGAAACCCTGGACGGTGGACCGCGTACCTACCGGGCTTTCAGTTTTCCAGCTGTCGTTGGCCAGAGTGCACGTGCGCGCGCCGTTACCAGTTCCGAACTCGCTGCATCGACATACACACTATCGTGCTTGTGCGCAGAAAGGTGGGAAAACTGTTTTCCATTGCGGAGAAGCCTGTCACGTTCGAATAAAGCCCCGGCTAAATAAAGTGCACAGGTTGAATTTTTATTTACAAAAAAAAATAGTTAATGCCACAATTATCACACGAGTGTTTCTATGATTCATGAACCTTTACGGTGAAGTGAAAACATTTTCCCCAAGATATCTTGGTCGGTGCAATCTCCGGTACTACAGTGCGACGAATCGATTGTCTGCAGGATTGCAAACCGTGTTCCGTTTTCGATCGTTTTCCCGCCACTATCATTGTGTTTGCGTGCTTTTTCGTTAAACTGAGCGTTTGCAACCATTCTGACAAGTGTGACAATAAGCAAGACCGTAAGAATACTCACCTCAGTGTTGCAAACGTGCCCCATAGTTTCAATGTGTGTCTAAGCAAAAAATAATTGCATATCGGTTCAAGTGTGCATTAATTCCAGTGCTCAACAAACAGCTCAAGGAGTAGACTAACCAACTGTAAAACGCCGGAAGAGCGGCTGGATCTTACCAATACTGTTCACTGCTAAAAAAAAGGTATGTTGGCGCAAAGGCTACCAATCGCAGAACGTATTGTCTGTCGGAGTAGGCCGTAGGGAGGATAAAAAACGAAAGATTCTAGCACAGTTAATAAGCGACGAACCCCCTTGTTAGCAGATTTTTCCTTCCTTTTACACCAACGAGCGACTGTCGACCGTTGAGGAGCAATCGATGCGCAGAATCTTAATTAATCACTGCACGGTCTGGTGTGTGTGTGTGTCTGTGTGCTGGGCACGGGTACGATAAATGCTAAAAATCAATTGCAAGCGCACTTAAGATACGTTTGGCGCGATAGTCGCGGACAGCTTGCGGAGGGTCGAACATGAATAACACGACGTTTCCGCTTGCACGATCCCGATAACAGAACAATTACAATTATTAATTAAACTTGCCTTCCACACTCACGCTTGCGGTGGAATTATGAACATGGTGTAGCCAGAAAAAAAAACAAACGGCAAAAAGGTATGGCTTAGCTAACCGGAACACATGTTCGCATTCAACTTACATGGAGAGTTCGTGAGCTGTAAATCTGAGCGGTGCCGACAGAGAAGAGACACCAATAAATCCGTCCCTTCGCTCTGGTTGGTTTATTGCTTCAAAGGTTTTTATCCTCCCGGGTTTAAAGTTTATTGGCATGCCCCTTCGACATTATCCACCCAAACGGGTGAGAAAATAAACGATCACGCAGTACACGACATTGGTTGCATCTTATAGTTAAAATTGTTTCCTTTTATTGTGTATCGCTGCGGCACAGGGAAAATGAAGATGATCCCAAGATTCAACACACGTTCTTGGTGCTTGGCTCGGATTGGCAAAGCGATCGCTGCCGTCGTTAAGAAGCAATGCAATTCAGATAAGCATGCAAAACAACACCAAATTACCCTAAAGCTTACCGTACACCCCACCAGCCTCTCAGGCCTGGGGGATGAGCGAATGCATAAATTAATGCTCGCAGATCAAACCGAACCGTCCGTCCGTCCATTGCTGAGCCGAGTGTGGCCACATGCGAGCAACGGAAAGAGCAATCCAAAGCAGATCCATTCTGCCTCATTTCCCTATCACGCTGTGCTGCACTACTAGCCTGCCCCTATACCGTGGAGCATTCCAGCTAGAATCAAAGTGGAACCACCGAAGAACGGTGATGCTGCCGGCTGCCTCTACAGCTTGCACACTCTTTCACGTCTTGGTTTTTGTTCCTCCCCGTTTTCCGATCGCACCGCAACGACGATACGATCGAACCAGATTCAATCTGGCCGTGGCTCATTTTATGTAATGCGGCAGAAAATTGACTTCTTTCAATAGCGGCAAGGCGCGTCTCCGGAGCGGTGACAATGCGAGCAAATTGTTCCCAATGTGTCAAATCCGATACGCGCGGTTGCTGTGTAGGCTGAAAAGGCTACACTACAAGAAAGATCAAAAGAGCTAGCTGAATATAACGAATGCTGGAACATTTCTAACCGTCTTTGTCTGGACGACGCATTACGACGAGCAGGTTAATTGTTATTTTATACAACTAGACACTTCCTGTGGGTAAGTTGACTGTCTGCTACGTCTCTGTGTTGAAACATTTTCTGGCCTTGTCTGCTAATTTAAATAAAGATGAAACCATAATAAATTTCAAATAGCTCACTATAATGCAAAAAAAATAAACACACAACAGCCGCTCATAAAACACGACAATCTTATACACTGTGTTGCGTTGTTTACTCTCATGCTTATGGATGTATTAATTTTAATACAATTATAAAACCAAACGAGCCACAACCATAATAGCACTTTCACTCAGCTCTCGCACAAATAAAAACAAAAAAACAAGGCAAACTCCGACGACAGGTGATAAAACTGTATAATGCTACGTTTGCGAACGAACAGCATAGTATCTTTGTCTAGACGGGAGGGTTGCAAACAGCGGAAGAAGCTGTTAATCGTGGCTCCGTGTACGATGCTGCTCTGCTTTTTCGCTGCATACGCGAGAAGCTTTCACCACTTTTCGGAAGCCGTGAATTGTGTTCAATCGCTTCAAGCACCGCCAGTAAAACTGAGTGGGCGCGAATCCACGGTTCGTATGTAACGCGCGCTTGCCACAGCGCCGTAAAACGGATCATAAATTCGTTGTGACCAATCCACCAGCACCTTATGCAGCCCGCAGTTCATCACTCATTGAAAGGCTCCTGAAAAACGCACCTCACCCGAAAAGACGGCCCAGCAGAGGCTTTCATGTCTTTTATGGATTTAAAATAGCCCCTTTAGACGGTTTTCGTTTGGCGTTTGGTTTAAACAAGTTCTGTGTTCAAAGAAGAGCCATCGTTTTCTTCTCATTTTGCTGCGCCCCCCCCCCCCCCCCCCCAAAAAAAAGGACCATAAAATAAAACCGATCAGTTTCGCCCGTTTTACGAGCCTGTTAATCGCTCGCAGAAACGGATTCCGCCCGTGTGCGGTAGGTCTGCGTCTGGAAGTTTGCATATTTCGACCCATTAAAATGGGACCCGGGAACGGTGTGCGGTTAGGCTTAGTGTAGCACGCAAAACGAGCCTAAGCTAAAGTTGCAAAACGGATCGAATTACCATTCGGATCATAAACGCGGTAATAAAACTGAAATTCCCAAACGGGTTATGGGGGTGTTTGTGCGTGTTGTTCCGTTTTTTTTTGTACGCCGACTACCGGACAGTATTGGAATTGTCCTCGATTACGGTGGAAAGTAACATCGTTCCGCTGCCAGGGAAAGCAAACAGAAGTTAAAGGTGGAAACGAAACCATTGCCCCACCGGAATGTACTCGCAGCAGCATAAATGCACTTCCCCATTTCCTTCCAAATGCTCTCGATCAGCGACCACAGAAAAGGTTTGTATCGATCAACCAATCTTCGATTTTCCGATTGCGATCGGTTGTGTTGATTTCTTGTGCTCCGATTTTTCGTGCCACCCACCCATCGTTTCTCCCCACCAACCACAACGTTTATCGAACGCGCAACGAAACCGAACTGACATCTGCCACGGTGGGGAGGTGGGTGCCCAGTGCCCAATGATCAAAGGAAAAGAGATGACCGAGTTGTATGCTCGGCGAACAAATGACGTTGACGCACAGATTGCACACTTTCGAGAGCAATCGAACGCGTCTTTGCGGCCGCTTTACTTCCGCCGCACTTGCGTCAGAGGCTTACAATTGTCGATGATTTCATTTGCCTTTGCCGCACGATTAGCAGTCGGTGAAGCAAACAGCATATCGGACCACGGTTTTCACAACAGCAAACAAATAGCCCTCATGACCGCAACATACGAGAACGGGGCGCGAAACGAGATGATTTCGAAACTGTTACATCCGTCAACATGCTGGTTTTTTGCCATTGTGCTACATATTTCCCCCCGCCGCACCCTTTTTTTCAAAGTTGTTTGTTTGCGAGAATTATGGCAAAAGATGTCGAACGGTCGTGTCCGTCACGGTGAAGTTTTAGAGAAAAGGAAACAAAAAAAGCTAGGAAAAAACCCAAAAAAAAGAAATGTGTTAGATCGTTTTCACAAACGAGCGGTGGAAAACAAAGTGCGCTTTCGTTACAAACGATTCTGCACATCCAAACTGGGAGTGGATCCAAAATCCCAAGTGACCCAAAATGGTACCGCGGCGCACAGCAAAAAAAAAAAGAAGGGTAAATACTACCTCCCTCCCAGGGCATGCGGAAAGAACATCATCGCTTCGGTTACGGTTACGGGCGGCGAAATTTTCGTCAATATTTGCCACCTTTCCCGGCCTTCCTTCTTGCGCACCGCGTGAAAGCGTTGCCGCTGCAACGGGACAAATTGACGCTGACAAATACTTCACGTACCGGTGTGTATCGGGGGTAAAACGAGATCAGCACGCTCGCGCCCGCGAGGATGATCGGTTTATGACCGCAAAAACTATCCACCACCACCCCAGGTCCCCCTTGGCACTGGTAACGTCTTCCTTCCTGTTAGGCAAATACGCGTTCGAGCGCCGCGAGAAAGGTGTCAAATTTTATGCAAACAAACAACAGTTAGCTTAAGCGATCTTAAATGCACGCGTTTGGCAAAAATGGGGATGATTTGATTGGCTTCAGTGTTATTCCCCGCTTGTCTCTTCTGGAGCGTACCAAACTGCCTGGCCAAACGCAGCAAGGGTGAAGTGAGGTCCCTACCTCAAGTTAAAAGCTAATCCGACGGCCGCCTTTTAAAATGTTAAACAATTTAACGGCACAACACCATTTGGCGTTGGGCGGCGGGCACAAGCGCTGGGTATGAATAATTTATCTCCGGCGTGTGGTTGTTAGCTTATCTTGGATGC
The DNA here is from genome assembly GCA_000349105.1 of Anopheles epiroticus. Classification (NCBI taxonomy): domain Eukaryota; kingdom Metazoa; phylum Arthropoda; class Insecta; order Diptera; family Culicidae; genus Anopheles; species Anopheles epiroticus. The sequence continues at coordinate 141,109 of KB672065.1, read as the reverse complement.
GCGATTGCTTTAATCCGGTCCGTGGCCATGCGCTGGACAGAACGTGGCAACAATTAGCCGGGAGCGAAGAGTAAAAGCGGCAATATTGCTACGAAACATTCATCACGATTCACGAACTGCACCGACCTTTGCTGGAATACCATTTTTTGGCGTAACTGTTTGTTGAACGGTTACGTTGAAATTTTAATGACTGTTAAAGCTTATGGTTCTTCGCCTGACGTTTAAGTTTAATTAGTCTGCAAAGCACAAAAGTGTCCGACGTAAATCATTTCACACACTCACACATGAGCTACTGGAGAAATGAGTGAATACAAATAATTAGTGCTAAAAATTTAACATTCCCCAACTAATGAGCTCTAGCAGCACTTTCATAACGTTTGCACTCTTCCGTATATGCGCACGGTGACACGGTTAAATTTCGGGACCCCTTCCAGCACCATCCGGTAGGTGTTACCACACGTTATCGGTCCTCGGAGGGATTTGACGAAACGCACCAAACAACCACCATTTTCCCTCCAAACCCAACACGTCAAACAAAACGCTTCCCCCGTGGCAACATTCTTGACATCTTAATATTGACCCTTTTCAACCATCGCAGCGGTTTATTTGCTCTGTCATCATTAGCCGACTGTAGGGCTAGTGTTTTTTTTGTCCAATTTGAGCTTAACAAATTTGTGCTTCCGTGAGAAGCAGGGAAAAGAAACGACTGTCGAGGTAGCGTTGTTGGGACTTCCTGCAAGCCGTAAGAAAGACAGTAGTCGTTGTTCATAAGACAATCTTTGTGGTACCAGGTGGGATGGATGTTGACGGTGATAGCGACAGCCAAATAAAGCGATAAAAGACTTGCAGTCAGATTTTACGGGGCCTGACAGTTGCACCCTGATGATGATTGCCTCATTAGCATAAAGATGGGGGATTGTTTTCGGTACGAGCACAAGATAAGACGCCGGGAGCCACCGGCTCGGTAGGGAATGGAGGAAACATTTTTGTCGCAGGTATTACTTTTATAAGCGTTTCAAGATACCTTTATGTTGGTATGAAGAAATAAACCATTTTGTTAAATTTAATTTTAACTTAAGCCCGTTTCTGTAATCCAATCTTTCCCGCCTGTTTCAAGCACAAGACACTTTCTCGTGAGAATTTCAAGGGCTTTCCTAACCTCAAATCACACGAAATGTCATCTTAGGAGCTTAGGTTCAAAATTGTTGCGATACCCCTTCCTCCCAGGTTCAAGCGTAGCTCGCCGAAGGCTTTATGACTTTATGATTTATGCAAGCTTCCATCGCGCTTCTATCGGCCGCTCTTCCCAGGGAAACATTCCCAATTTTCTCCTCAACCATCCCATGGTGAGGGTGAACTTTCAGTTTTTGTTTTTTTTCCGTCTGTTGTTTTCTTACACACCGAATTATGATGAGGCGAACGAACCACCCACTACCACGGGTGTAATCATGATCATCATGATCATAAAATTCATCTCACCATCAATTCACCGATCTCGCACCACCGCTCCACCGTGTCGGCAAAGGGTGGAAATGGCGTGGTGCATTGGCGAGGTTGCACACCTTGTGGCGTAGAAGGCGAAAAGCCAGCAAGTCTCCCCGGACACGCCCGGAACCCGGGGTTGCTGCTGTTGAGTCTGCCGCGGTTGCACGGAAGAGGCAAAACCAATTTTCCCATCCGAAAAACAGCAACCTCAAGCGCCAAATGCCAGCCATGGCTTATGGCTAACTGCAAAACATTGGAATCGCTGTTCGGGAAAATCTTGCCCACTCGGTCCAGCAGGAGTAGAGTGAGTTAAGGGGAGAGGGGAGGGGGAGGGGCGAAAACTGCGATCTAATTGCGCTTCGCCCTCACAATTGACCGTGTGCTTTTTTCTGCTCTTCTGCTGCAAATGGGTGCCTTGAAGCTGAGAAACGTTGGAAGACGTTGTGCCTTTTGCGCCAGTTGGTTCATTTTTCCAACCATTGCCGCATATCATGATTGCCATCGTGGTGCCTTAGCTTCCCTGCCACAGGCCGTCGACTTTGGTTGCTATTTCTGTTTCACTTGATGTGTAGCATTTTTTTTTTATTTCCATAGCAACGGCCAGGTAAAGTGTAGCACACTGAAAGTGTCACAAATGAACGCTTCTGCAGCATTCGCTCTAAAATATTGAAGCTGTACACACGAAGCAGTCATCAATATGTAAACTTATCCCACCATAAATTTATTCCTCATTTTTTCCCCACCAACCATTTCCAAAAGCCTTTCTATCTCAGGCCTTGCTTAAACCTACCCTTTCTTACGCACACATCAGAACATCTCTCACAAGAAAATGGCGCTAACGAGAAGCCTAAATTAGCCGTCCAGCACAAATGACTCTAACCACCTCTACTATCCCCGAGGGCTCTAGCACGAGATCACCAATCGATTACGGAGCGCAATCATGAACCGATCGCGAGCGCCCATTTCCCGATTCCCGCATCGACTCCACCGATCGGAATCAACAATCCAAATTTACGAGCTCACCCCGTAAATGAGGGGAAAGGAAGCACGCACTCGCACACATTCGTAGCTACCTTTACTTTATGCTCTCCACTTTTGACACCTGCCTTTTTCCAGAAAAGTGGTTTTTCCTCTTCCCGCGGCGCCACTGCTACCGGCCGAGGGAGGATTGGAACGGGTTTGACTGGATGTGAAAATTCTTGCCTCAATTTGTAGGGAAGCTTTTTATGCCCGACACCTTCACTGGCCAAGGCTTCGGGTTTCCCTAAGGAAGAGTGTGCTCTCTTCAGATCATCATCACCATTTTTCAATGTGATTTGAATTTTATTTCCAAAACGAAACACCTTCGCTCTGTTGATCTCAAAACAGTTGGCTGAAGGTGGCCATTAAATAGATGCTTCAGCTACTGCTGCACCGTTCCCGGGTTTCTCCTATGACACAAAAACCATAAAACGTGTGGGAAAAGTTTATAAAAATGTCCAAAGGCATTGTAACATGAGCTTGGTTTGTGGGTACTTGGATAGCCAATTCCTGAACTCATCAACCAGTGGCCACTTAACCTAGGTATTAAGCTGCAGCACACTTTTACTGGAGCCATACTTCACCGAAACAGGTGCTGCAGGTGTTATGAGTGTCTTGATAAGTCTTTCAAAGATGCAATCTATTGCCCTCAGAGTGATACAGCGTAAGTACTGCACTTCAAGACGTCAAGAGAACATAAATAAGTAGGCTTAAAGCAACTTTCCCTGCTCTAAAGAGGTTAACATTTGGATAACAAGTCAACCGATTTGCTAACAAAAAATATGGTTTAACTACCTTGGTACACACTAGTAAAAGCAACTCAAAAGAAATCTGCATACTTCATAATTGTACAAAAACCCTCCCTGGTCGGCGGCTTAATTAATTACATGAAAGAAGTGACCTTTCATACCCGCAAGCGTAATTGCATATTTCGAACCATTCCCGGGGCAGACGGGTTAACCCTTTGAACCCAATTTCTCGCTAATTAAAATGTCTACAACGTGTGAAAATGGGGCGTTTTCCGGTTGACCTACCGAGCCGGTTTGTCGATCGTGTGATCTACAATTTTTAGGGTGCCGAGTTGGGAACGCAACATGCGCTTTATTTTCTTGTCTTTGTTTTTTGGCCCAGTGCTGCTCAATGACTACTCCTGCTTCATCGTGTATCGGAGGTTGAACGAAATGGAAGAATAGGAAAACTTACCCAGGCCCGCATTGAAACCGAACCCGGCAAGGTACTTATTTGATGTGCAGTCATCGTCTACATTGAGTCGTTGGTTTTATGCTTAAAATGGGCACACACAAAAGGAAGGAAGTTTTATGTGAGAGTTAGTACAGAAAGCATGTTTCAACACCATGCAAAAAAGAGGCATTAAAGGCACGTGACAATTGACAGGGCCAGTTAAGAGGGCTTCTGCGAGTCCAACAAAAAAAAAACCGGGAGCAAAAAAGGCCTCACAAGTAGTGCTCGACACAAGACGGCGCAAAAATACGATCAATTCGATTCATCAGCCAACCGAAGCGCCACAAACGCAAATAGGCAAACGCGTGCCGACGGAACGGTTGTGCGTGTGCCTTCGTCGGTCTTGAACTGCGGTGGTGAACTAAAGGAAAGAAAAATCAAAACCCAACTGCCGCCAGCATGACAAGTCAATTAAGCAACTGGAGTACGCAAATGGATCTCGATCTGGAACCTCTGGTTGAGGTGTTCCACCGACGATGGCAAACCCTCGATTGCACTCGATCGCGAGCGCAGGGAGGACGGCAGTAGTGCAGCAGCCTTGGCCTGGTTGAGCCCAGCGTGTGCGGAAGTAGCGATTTAATGTGTTACTTACAAACGCGACCAACGCAGAGGAACGAATCGTATCAAACCTGCGCATAAGAACCTGAAAGTTGCGTAGAAAGGCCCGATTTAGGTCACCGGCGTGGTTGCTGGTTCGCTTGGCATGAAAATGTCACCAGACGACCGTTTTTCATCGCCATTTCCTTTTCTTTTTTTTTGCAAGACCTCAATTTCATCTGCCTGTTACATCAACAAAATTGAGTTATATTCCAAGGTTCTTTGGTCAGAACAAGACATTCAAAGAGAAATAGAACACTAACTGTTTGTGATATCTGGATGCAATCGGTGTACAAACTATCCATGTCATGCTATCATCACCGCCGAAAAAGACATGCTTGGGGAAACAACCTACGATTAAAAGCATAACGCCACTCTCACCCGCCCAAATGATACTCTGCCAACCAGCCAAAATTGAAACATAATCCTCCGCCCCCAACAACCATTCCAAGCCAACCTGTTACTCATTATCTTATCGTAATGGGATCGATAAACGGTGCGTTTTGACTGCGTGCCCAAATTCTTATCCCCCCCCCCCCCCAGATTGATGGATACAATGAGGCTCGGATAAGAATGTGAACACCGGCTAAAAAAAAGGAAAATGAAAAACCTTCCGCTTCACCCGAAAGCATGATGTCTACAAGCTGTCTAACGCTCGTTGGACCTTTTCCGCTCTTTGCTGTGGCATTTTTTTCCCCTACCCTTCGCTTCTAATCTTTTCACGATCCACAAAATCTACAAAAGCGTTTCTCATCGTCATCATCATCATCAGCATCATTATCATCTTCATCATCCTCGTCATAATTTTTAACAGCAACAGACTAACCTATAATTTCGTTCTCTATTTACCTTTCCCATTGCAGAACGTCGGAGCGATTTTTCTTCCCCGCTTTGCGGACTATTTGTCTTGGAAAAGTGCTTCACCTTTCCGGGCGGGCAGCAGGGCGCAGTGAAGCTCCGATTCCAGATACCGTCACCGTTTTATTACTATTCTCCTTGCACACCCCCACCAAACGCCCACGCTGGAACGACAATGTGGAACTGTTGAGCCGGTGAATTTCGTGCCTGAATGTGTCTAAGCGTCACCTCGCGACCTTTGTTTTAGTTTGCTGAAACTGCACCACAAGTAAGCACGTCCGTTTCACGTTTTGCGGCCACCGCTGCAAGTCGAATATAATTACCGAGTCGTGAAGAGTGTCATCCCGGGTTGTGCGCATCTCCGCGAGTTTCTCGATCCCATATCTCGGCCAAAGACTTTACCCTCACACACAGCCCGCGAAATGGTGACCTGTCAAAAGTGGTGGATAGTGGTGCTGGTGAGCTTGCAGCTACTGGCGGTGGGAACGCACGCGATACCATCGCCCGCCGGCACCAGTCCCAAGCGAATGGGCGAAGATGCAGCACCTTCCCCCGTCCAGCTCGACTCCGACACGGGCGACGATCGTGAGCTCAAGAGTGACGATGACGGGTACGACTTTCTGTCGATCGATCAGCTCTTCCTCAACAATCCGCAGTACCGGCAGCTGATCAGCGATCTGCAGGCGCACACCTTCGGCAGCAACTGGCGCCGGAAGCGTGATGTCGCCGAAAACGAGCTTCCCGAGGCGTTCCGCAGCGAGGCATCGCTAAGCTCGCCGCGCGCCCCCACCATCCCTACAACCACGGCGACGACTGCCACGGTCGCAAAGTCCACCGTCACCACGGCCGGGCCGTCCAGCACACCGACCGAAGCGCTCGTGACCGATGTAGCGACCAACCGGGACATGAGCTCTTCCACCTCGTCCGCGGATAAGCCGAAAGCGGCCGCACTGACCAGCACACCCTCCAAGTCGAAGGAATCGACCAAGGAGGTCACGAAACCGGCCACCAGCTCGACCAGTGGGACTACCAGCACCACTACCACCACAGCCGCCACCAGCACCACGGTAACGTCCACGTCCGTGCGGGGAAGCTCCACCGTGGGCACCAGCGCATCGTACGGATCGTCCGGATCGACGGAACTTCCGGCCGTGCGCAATGCAACGCTCGAGATGACGACGGCAGCGGCTCCAATCCGGGCCAGCACGCCGCGCCGCCTTTCGCACAAGAACGGTTCGAACAAAAACAAGAACAAACTGTCCGCTGCCCAGACCACTGCCAACAAACCGTCCACGGGTGCGACCGTTGTTGGACCGAGCACGGTCAACGTGAACAAGGTCAGCGTTAGCAGCAATGCGGTAGCGAGCAGTAGCAGCAGCAACCAGCAGCTTCCCCAGCAGTCGCCGCCGGCGGTAGCGATTCCGGCCACGGAAAATGGCACTGTCTCCGGACCGCCCGGGAACAATAAAGATAAGGTAAGTCTTTTGGATGAGATGGCAGTTTTGAAGGCACTCCATTCGCTCTAAGCATCACGTTGCTCATCAATTCCAACCAAACGCTTGATGTGTGGTCCGTAAGCTTTTTTTTGTGGGATTGCAGGATGTGTCCTCCTTGCGACGTAATCGTTTTGAGATTATAACCTAATTTTGTTGCGGCCCGAACAGGGCAGGGTAGCGAAGAACTGCGATCCAGTGACCTAGTGTGGCGTCATCGAGAGCGTTCCCGCGCTCCAGATGTTACCGTAAGCACTGTCGAAAAGTGAGCGAAGCAAGGAAATGACACTTCTCAAAGTCGATCTTGGAAAAAACGGGACCTGTCGTTATGGTTCTCACGATAATCACGCAGCGCTATGAACCTCGAGTCAGATGTTCCGGGAAAGCATTTCTTCTCGAAATCTGCCACTACTCTTACCCGTCATGCAACGCGTCCGGCTTTTTATTCCAGCAATCCTAAGTAAGGAATATCAATGTATCTACTCCGAAAACAGTGTGGCGCATGTCGATATTAAATTCTTATAAAGTGAACCACTTCCCCACTAAGTGCCACATTTTTATTGCTTCAAACAAACTATCACAACACTCCAGCATGTCTATCACTTCGCTCGATAGCTAGAACAACTTAAAGCACTTTAGCGCCTCGTTATGCTTCGGACGGCAGTAAAACCTTCTAATGAATTGCAACATCATCACGGACGGTAAAATTTAGAACACAGCCGCACACACCTCTCACCTACATAGCGATCTGCGATCGAGCAGTCTTACCGCCTAAGTAGGTTAGCCCAGTGCACTATGCGCTTAGTATGGGATCGGCATTAAATTTATGGCCTTTCCACCCCGTTCATGCCGTTGAAAGTGGCACTGGCGAAACCGATGGGCAACATTCTTCCACAAACCAACTTCTGACTCGTTCAACTCCCTGCGTCTGTTTGTAGATGAATGCGTTTGTTTTTGCAACGCTCCCTCTTCCAGACCGGTACAACACAACAGAAAACCACGCCACGCTGTCCGGTAGATTGAAGCCCGTTCCTGACTAACTGCACAACACTTGGTGTATGTGTCTGTGTGTGTTGCGGTAGGTAAGCTTTCTACCGGCATACGTAATATTTTCATCTCGTTAGTTGTGCGTATCGAACGGTTCCTTAACGGTTCATTCGAGCCAACCGAAATGCAACCGAAACCAACTCCACTGAGCTATGATCGCCGCCCCAACGCTCCAGCGCGGTCGGTTCTATGCTGTGGTACTAAGATAAAGCGTCTGGACGCTTCACTGCTTGACAAAAACGCTGCACTGGACAGCTGGAGAACTGTGTGTTCCTCCGACAGGCCGCCCTAGTGCAGAGCTAAACGAAGAATAATAAACCCGCTCCCTCGCGGGCACAGAACAGCTCCATTACGAGCACTGACCGGCAACGGTACGCTCCGAAAAGAAAGTACCGCCAACACGCGAACCACGAACGGTCAATCTGCGATACGCTAATTAATCGAGCACCCTTTTAAACATCGGGCGTCGCCCGATGCATGTTAGCATCGGCGGACGCGATAAATCTTCCTGCGCTCGAGCTGCTGAGCATGCAGCACAAGAACCCATCAATCGCCATGATCTATTGAAGCGTTATCGCACCCATCGGGCATCGGGAAGAATGCAACCCTACTCGGGCCGGGAACAGGACACATTAGCTCCACACAGCGGTCCTGCCCCGGCGTTTGCCACGGCGAAGATTGTCTTCCGCATCTGGTAGTGCAGTGCAGGTCTCTGGAGCACCAGCGCACGGAATCGATGTTGGTCGAGCGATAATGAGCCGTAGGCGTGTCCCGGCACCCTGACCACGCACAAGAGTTCCACCCGGCCCGGACCCGATGCGTCCAAAGCGATCCAGAGTGCACGCTGCAAAGTTCTAGACAGACGGTGACGATTTACGAGACCACTTTTACCCGGACGCTCGGCAATTTGTGTTTGCGATTCTGCACCGTTAGCTTGTGGTTAGTCGCGGCCACGGTGAAAACGGGAAGAATTTGTGTCACTGGTGGCCGTACTCGGTCGGAACCGATGGCGGAAGGGCAGTCGGTTATGCAAACGACGAGCTACGACGCCCGGCAACCGCAACACACTGTGGAATGATTGGCTTTTATCCCTTTATCACCGTGCGTTCTGGGGGCGAAAAGAACGTGGTACGCGCCGTACGGCTCGGTGGCAGAATGTGCACAGTTATCAGTAGCTGCAGGCATGCGCCGGCCACGTGAAGCTCGTTGGGCGTTGGTCAACGTTATGCTGGCGAGATCGTTAAGGCTGCAGAGGGGGCCGGTCTGATGCGATTTGTTAGTTCTTCAGCCGGCACAATTAACGGAACAACGGCATGAGTTGAGGCCGTTTGCTCATTGAGCTCAAGCTTTATTGATTTATGGTGAAAACGTTATATTGGGCAATAGGAATCGATTTGTAACCAATTTATTTATTGAAGTATAATAAATACAAACAATAAAGCACATGGAAAGTACTTGCGTTACTAACGATAAGCATTATCAACATTCTTGTTTTTATAGTGGAGAACCTTATATACCAAGAGAACAACATAAGTAGTGAGTTTGCCAGGTTTATGCGTTTGTTGTTTCGTTTGAACGGACATGAGCCTAGCTTAATGGTAGATCCGTCACAACGCAGTTTGCATTACAGATCATTTGAAAGATTTCACTCACAATTCCCATCATTGCCAAGATGTTCTTTACAGAGCTTCGTCAACCAAACAAAAGAGAGATAGTCCCGTTAGCGTTGGGTCCATTTGTGAACCTCGTTTCTAAAACTTCCTAACCCTGTTTTTCTGTACCATATTAAGCTGATTTGCTGTCAGCTTTTGACAATCTACAAAATTGTGCAATTATTCTCCATTTCTGCTTGTCAGATAAACGTTCATGGCTTTTAACTACCGAATACGCAATCTAATACTTCTATCGTATTCCTTCTAACTCCTGCAACTCAAATTGAGATATCTTTATTCAGTTCAGAATCGTTTGCTCGCACATCTTCATTCGATTCACCTGCTCTTTTGTGAACCGACGCAAATCGCACCAGAATATTATCTGACGCACTGCAAAGCTTCTGAATTTTCCGTCCAATTATCACCCGCCTGGCTCGCTAGGGCTTCTAGAGCCACAGCTCCACGACGTGTGATGTGTAAACAAACGGACGAAATCTGCGCAATCATCTAGGGTGTTTTCCTCTAACTATTTGGGTAGTATTGACCAGCGCTAGACGCGTTTTGCGAATATGTTCTGCCCGCAGTGCTACCATGGACGGGCCAGACGAACTGTAATTGACGCGCAACTGGGACTTCCCCTTACGAACTGAGACAGAATGAAGAATGACCCGAACCCGAACGCCCGGAGGTGATCACCTGCACAGCCTACGGTACCATCTAATTGGATAATGAGCGGGTAGCCACCGGAGGAGGCCTACACGGATGGCTGAAACCCTCACATTAGATTCACAATCGGAAGGTCCGTATGCGATGGTTTGGTGCCATTTCCTTGGCAGCCCTGGAGTACGCATTGACGCCGGGTAAACTCTCCTCTCGATCACTGTTCGAAAATTAAACCGTTCCTCCGTTTCGTGTGTCCGCTCGCGGGAGATACCGGAATAGGGTTCGAATTAAATTTAATTAAACAAAATTGGATGATCTAATCAAACGTGGTACCGTCGCATCATTGACGTAGCTTCACGTTTGTTGTGGCTGCTAGCGGACTGGCCAGTTAATCACGGTCCAATACCGTAGTACCCGTTTCCCCGTGTTGCGTACTGCGAGGTAATCTAACCGACCGGAACGGTACGAGACCAAACCTCTTATGCGCTCATCAGCACGTGTGTGTCAGACTCATAATAATGCTCGATAGCAGAAAGCCCAGCCACTACTGACCGAGAAGCGTTGCAACGGGTGCCAAGAAACCGGACGCCTTGTGGAAGCCCTTCGGTCACTGATAGTGATCAGTATGGGGCTACAGCTAGTCGATTGGATTGACAGTTCACGCCCGCTTTGACGTTTCCGGGATTTCCGGTTGGGGTACCATCGCACCGCAGCTTCCCCAACGATTGCTCGTACCCACGATTGCCTGTGCCAGACGTGGCTAAAGACGACAACTGGAACGCTGGCACCGATTCGCGTAGTGTGGCATACAGCGCTCCACACGCTTTTTTCGGTGTCAATTCCACCACGGTCCCAACACACAGCACTGACACACTTCACACGCCACGGAGGTTGAGCATAAAATTTAACGTTTATCATAAACGCCCTTTCATGGTGCACTCTCCCAAGGGAAGTGATCGCGCTCGTGTGCATGATGATGCCGCACCGAACCGAGTGCTCACGATCCAGTTTTTACGACGATTACGGTCCATCAAAATCACACTCTTTTAATTATTTCATTTTGTACGGCCGGTACGGTGGAAGCGGTCGTGTTGTGCCGTTTTGTTGGGCAACGGGAGCAACGCAAGAAACGATAAAATGGGCACATTCTCATGGTCCGGCAATCGTTCTACGGTGTACGCAAGACGTTGTGTAGACCGTGTTGTGATTTCGGTTTGGCTTTACTTAGCCCCATCCCGGCTCCGAAACAATGGGCAGTGCTGCAGTACTTTAAAAACCGTTGCGTTTGCTTTTATGATAAATGACTCCTGTTCTGACATAATGTTGTGAGCCGTTGCGTAACGGGTGAGGTAAGCAACAGGGCTTATGCGGCATATAAATAGCCTGCTCAGTGTCTATCGGTTTGCTATTTCTGGCCCATCAAATACGATTACGATCGACACATTACTGCAAACCTGCCAATTGCGGTGCATAAATCGAATTGATCGTCACGACCGCACGCACTTACAAGGAGCACTCTCTTTCGATTTTCCTTTCTCGTCGCTACCCTTAGATAGCTTCATCTGGGCCGCTTTCTGACAGGTCGCATCCAATGCGGCAGACCGTTAAGCTCCCGTTCTGATCGTGAAGGTCGATCCCTTTCTTGCTAACCCTCTCCTGCTACTGATCATCCCTTGAAGAACACACCCTAAGAACGATCGACCGGTCCAGTCGGACCAGTTTTTTTGCTGACGTGCGTGCTGCCACACTACATCAATGCGCATCCCTGGACGTGCGCTTGCAGCCGATGTCGATCGGTCCCGTGTTTGGTGCCCATGTGCCGTTGCAGACCGGCAGTGATCGACATACCGGGAGGTCGATGCAACGTGACGGCATGCCAACCGCTAATAGCCTTCAAAGCTGCAAATTAATGTGCTTACGAGTGAATGATGAACGAGCGGCACCCCCCTACACACGCGCACGCACGTTTCCTTCTAACTCCTTTTTTATCGTCAGAGCAAAGCGAAAACACTGACTGACGTTGCGCAATCGTTCGGGAATGGGAAGCATTACCACTCGACAGAACAACTTGTCCGTACATTCCGTTTTTCTCGACCCGGTTTTTCCCGGTTTTGTTTTTCTTCCCGCGTTTTGCAGAGTGAGAGTGCGTTCTTCCTTTTCCTCCGAACCAATGTTGACACTTGTTGCAACCTCCAACACGAAGAACAAAATTGATTTCGCTGACAAACGTCGCTCTACAACAAGATGCCAAATGCTGGCGCGATGGTTACAGTGGAAAGGAATTTTCTATCCGCACTCAACCACCCCGTCACAGAAATTACAAACTTCCCTTTCGAATCGATCACTTCCCACTGGCCGTGCGATGCCTGTTAGCTGCAAGACGATGGTGAACGTTGCCTTTACACTCCTAGGCAAGCGAGACATCCTTCCATGCCCGCCGTCAACTGCTACCCTTCGCATTACAGTACAGCATTATTAAGCGCTGATGGAAAAATTGATTTTCCTTTCTCACAACCCACAGCCGGCGAACAGCAACCCGACGACATCTTAATGGTTGATTATTTGTGGCTGGTTGGGATAGATTTTTGTGCGGGAATTTTAATGCCACCGCTTCTGCGAAAGCATGTAGCCCGGTCTCGTCGTGAAAGATTTCCACTTTTCCTTCCCTTCGGCGAGCTTTTCCCAGAAAAAAAAAGTTATGATTAGCAATTCAAATGGCACAGCAGAAGTATGCTGCCCGATCGGTCGCCATTGCTGCTAATAATTATCTACACAGCAATGAGAGTTGCGATCGGGAAAGGAATTTTCACCAACGCTCCCACCGGCAAAGCTGACGTTACGCTGTCAGATTGGATGCAGATCGGTATGATCGACGTCACCGCGCGAAGCTGACCAGAGGAAAGATGATAATGGTAATAATAAGCAGGCTGGTCGGGAATGATTTATGTTTATCTACAGCATAACCGTTCGCCATGGTACAGCCATACTAGCGCTGCCTTTCCTTTCAGCTGCCGGGCGGGGGACAGTACCTTAGCAGCTCGCTTAACTCACCCCTGCCAGATGACACACCGGGTTCGTCGCTTGCAAGCAGCGTTCAACTCTTTCCCTATACGCTATCTTCGATCAGTGTTGCGACGTGCCCTTAACCCTGCCAAGTGTCGCAAAACTGCGGTGCAAAAGCACACACCACCCAACGATACTCGCTATCGTACCGATGGCGGGCGAGAATTGGACCGTTTCGTTCGCGCCTCTCCTTGGTACCGCTTACCGCTGCTGTGTTATTAGCGTGTTGTGTACCAGCGACGATTGAAATTAAACTTTAATGATGATTGTTAATGCCGATGCCGGTAGATGATGAGAACCTTCGCTGTCGTCTCGCTTGATTGGGGCGAGATCTGTTCACTTTTTTCGCAACTGTTCCCCCATCCAGACGGGCAGATTAACCCTACCGTTCGCCATGTGGTTCACACCTTTGTGAACATGTCCCATTCGAACTTTACCCTTAAAAGAATGCGAACGGAAATGGGGCTAATGGTCGACTGCGAAAACGTGTACAGTGGCAAACCTTGTCAATACTCTATTACGCCAGTGACAGAACCCTGATCGGATGATGTTTTTCATTGCACGGAAAATAAAACGACCGATCATTTCCTCCACATCCGTTCTGGGAGAGTAACGGCCTGGCCGTATTGCTAGGCAATAAATTCTACTGTTGAAGATTCTGCAAATCCTGCTGTTGGCAAACTTGGAGACTGTCAGCCTCCCGGACAATGCTCTCACTACCCGTAGCAGTATTTTTTTCTGTTTCTCTCTTCTAAACACGCGACACACAAGAACCACTTTATTGCGTATCCAATCTGGTAGATAATTCCATCAATCTTCAAAAAAGCCTCAAACTTTCCAGCTCCATTCGCAGGCAGCAAAAAAAAAACGCGCGTTAGAATTTTGAGGGAATGAGTCCGGTACTCACCCGGTATCGAATTGACGCCAGTAAAATAAAGGCAAAGCTAGCGGTACCCCCCAGACGGTTCATTGTGGTACGATTTGCGACCCTGTGTACCATTAATCTGTTGACCCATTAAAAAGGGAATCGAAACAGCTGCGGAATGCATCCGTGGAGAGCGGGACTAGGAGAAGATGGGCCTAAAAGCACTTCCAAAACTGTGCCAAATAAATAACACGCAACAAAAGTCGAACACAGCCAATCCAGTCACACAGTGCCTTTGTCCGCGCTGGAACGGTAATTAAAAATTAAATGCTCACGTCACAGAACGGTGACCGGCACACCACGCCTAAGCGACGGAGCATTCTTGAGGGTACAAAGCGCTGATACAACGAGCAAAGAAGTATCACCACAAGAAGTATCACTAGATACCGCAACAATCACAACAACCGGATCGAAATGTGTGTGTGTGTGTGTGTGTGTGTGTGGCGAGAGCTTCACACCAGACACAATCTTGCCAGAACCGGCAAAAAAAGAATGTTTTTTTTTTCCTCTTGCCAGACTTTAAACCTTAAAGCGCACACAAAAACCCTACCCCGACTGCTATTGTTTTCGCGTGTGCAGGATAAATGTTTAGACACACAGACTGTCGGCCCGGTGGATTGTAGCGATTGCGCGAATTCAACTCACCCGCACGTACAGCAAACAATTATTTTCACCCTTTTCTTCCACGTTCCAAGCGACCGGAGCGATTAGGGTGATTAAAATTGGGGTCAGTTTCGCGTGTGGTCGACTCGATCGTACCCGGCCGGTCCGTTAATGTTGCCAGTCGGTTTTCCTAGGTCTCTTCTCTTCCAATGCACAATTCGGTTACAATCAAGCAAACGGAGGCTGTTAGATCATAAAACTGACCTCATAAAACATTATTAATTCACCGGGAAGGCAACCAAAAACGGAAAGGGGGGGGGGGAGGTTCTACTCACCGTGCGCTTCTCGTGTTGTTTCGTCCAAATTTCCGAGCATAACAAATTTACAGCTTTAGCCCTCTCTAAGGTGTGGGAAAACAAGAATAACAGTTTTTTTTTTAAAGAATTTGCACCTTTTTCCGTACAGTGCGCAGGGAAAGAGATGTAAGCGACGAACCGTTTTATGGGTGCATTCTATTAAATTGGTTCAAGTGCTGCTGCGAAGAAGATAACCGTGTGCAAGGAAACTAGTTTACACGAATATTTTTCGCATCAAAGCAAAGAATTCGCGAAAAAAAAAATCACTTTTCGCACACCAAACCACTTGACACCGTGCACCCATTACCTCCCCATCACCTCCTCCATCATAGGCAGAAACGTTCAGAACCGTTCCCTTTGCTCGGTGGAACAAAACGACAACGGGAGCTAGTGAGTGGTCCAGCCAACGCGATGCTGTTTGTCCGACGATCATCCTCCCATGGGTAGGTACACACATCACCTGCATGGAAAGCCCCAAACACACTTGTCGAAACCGAAGCGCAAACGGAGCGTAATTGAGTCATGGAAAATGTAAACCTTTTCCGGTTTTGTTGATTTTACGCCGGTCCGTTGCGTTCTGGAAAACACAACCGCCGCCCATCCCTTTCCATCCCGCTTTGGACGTTCTGGTGGGAAAAGATCCCGTTGCAAACACACTCGGAAAAGGTTTTTGGGTCGATTTAACCAAATACTTCGGCTGAAACGGCTTCAGCCGTTCCTGCCTTGCCTAGACTAACTGTAGTGATTATCGTTTCCGATCGCCACTCTACAAATTAACGGTTACACCTGCGTCCCTCCTTGCAAGAGTGAGTCCAAATTCGGCTGGAAAGGGTGCAAGCCATTACAGGGCCAGACCTAAACCAGATGCATCTACAGATTGTCAGCCTGGAGGAGACAGTCGTTTAGATTATGATTGCTTCAAGCATACGATACTGTTAAAAACTGGCCCGTTTCTCGGGACGATGAATTAGCATAAAGCAGGCACAAGGGCAAAGGGATCACAAACCAAAACACATTCCAGCTCGGCAACTCCCAAGGTTCAACGCAATGCGATCATTATAGCCCGTACTATCGATCGCATCCCACGGTCATAACGGTCATGAGTCATAATACGGTTGATAACGATCGAAGGTCTTAGGTACGTGTGGATTTCCGAGCGAAAACGAGAGGGAGAGAGATTTGCATCAGCCCCGAACATAATTCGATTCATGCTGTGTCACGAAACGGTCAAACGGTGATGCACAATCGAAAGCATTTAAACGAACAACATGCACCGAACGTATTTGTCCTTTCGAAACGAACCCTTTCCTTCCGTCCCTCCTTTCTCCACAAGCACATGAATTATCGCAGGAAATTGATCACACCAATACTGACTACACTGCACTGCTCGAGACTCTTTCCAGAGAGGTTCGGTTTTGCGGGCAGCCGTGTATTCCATATAAAGACAGTATCGACGTGTTTTATTACTCCAGCCAAGGTCTTTCGCTACAAAGAAAGGGAGATGGTCCTGGCTCCCTCCCAAGGGGCCTGCTATTGTTTATCACTTCAACGCACCGCCGTTGTTCGAGCGTTGGAGGCAACCCAAACAGTCTAATGACCTGATTGGCGGTCAATGGCGGTTTAGAAATTCTGCCATTTTTCCCTCTCTTCATCTTCAACCTATCCATTTTCCACCTTACGGTTCATTTGAGACACCGTGTACCCGGCATAGCATTAGCTTCCCATCGGCTGACAGTACCGGAAAGTTGATCTGCCGCACGCAGACGGGGTGGGCAAGTGTCGGGGTGGGAAAAAGTGAAAAATGATATTTCCGAATGCGTTTGATAAGCAAATGATTGGTTCGGTAGTGAAAGTGTAGCACGGCTTATTGCGGGTGTGAGATCTAGTTTAGCTCACCACCATACAATTGAAACAAAATCAAAACGATATGCAATGACCTACAGAGGCGGGTTTTGTTGCTAGCGCGAACGCTTTCCGTTGGCAAACAATGCGGATAGGGATTGTTGCAGATGGGAGATGTGTAAGGTAAAGGGAAGGCACGCCATATGTACGCTACAATAGCTTTGGAAGAAACGTTGTGCTTACACACTGTTTTAGGATTGTGCTAAAACGCTGATTTCATAGTTTCACCACAAAACCGCAGTGCAAATTAGTAACCATTAGCTAGGCCTAGCAAGTGGATCATTATTCCACTTTGATTGCTTCATATTCAACAGCTCGCGAACACTTCGTTCTATTACTATCAGCTTTTTCAGCACACACCGGCATACCAGAAAAACAAAGCACAATGATCGCTTGTTACATTATCACTCGTTCGCCGATGGTTGTACGGTTTCGTACAGTGAATACGCGGCGTTTGCCGTAACGATGCAAATTATCGGAATTTATCCGAGTTCAACCGAGAACAAACAGACCCAAATCGCCGTTTTCAGCTTGGAGAACGGGCAACCGAGCTTCAGCTTCCGAAACAGCAATCTCATCATTCTAGATCGCGTTGCGAACCGGGCGATAACCTCGGCCCGCCCGTACCCGTGGTACCCGTGCTTCCTGTCGGTTCGTACCGTTTCTGCAGCAACCTCATCAATCAATTAATTAACCACAAGTTCGATGTTTGGCTACGAACGCTTTGACCCGATGGTACCACAATGGTACCGCTGGTCTTTGAACTCTTTTGGTGGAAAATGGTGCAAAAAAATGTAGCTGGAAAGTATTCTAAAAACATGCCAAAGTTCAAAGTGATTGCAAGTGCTTGCGTCCACTTATCATTGGCACAACATTCACGCCAAAAATCAGCTAGTACAATCCTATCATTACGAAATGAGATATTGACAGGTCGACTTGTCAGAACGCAACAAAAAGCAGTAATCATACAGCACAGAAAGCGCTTCGCTTTAAGCAATGCGAATGGAAAGTCCGATTATTCTTACCCCTTTTTCAACATTTCAAATTCCATTACCATTGACCCATCTCTCTCACTCAGATTGATTTACGATCGAAAGAGAAGCAAAACACGGAACTCGCATCGAAAGTAAAGCTCCTGTAGCAGACGGTGTGAAAATTATCATAAACACAATGCAAAAAAAAAAGGAAAAGCACCCATTGAGATGTCGAGGAAATGAAGAACCCCTGGCGACTGGACACGCCGACGGGTGGTGGCCGGCGGACTTCAACATACCGTTTTCACCACCAGTTCGCGAAACGTTCACGCGAGGCGCCAAAAATCCGTGACTGAACTTTGGAAACAGGCTGTTTATGTATGCGAACTACACTCTGTATCTGTTTTTCATCCTCCCATTTCTTGACGAGCGATATAGAGGCCTCCCAACCAGCCCGCTGTAAGCGGTTTTAGTTCCCTGTTCAGCTCCTGCTATGCTAAACCGGTCCCGCACTCATCGCAGGTGAAAAATCAATCGGCAAATTTATTACCCCCGTTCGGCGATAGGTTCAGCATCCATATGCGATGGCTCTCACTTTCGTTCTTCATTTCACTTGGGTGTGTGTGTGTGTGTACACGTGTGTGGTATTGATTTTTTCATCCAGTTTTGTTCTTCAACCGCAGACGACCACCTGCTTAGCCGGGCCGGGGAACCCGACCCGATTAATGATCTTGCCGGGCTGCCAGCTAATGGAGCGCGATCGGAGGTCACGGATCGCGATAAGCGCTACTTTCCGATAATCGCACACAGACACACGGACGGCTCAATCGCCATTAGCCGCACCATAGCACGGGATGGCGCTCGTTTGCCCCCGCCAGTCTGCAGAAAGCAGTTGGCAAGTAAAAGCGCTAGCGAGGAGTGAAAAACACATTTTCCGTCAAATTTCACTTTCACGCCTTCAACCCACTGCCATCGGCTCCAGTCAAATAGGATGTTTCAAGTTCTTTCCAAATGATAGCAACTAGTTTTGAATGTTGCTTTCCTTTTTTAAGGCTGCTCGTTGGTGCACTGCAAACCTCGATTGAAGTGTTTTAGGCACAGGCATTTTCACAGTTTTCTTTGCGAGAATCTGGTCCGCACCTTTTCTCGCTTCCTCTTGCCCTCGGTGCCAATCGATGTACCGTATCGTTTCAATTCAATTATGCTCATAATGCCTTTTTAGCTGCAACATAGCATAATTGACCCAAATGGGGTCCGCCCGCATGCACCTTGGCAGGCAAATAATGAATATTGATCGTGACCATTTTGATTGGAAAAATCTCGTTCAATCGCTTCACACGAATACAACGAAAGTGTGCTTGAGTTATGTTGAGCTGGGAGCTTTCAGTATTGAGGCAAAAAATGGTGTAAAAATTGTAATAATTACTTTTTGCATATCGTTGCATGACTTTTGAATATTTATATCTTTTCAACATGAAAATTTGACCTTACCTTAAGCTAACACACTTCAAATAGCCCTGCTTAAACATTAAACTGATATCAAGCAGCCACTTTAATTAAACCATTACACAGGAGCGTGCCCGGGAAACGGAGCATCGACTCAAAATTCCCCTCTCAAAGCTTTCCTGCCGCGGGAACGAAACAAACCCCTTCCTGAACCGAACCGTCAACCAACGGGAAAGGGAATTCGGAATAGTTGACGGGCGTCCCTTGCGCCATCACCCACCAGCGCATCACTGCGTCGCGCGTATCGCGTTGATTGATTGTATGACTGTGGGCGATTATCATTAAATTCAGCCGCCTCGATACGCCGCCACTTGGCGCCAAAAGAAAGACTTCAACGATGGTACCGGCGAGGAGGAAGTCATCTTGCCCGGGCACACTCTTCGAGCTGCTGGACGATATCTTCTGCCAACGCATGGCTACATACAGACGAGTGTTATTTTGCCACTCTTCACGTACCACTTTCGCCGTCCGTTCCGGCTGTCCTGCCCTGCCCTTTACGCACCCATGCTTAGCCCAGCGCAATCAATACACCCTTGCGTGTGTACTTTGCGCGAACGGTGGAAGGTGCTTCTCTTTCCAGAGAAGTACTGTTAGCTTTATTGTTCCACCGGATGGTGCTGCGCATCACCGTCAGATTGGTTGCAAGCGGTCCTCTGGCACAGAACGAAGGAAAAACAACCTGACAAACACAAACACACACGCGCGCGGACAAAAAAAATGGGCGTACACGTAATCGATGCAGCCGCCGACCCGTACCACGGCTCAAAGGCAGATGGCAGGGTGAAGGTTTCCGGATGGGAGCAACTTTAATGAAATTTATCTATTAACAAGCTATAATTCAGTTTGCCGTACCACTGGACGGGGCGCGTTGCTCGGTCAGATTGAGTTGGTTTACCGCAAAACGAGCTCGGAAACGAGACATTCCCCACACGTACAATCAGCTCAGCGATGGCGATGGCGGCGCTCTCATTACTGTTCATCGGGCACGGATTTAGATTAAATGTGGGCCCTTCACTTCGATATCTCGCGTGGGGGTGTCAGCTCTTTTCGCGCTTTTCGGGGCAGATTTTTTCAATGGGTAGATAGCAACAATAACGACGGAATTAGGAATCACTTCCACTCTTCCCGACGCTTGCAACAGCGTGTGGCTTACCAGGTGCTGCAATACCCCGAAAAAAAGGCAGAGGCTTCAAACCACTTCTCGCACCCTTTTTTCGTCCCCCTCTCCGGCCACATCTAAAACTGATCGATTGTACAGATTTCGGATGGTAATTGTCTTGTGCGGATGGATTGAAGCCATCGAGCTGCTGGTAGTGATGGTGATGATGAGATCATTAGCACCTTTCTCTCGTTTCCCGTGCTGCTTTCTACCACCCGGCCCGGCTTCGTTGCCAGATTCGGCACAACGCGGGTCAGCTAATGGGAGGCGCGCGAGGGATGATGGGGGGAGAGCGGAGGGCGGTTGGACCAGGATCATCCAACCGCAGCGCATAAACCACGAAGCATAATGTGCCGATGGCCTCGATGACCGAGGATCGCGGTATCGATGGATATTTCGATGAAACAAACCAGCTGGTTGAGCTGCGGCTGATTGGGAAGCAGAAGTGTGAGATGGTAGAGCAGCACGGGAAAAAAAAATCTATGGCTCATAAATAGCACAAACCTAGTTCCGGGCTACCTTAGAAGCCGCTAACGATGCAGTTTACCCCCATGGCGAAAGAAAGAAATGGGTAAATGTGACGGTCCATTTTTGGAGCCTTAGCTTTGAACCTTTTTTCAACCCCGAAACGATGCCAAAATAACATAGTTTTTTTTACGGGAAACGGGAAATTTATAGTTAAAAATGGTCAATGCTAGTTGTATGGAAATTGAAGGTGAAAAATATATAATACATTACACAATACAATTTTGAATCAAATAGGCATAGAAAAAGCATCGCAATACGGCATGTCTATTTCTACCGGAATAAAAATTGAATTTAAAAAAAGCAGTAAAAGAAGTATTTTAAAATAAGTAACTTGTAACACAAATAAGCTGTACAGGACTGTAACTTCACGTATAACGTCCTTCTTTTAATGGTCTATTCGTAGTCTCTGGAGTGGCCAAAGTATCTTCTTGTCTAACTTTTACTCTAGCTTATCTCTTATACCAGAATCTATCAGAAACAGTTTTTTTTAACTAAAATAGCTTATTAGATTATTTTAGAATGTTCCAATCAAGATATTATTAGTAAAATACGAATAGAACTGATTGAAACTCCACGACATAGACAGTAATAGTTCGTTTGAGCTGTACTGCCTGTACTAAAGTCTATAGTTTTTTTAATTGTTCTAACTGGTTCATTAACGCTAAGTTTACCTAACAGATCTGGGGAGTCTTTAACATTCATTATTAGTTCAGCCAAGAACACACTTTGCTGAGCTAGGTATCGATTTTAGTGATTGTGCTTGAGATATCAAGCACCGTGTGCGGTAGGGAGCTTCGCGCGAAAGTATCTTCTTTGCGATTAATCATATGCATTTTCTTTGGATCAAAACTATTTTGTTTATCCAGATGTTAAAACAAAGATACCATAATACAAAACAATATTCATGTATAGAACAGACAAACGATACATACAAAGACTTAAAACAGTGGAAATCTTGTTATTGTAGTCTTGTGACGATTTCCGAATCCTACAATTCACAAGAATAAATTAGTGTTGATAGCTAGTCACTTTTTTATATCATACAGATAGCTAGTCACTTTATTATATCTTACAGAAAGCAACCATTCCTCGCGCTGAAACCATAACCCTAACGAGGAAAAGCGTACAATTAAGCTACAACCAATTCATCCCATCCCACTCTGCATCCATCGTTCTAAGATAAAAGCTCCCAACGAGGAAAGTGATTGGGAGGAGAAATTGGTACGATGATTAGAATCGTTAGACGCAGAACCACTTTCCGTTTTCTAGTCGTAACAATCGTTGGTGCTGTAAACCGCGCTGCCATTATTCTGTTCGGGGAGTGGGCTACTCCCTCTATCTGCCCCAAATCCCTATCATTAGCGTATTAGCAGCAAGGGTAGTGCTTTAGCAAGCGGTTGGTAGCAGCTTTTGCAATCTCTCCCTCTCTCTCTCTCTCTCTCCCTTAAAGCCAATTCAGTTTTCCGGTGCAGTTTTGAATTTTCCTTTAACGCTTCCGTTTGGTGCAGTTTGCGCTTAGGAAAGCGAGTTATGCTACACCACCTTCCACCGCTCCATGTCATCTCGTGACGCATTGCAACCTTTCCAAACCATTTCTTTGATTTATGCTCTCCGCTCATGTGTACTTATGTTTTATTTTTATGTTTCCTCCCCAGGTATACACCATCGAACGAAAGCAAAACCTATGCACTCACGAGCACGTGAACCGAAGCCAGCACAAAACGGGCTGTGGCGGCGCGTGTAAGTAGTTGGAAGCACAGGCAAAACAGGGGGCTTAAACAGAGCACTGGAATTTTCTCCTTGGACGAGCGATCGATGCGCGGGATGTGTTCTAAGCCCCCGGCGGCACCATCATTAGCGAACGCATAAACCGCCTACAAAACCCGGACTTAATCCCTAATCACTTCAGCACCGCTGCCGCAAGCCTATGCAATCCGGTGCGTTTACGGCCTGCGTACACAAACAATGCGCGCAAGGATGGGAAGAGGTGGGGTGGAGCGATGGCTATTTCTCTTCCCCTGCTATACACTGCTCGTGCTCATTTAGATGCTTCCTTCCAACGGCAACGGCCGCAGCATCAGCAGCAGCAGCAGCAACACATAATTAGAGTGCAAACGCTGGTAGCTCTTCCTGCCGCGTGCTATGTTCCATTTGGCCCAACCGGCAAGCGTGGGGTTGCCCGCTAAATTGTCCATTTAACTTTTTTGCTATTTATCTTACGCCGGGCATCGAGCCCAGTCGCAACCCGGTCCGGAGAAATGGAAGAAATGTGTACGGTCTGGCGAAAGAAAGTAAGCGCAAGCGAACGCAGCAAAGTCACACACACACACACACACAAGCCAACGCGGGTGATCGTTTAAAGTAAAGGGTACGGTAGCGCGACCTCGTCGCAACAAGACAGACGAATGCTGCGTTACATCTCGCTCGCCGGGATCATGAAAACGATTTTAATTAATCCCCCTTTCGCTGGTTGCATGGCGCGCATGGCGGAGGTCTAAGCGCCCACGCCGCAACGCACAAATTAAAGCAATTGAAGTCGTTTTATTTCTGCTCGGATTAAGTGCAGTATGCCGCTGGGATCGGGTGGCGGGCGGTGCAGGTTGGCGATAGAAAGTCACCGTTCTAGGGAACAAGGTCAAATTAATTCCATTAAAAAAGTGCCAGCAGCGTAACGAGCGACAATGCGTGTGAAGAAGCCTAAATCACTTCCGTTTTGGGGGGTGAAACATGTATTTCAATGATATCTTTTCAATATTGTCTTCAACCTGAACATAAAAACTCTGTTCACAAAATGTGAACAACAAAGTTGGTTTTCTATTTCAATTTCCCAATTCTTAAAACGAGAAAGTTTGTCGGCCCATAATGAGCATGCGTACAGTTCAGAGAACCCTTGGTACAAAGCACAACAGCCATCCTACAGCGATGCAATGTGTATGCGATCTTCAAGTGTCCACACGTGCTTTCTACGGCATGAGATTCACAATCGCCGCCAGTACCTCAAAACTGGCAAGAAGTAATTCAATGGAGCAATTAAGCCGCTGCTCGCCGAACGGAAGCGAAAAGAAAACAAAACCCCATCCACACACACAAAAAACGGCACCACAACATTCGGGAGCATAATTATGCACCTGCTTCCTTTCCTCCTATCTTTCCCACCACTCGCTCGAGAGCAAACATGATTTCTCGAGCTCTTGAGAAGCTTGTACGAGTGTGTCAATCTTGCGATCGATGACCAACCGCTTGAGCTAACGTCCCGTGTAACTGCTGTCCAGTACATGTACCTTTTGTAACGTGTCGCCCGCACCAGAGTTAAGCGACCCAGGACCGAGAGACAATGCAGCGGTCATAAATTAACGTCTTGTCAGCGGGATCGGTCGGAATGCGCACGTGCTGGACGGCTTTTGTCCCACCAGTGTGTGTCCGGCCGAAGCGTACACAAACGGGCTACGGAACGAATGTGGCTCGAATGGAAATGAGATTCGGAGTACAGGTTCTCGCGTGCTTTGTTTATTCGCAACATAAGTGTTTACGCTACTCCAGATCACTGTCGCCGTTGAGGTTGTCGTGATAAAATGGATTAATGGTCTGTGTTGAACCGCGTAGAAAGTGCAGTAGAAATGAAGCAAGCGAAATGTAGATCTTACTTTCTAAGCACCTTAAACATTAAGTCAGTTCAAATTACAAATTCTTCCTATTAATTCCAAATGGTTGGTTTGCAGAATTTCTAGGCTCAACATGAAAGGATCTTAACTTTTATCGGATGTCGATCTGAACTGAAAAGAAAGAGTTCCTATGAAGCACTTAAAAATCCCCTTACACGAAACATTTTTATCGTGCAGCAGTTTCCTCCGCACAGATGATATTCTTTCGGTGGAAAAGCACAGAACGGCCAACCTGGTACAACAAACCCAAACAACGGTATTGTTTGATTCTATTCCACGCAAAACCCGTTACTTTCTTACATCTTTCCCTTTCCATCGAAAACGCTACCTAAAGTCTACCATATGATGCACGATCTGACGTACAGGAATTATTTCATTTGCCAAATGCCCTTTTACCCACGATTGAGTACGGTTGGGTGTGCGGGTCTTGAAAGGGAAAGAGAAAACATGTATCCTTTCCAAATGTACGCTAGTTCGCATGCCCTCTCACCCAATAGGGGGAAAAGTAAAATTTGCCTGGCAAAACTCGGGCCTACCTTTATTATGCTCTTTAAAAATGGATTCAATTGAACGAAACGCTCAGCCGGGCGCATGCATTTCGTTTTCAACTTTGACGCATCGACAATCAGCTCACGATCATGTTTAGTGAATTTGCTTTCCATCTCTTTGCTTAAATTTCTCAAACTCCTTTTATTCTATCACAAGTTTTTCAATAGGAACTCAGCCAATGGTCTGAAGGCTCAATAGTGCTTTTGCATCTTTACGTCCAGGGCGGGAAATTTGCCTGCGAACGGGTGCTATGCTTCTGGAGCCAGCACCACAAGGTTATCGCACCCTTCGAATGCTACAATAACTTCCCGCAGCTGGCAATAGCTCTTCATGCTTACTTTTCTTCTCTTGCTGTTGACTGCGCCTTCATCCAACGGCAGAACCACTGTCGAACAGCCCACGCTAGCCATCGATCGCCACCGATGCTAAGCGATGTTTCAATTAGCTCGTCCTGGCATGGTAGGCGGCGAAGATAGCTTACCGAAAAATTAAAGCAAAAGAAGGAAACTGATGAAAACGTTTCAGCAGGCCCGCAAGCAAGCGTAACACAAAACCGGGAAGCGAACAACAACGAAAAAATTCTGCAACACTGCCATTGAACTGCACCAGCTGGCAGCACATTCCGGCGCATTGTACAACGGCCGGCTGAAAGCGAAAAAATGTAAAATAGAACAGAAAATAGCAAAGCAACTCTTCCGCCTCCTCACGCTCCCCATCGGAGCCGCTGCGATTCTATCGCCACCCCACCACGATCAAAAGATTCTTTGCTGATGCTGCGGCCCGGCAGCATGGCGCGGCATTCCAACCACCTTCCCAACCGATCCCGAGCAGCAGTAAACGTGTAATGTGCGGTTTTCTAGCCTAGCGTTACAATTAAACTGTGGCACGGCACGGCCAGAATGCAGTGCGCACCTTTGTAGATCAACGCTGCCGCCCAGCTGCCCGACGCCAACCGCAGTCGTTCGGCAAATGGCCGATAGAACAAACTACCAAAGCGAAAGCACCGTTGGAAGGGGTTGGCAGGATGAAGCAAACAAATTGCTTTCCACCCATATCCCTCCGGCGCTCTATCAAGTGGCGATCTTCCGCTGATCGCTTCTTCGATTAAATCGTTTTCACCAGTGAATTGGCAAAAGGGTTCTAGCTGGCGGAGTGGAACGACTGTCTGTATGCTTCGGTTGCACACATTTTTCCTATGCAAAATGTTCGCCCACCACGCTTCCCATTCTACAATGTTTTAGATGACAATCGGGCTAAATATGACGGCCATCGGGCGGTTTGCGGTTAGTTTGTTCTGCCTCGCATACGCTAACGGTCGGCTCCACGCACGTGTGGCGATTTCCATTTCGCTGTTGCTCAGTACGCTGTCTGCACATTCCAAAAATTGCTTGATTAATGTTTCTTTTCCTTACGAAAACGCATTTTGCAAACTGGAGTCATTAAGGAACGTACAAAATCTTAGATACATCACTATTTCCAATAACCGCTCTAAAAAATGGATGACATTGATTTCTGCCGACACGGATGACACTGCACAAGCGTATCTGGGGCACTGTTCCATCACGATTCGTTCCGCCGAACGTCTAAATTCTTTACACCGAAATCGAATATTATCCATTTGTCACGGCGGGTCTGTTTCGTATCTCTTACACTGCTTCTTCGCAGTGGCCTAGACCAACACCGCACCTGGGCACGTAAACTCAAACACAAAACAAACCGGCAACCGGCCTTTCCTTGCCTCATGTTTTCTGCAACATGTCCCTTTCTCCGGGCAAAACATGCTTTGCCAATCTAGTTTCGGGCTATCGTAACGGGAGCAGTCTCATGAATCAATACTCTCTTTACAACCTCCGACCAGTTGGCGTTGGTGAGCTGTTAAATAAATCAAACAATCAATAAAGCCCTTCCCACTTTATCGGCACAATGTTTGCTACCCGCCATGATGGACCACCTATACAGCAGCAGTAGCAGCGGCGGAGAGGCTTTCGCGTACGTGTTGTAGTTCCTAAACTGGTGGATTTTCTTTTATTGTCGCTTTGTTTTCCACTGGCTATGAGAACTGTGTTCTCGGTTGATAGACTCCTTCTGGCAGCAAACCGAAAAATAAACCAAATATATAAACCGTGAGGCCAACGCGGGGTGCCACCGTCGTCATGTATGGCCCCTCAGCGCAAATAATGGAGCTATCGGTATTTTACGACCAGCGGACCAATCGATACGGAGTAGCCAACCTTCTTGTTCAATCATTCTGTCCGGTAGGAAGCGAACGCATCTCGTGCGTCTTCTCGGCGGTAGCATCGATCGATGATTTCATGCCAGTGTGCAATGATGACGATCAAGCGATTG
>KB672065.1:32732-112318 GCA_000349105.1 Anopheles epiroticus | reverse complement strand
ATTGAAATTCATTGCCGTTTGTTGTGATGGCGAGAAGCTAGAACAGGGGCGCTGCTGCATTTAGCGCAGCAAACGATCGCGAACCGGATGGATGCAAATTTCTGTTTCCCCGCCTCTTGCCCCTGGTCCCTCTGGTTCAAGCGGCATTGCGCGGGTAATCAACCGTGGCCTGGTGTGATAGTGTGTGTGCAGAGAAGGAAAAATAAAGTCATTGCACCACGATGCACGAGCCGGCCTGACGGCCACCGCAAAGCCTCCGAGCGCGAGTTTCGGGAAGTGATCTCCTTTTTGTGGCGAGGCAAAGATAAATAAATTAGCATAGCATCGATCGGCGGCAAAAGCGAAACCGAACAAAACGAGCGGTGATGGAGAGACTGCCGGCGGTTGGATTACGGTCGATCCGCTATTTTATTTGCTTCCCCGTGCCGCTAAAGAGGTTTATCTTCAACGACGAGACGTTACGCCGATTGTTTTATGGTTACATTTATCGGAGCAAATTTTGCAAAGATTTCAGCAACAACAACAACCACAAAAACAACGGCTAAACGAACGCCAGCTGGCGGTGGCCTGCTGGGGGAAAGGTTTGGATGAAAACATGTACGACGACGACAAGGAAAGGGCGTTCCGGTGTTGTTTGCAAAAGCGGTTGAGCGGTTCAGGTGGATAGTGTTATTTTTTTAAGTCTTCCGTTAGTTTTTCTTTTTTTGCACAATCAAAGGCGGTATCGAACAAACGGCGGCCCGCCCGGTTGGAGATTGGAGCAAACATGGCAGCAAACAAATTGCTCCCGTTTACAATCGACAACAACCTTTGGCGGATTATTGTTGTTCCACACGCGGCTGTTGTTCGGGGGACGGTTGATGAATTGGTACGATCCTGTAGCGAGTGTGCCGCGCTGGGCACAAATTAATCCTGACTTTCACGCAACAATTCTCGCTTGCCGAACGATCTATCGGCGTTATTTTAACCTACTTTTTGTGCAATGTACGACGGGAGCTTTATCCTTTATTGAGAGGAATTTTTCGAACAAGCTTCCGTTATTAGTTTTGACCTTTAAATTCAATGGGCAAGACAGCTGTTAAAGTTGCACCAATATGAAGTCTCTTATCAACCATCAGCATACAGAATCTTTCTCAAATTAACCTATTTGCTCCACCGCCTTGCCACGATTTCGGTCATACATCGAAAACATAAATCATGATTTCTTCCGTCTGCTGGCAACACATTAAAGAATGCCTGTCCACACGCCGTTGTGCCGAACAGCAAACACAATGTATTGCGAGGCAAGAGGGCATAACTGTTACACCGATGTCGTTCGCTTGCCTCGCTCGTTTGGTGCCACCGGTCCGGCCACCTCCTGCCAGGAAGCACGCTTGCAGCCAATAAATCCTGCCCCACTGATTGTTGAAAGTCGTTCAACAAATTCGACTATAATTTATGCACCTCACGGGTGATCTTTGCCCCGGGCAGCGAGCAGGCTCGAATGCAGCAGAACGTTGGCTTTTATCTTTCGATCGCTGGGCCTGCTGGGCCATTCTTCGTGGTTCTACATTCTGTGGTAACGATCGGCAGTCCCAAACGCTGCCTTTAGGCTACGATTAAACACGCGTGCCACCAGCAATCGGGCCAGAAGCCTCTGCGGCACTCACATCTCGTGGCACGTGAACAGCATCGCCACCCCGAACGGTTCCGAACGGAAGCCCTATGCTGTCTAATTTATTTCTCTTCCTTAGTTTTCGGCTCGGTCTGTTGGCACCACGGCTGCAAACAAGCCGCCGTCAGTCGGTCAAACAGGGTGTTGATTAATGGCTTTCGTTTTACCGTTTGCGGAAGACGTTCGCGGCGGTACGATCTGACCGGCACCGGGCAAGTCATTGTTTTCGCACGGTACCCCCGGACGGTGTTTTGCAAAAAAGTGTTTGGAAAACGGTGTGGCCAAATTTGGTGTGAAAATAAATTAGCGGCTATGCCACCACATCTGCATAACGAGCCGGGTTTCGCCCGCGACGGATAAGTTTTCTTGTTCAACCATTTTCAATTCGTACAAGAACTGTCCTGTTTAGTTTTTTTTTCTCTTTCCTGTTCGGGAACTGGAGGTCAGTAATGTGGAAATACTCGCTACAACAGTGAGTTGACGTTGTTTACTCCGCTTGCAGTGAAGTGTTGCACTTGTGCACGTTCTGCTCACCACAGCTGCTCAACTGTCTAAAGACGTGAAAATGAAAGATGTCTAATGAAGTGTCAGTAGCCTGCGCTGACTCAACGACATCGTAAAGCATGGCCATGATAATGTTCACTTCAAAATTTGCTCAATATGGCCCGGGGTAGAATGATGGTAGAAAGTCTTTCACTTCACACCACACTTATCCGCTCCGCTAGCTCTCCATCACATGGACTGACCTCAGCGGCCGTCAAACTACAACTGGAAAGACTCTAAGGAGGCCATCTACAATGTAGAGTGGGGAAAAGAAATTTTAAACCATATTCCAAAAAACACGAGCAAAGTTGTGAAAAAAAAACTGGACCATCGCCACTTCATTAAGTGTAACACTTGACGACTGCGTACGTTAAGTACCCTCTTCTTGCAGCAATCAAGCGCACAACGCAATTGAGCTGGTTGACAGAAAGGTAGCAGAGAGAGAGAGAGAGAGAGAGAGAGAGAGAAGGCAAAAGAAAAACCTTAACCTTCCATCTCCAATTAACCCCTTCGAACTGCCGGGACCGGTAATTAATGACCGCTGGCGATTAACCGCCACTAAAAGTGGCTAATTTAGACATCAGATCGGCACGCGGCTTGCGGTTCAAGCATCCACCAGAAATGCTGCTCCCCATTATTGACACCTTTTTCGCAACATCTCCGAATGTTTGTTGCCCCGAAGACATCATGCTCATCCGCAGGTACAACAAACTGGCTGAGCAATGTCTGCACTCCTGTTTTATTTTACTCTCTGTTTAGCTTAAACCGGGGGCGACTAGCAATTTGATTTGTTAATTGTTTGTTTTTCTCTCTTTTCCTTTGGTCCTGCGGACACTTGTCGCAGCCAATCGATTTCCGGATTCAATCGATTTCGCTTCTTTTACACATTCCCTTTCAACTAATTAGCAGAAGCCGAGCGATCAGCCGATCATGGTGTGCGGGATGACGATTATTAAGACACTGGTAAACACTATAATCTAGCTGTCCGCTGGTCGCCCAGCCGGCCCGTAGCTACGGAGTCGTCAGCGACCGATATTTTGTATGACATTCTGCCCGCGGGGCAGAAATAGATTCCCGATCGAACGAGGAAAGGGGAAGCGGGATGTGGTAAACCTGATTCCAGGCTATCGATCCGTCAGAGTGGGAGCGAAAGTAATACACATGTTTTAAAAAGTTGTTCGCCGACCAGCACGCGGGTTCATTAGGGTAGTGTAAGGCTTCGGGGTGAGCATGATTGAAAGTGAAACAGAACAGTGATCCCAGGAAGTGATTAGTCGGTATCGGATGGTGGAATCGTAAGTGGAGCGTAGCTTGCCCGCCGGTCGCATGGCATGGATACGGCTGTCTAAGGTCTAGGAAAACTTATTCGATGATTAGATTAATGAATCACTGGCCTACCTATCAAGATAGCGTATAATGCAATTAAGTTGGAGAAATGTAACAACATAAACACGATTTCTGAGGCATTACCTGATTGGATTTCATCTTGGCGGTATCTGTTTTCCTTTAAGGATTCTTGTCTATTTGTTTCAATAAAACGTTTCAATAAACGCGAAACGCGAAAAGAAACAGTTACTCTAGCAAAAATCTTACTCAGCTGCGTACCTTAAACTATAATTAAAGCAGCCGTTACCGAATAGACAGTACGAGTTAAGCACATCGGAATGATACTTGAGACCAAAATTACCGTTTAATAGCTACTGATCGTTCCGTATAAGGTAGAATAAGTTGCCATCCACCCAATTTACAGCATCCGCCAGCAAACGACACGCCAATCGCTAATCAAACGGCCCACTCAGTGCACGCCCGAAATTGCTTTAACGGAACCCTCAAACTTCCGTGGTACGCCTACCACGACGAGGAGCTTACTCTTGCAACTCTCACGACCAGAAGCAACGACCACGACAGCATGCAGTGGTTATGCTGTAACATCTGCCTTTTTGCCTCGACCGTGATCACACCCATACGGCACCCAGCAGCCCAACCCGTACCCTCTGCAGCAAGCAAAGTCAATGTCAAGCGCAAGGTTCATTAGCGATTGTGCCGCGAGCGGAGCAGCAAAAGGCACGGCAATCGCTCCCACCAGTGCCTATCGAACGACCTATCAGGCACCCAAAGGGTTGCCAACGACCAGCGCGCGCCCAGTCATCGATCCCGTGTAGGCACGCTTCCGTATCGCACGACAAAAAAGTGGAGTCTAAACAAACTCCCTTCATTTGTCTAACGCTGTGCCGAACACGAACCATCAGCGGGAAATACCAGCAACAGCAACTATCCAACACAACACAAACCGTCCATCTCGGCCTCGGGGAAATCGCTTTGCCCCGTTCATATCTTGTGCCCGTTTTTTTTTGTTTGTTTGTTTGTTATGTGCTTTTTGCGCTGACTAGAAATAATAATGTTCCTCGAACCGACTCCGTTTCGTTCCACCTATCCTTGAAGTGAAGAAGGAAAAAGCTTCCCATCAGCTTGCACAACAACCAACCGCACCGTATCGCACCGTGTACGAAAGACTCAACTGCCAGCACAGACGACGAACCTTTCGCGAAGCGCAACAACTTGAAGCAACAAAACGGATCCGTCCGAAGCGAGCAGCAGCAACTGCAAAACCAAAACATGGATTCACCGTAACCCATGATACAGGCGGATCGTGACATTTGATTCCACTTATTTCTTATGTTCCCGCTCTCCCACGGGCACCATTTTTTTTTTTGTTTTGCCTCCTGTAACGATGGTTCGCGAAGTTCAGTGGGTTGATTTGATTGAAGGGGGGGGCAGAAGGCAGGAGGAAGGTGTCATTGCTTGCACACAAAAATGCACCGATCTTCATTACGCGATCGCACCGTCGGGAAATTGTGCGCACAAAATGAACTTCCCTGCCGGTGGGCGGTTACAATGTTTGATTTATGACTTCCCGTTTCGACCGCACACGGAATCCCATTCGGATTCGGATTGTGGGTCAACCAACCGCAGAGTTGCCGGGAAGAAGAAGGGGCGGGATGGATGGGAGCGTGTTCTCTTTGCCCTTGTCCAAAAGCGCATGCAAAAGCGTACAGGGGTTGTGCACTTTTATCGCACTGGTATCGCTATGCTAACCGCAGCAAATGATTTGTTTTGAATTGAAAACTGCACATACGAAGAAGCACGTGAGCGAGCAGCATGCGGACCACAAAGTAGGGATGAAATGGAAAAACCCCCTGCACAAAGACACGCTCGCACATCATACAGACACTGCAATATGTTGCAAAACTGATACGAACCATCCAACTAGGAGCATTATTCGACTCCGCATCACAGGACGCGCTCTTACCATCGGTACAAGTAGCAGGCGAACCACCAGTAGTCGCCCACAATAATATCAGTAATTGTGACTGCCAATTGTCAATAATTTTGCAACCGGGCGATCCTCCACCCTTTGTCGTGCTTGCCTGCTGCCGACGTGTACTGATGGACAGTTAATTATTAACTTCAGCATGTCCATTTCCCGCCCAAGCGCTCTGTGCCGATGGGAATCGGGCGTATCATCGCGAGCTTGTAATCACAACCAACGTCAACCACGCACGGACGCACCCCAAAGGTAGCCGGCCTCCGGGAAGCTCGTTAAAGCACACCCACCTTCCTTCTTGTGTGGGGCTGTCTTGCTCACCTTGTCACAAGGTTCACATCGCTCACACACCCGGTAGACCAAAACGTTTCGTCACAGGAAAGTGTTGAAGGAAGTTTGTACCACGGAATTGCAGTCGTTCCAATGTACGGAGATTCCAACGCCAACGTTCCCGTTCGTATTCGACACCTGGTTTTACACCTTTTATGTTTATGGTTGCTTAACCCTACAGAGCAACGTATGCATGTCAAACGAGAGCATCTGCACCGAAACGGTGGGTGACACACTAGCTACAAGCTGCGTGAATGTATGCACGAAACGTTTATCGCACTCCTTTCCCCGGCTTCAGTAGTTAAAGTTAAAAGCAACGGTCCACCCTTGCGATCGTTTCAGTGCAAGTAATGGAATGTTCCAGTGCCGAGTGCCCTCTGTCAGCAGCGGGCGGACAGGAATGCAACCCTACCGAGCTAGAATGTAATGCTCAGCGAAACTCTCCCATGTCAAGGCTCGCGGAAATGTAATTAAAATTGCACTAAAGCTGACCAGCGCCTGGGACAAACGCTACCGCGAGCATGATTAATTTTATTTATAAAACATGCTCCACTGCCAGCCGCTGACATTCCGGAACTGTGCGGTCTCACAGCCGGCCGAGCGGGCTGCCTGTTGGCAGAAAAATTATAATTTTAAATACGCTAAGCGCTTAAGCGGACGGGACATGGAAGGGGGAAGAAGGAATGGTTGGAAGCTTTAGAACAAAAAACAATCGCAAGTTCTAGTGTTGTTGTTTTTATGTCCATTCTTCTGTCCATCGCGCTGGGACCGTAGCGTAGATCCCCGTTAGATTGTGTTTTGCACGGGTTCGATATCCTCAAGAATTTTGCTGGAGTTGGTGCGGAAACGACAGGGCTTTGGAGCGATTAAGGCTGCTTGCGTATCAATCTTCATGTTGTATGCATGCGTGGAGAGGTCAGTTTCGCATTCCTTTCCCTTTAGGAAGTAGATGCACCAAACATACCTTTCCCCTGTTCCCGTCTTTCTTTACGACAAAAAGTCAATGATCTTGGGCTTTACCGTGTCATTACATGTTTCCCCCATGTTTCAGTGTTTCGTGCCATTTTAGCTAGTTGGTGACTAAACGTAACATTGCAAAACGTGTACAAATGTTTACGAAACTGAAAAAAACAACATACTTTTCCTTCATCTTCTTAACTATTACAAAGCTTACACAGCGCAAACTGAAACTGGGACAAACGTCTCAGAGCTGGGCGCCCATAAATCTTCGGCCAGTGTACGGTCAAGACCTTCAGGGGAAGCGTCATTAAACGAAGGAAGTTTTGCGCCCCTATCGCAAACACAGCTGATGGGGAGTTTGTTTTATTTTTTGTCTGTAATACACAATTTACCTTTGCGAACCTTACGCTTTCGTTCGGTTCCACTAGCGAGTCCCTTCCGAGGAAGTGTCATACCTTGACCTACACGCGCCCCACTCCACTGCCAATATCGCCCAAGGCATCTAGAGCCCTGGAGAGTGTAGTGAAAAAGGGTGAAGGTAATTGAAAATTCGAACCAACATAAATTGTCCTTTCTCCTTGCACCCGAACAAACTACGACTCGGTTGCACGTTGTACGGTGTAATTTGCCACAACAACTGCAAACATACCAACCACAAAATGATCGACCATTCACTCCCCCGGGGGGGGCGCGTACAGGCCTCGATGACAAACTACAGTTCACGAAATGAGTAAAATGTATAACTCGGGTAAGAAAGAATGAGCTGTGTAGTTGCGAACACGATTTGAACATGGTTTTTGCATTTTCCGGACGGCCATTGGAACGAATTGATGCGTGTGTGTGTGTTTACCGAAACGATGTTGCATATATTAATGTGGAATGGAACATGCTTTACATGGAGAGGTTGATACACTTCTCTAAGAAAAATGCCTTTATGAAAACGTAGATCTGACTGCATAATGTAAATGTTTATATGCACACAATTTTTATTAGCCCTCTTGTATTGTATTTCTTTTATCCTTAGATGCTGAAAACAATTTAAGTTTCAATATCATATACAAGCTTTAAGAGAAAAGAATGTAATACTACATTTAAACATTACGATGTTCACCATTTAAATGATGTGTAGTTGTTGAACATTTCATCGATTAACAAACTTAAGATAAACAACAAACGAAACAAAAACTGGCAACCACACTGGCCAAAACAAAACAAAAGCAAACAGTGTTCGCTTTCACTAGTTAAGCTTCCATCTGGTCTGGTCGCATTAAACTTTCAACGGTTTATCATCGTAAATAACACACCTTAAGCTGTGAAAGAACGTCCCATCTTCGGGCCTTTTCCCATTCCATATCGCGCATCTACCGTACGCCCTTGATCACGGCTGCAGATAATGAAGATCGTTTCGTTTTGAGCCCTTCGGCTGTTTAGTAAACCCCTCCACCCTCTCTCTCTCTCTCTCTACCCCTCCCACCACTCAGAATGATTTATAACAAATTTACACCACCGGCGCGCAGTGCGAGCACAAAACAAAAGGAAAAGTTCCGCGTGCTGGGAAAGCGAAGAATAAATTAGCAGTGCGAAGCGGTAAGAAGCATTCGAACGCGTTCTCAACCGTTCGACAACTCCCACATCCAATGCTTCCCACCCGCGGTTGTTTGCACTTTTCCTCCTTCGATAATGAGCTGGGAAGCGAAACGTTCTGCTTTTACTGCGTTCACCGGTGACTAGCCGATACGCATCTTAAACCATGCCTCTTTTGATTGCAAATGTGCTTCAGGTGTAAATCCGCCCGCCGCCCCCGGCAGCACGGGTATTCTGCACCAAACTCTGCGAAGCAAACTCTCACCCGCCGGAGAGGAGGGAAAATGGG
The DNA here is from genome assembly GCA_000349105.1 of Anopheles epiroticus. Taxonomy (NCBI): domain Eukaryota; kingdom Metazoa; phylum Arthropoda; class Insecta; order Diptera; family Culicidae; genus Anopheles; species Anopheles epiroticus. Next base: position 103,633 of record KB672065.1, on the reverse strand, counting down.
GTTCCCAATTTTCTCCTCGGTGCGTTTGCTACGAACCATGTTTGCCACTATTATCTGCTGGCCGTGGTCTCAAGCTTTCCCACCGCGCAGTGCAACTGCTCGGTTCACACGGATAACGCTTTGGCGTGAACCAATAGTTCACATGACGAGGCACCAGGCAGCTGTCGCTGATAATGCGCCTTTGCCACGGGGAAGGTAAATAGCACAGTGAACCTTTCGGTCTGACGCGATGCTCTGCCAGCCTGGACGCCCTTGGCCCAATGAAACCGAAGCCGATTTCGCTGCGCTGGGGAATAGAAAGTGTACGCCGTCCCTTGACGACTGTCAACCAGGCTGGTTCGGTTCCCTTGCGCTATGCATTCGCCACGGATCGCACACCTAATCCGCCACGATCAAGGTTAAACACAGTGCCCGGATCATCCGCATCGAATCGCACCTGTCCTGCCGCCGCCGCCGGGGGGGATCTTTGCTGCCTTCTGGAGAGTTTGTTTTTAGATGTAGCTAAGCTTGCACAGCCATGAGAGCGTCTCCGTTTCCCGTCCCACCGTTGTAACTCCTTTATCTTTCTGGATCACTGGAACAAAAGCAAAACAATCATTAGCAACAAGCAAAACCAACATCATTATAAAAAGGCAGTTACCTTTAAGGCATCAAGCATCAAGATCACGGAGCCGGGTCGGGTAGTTGCTAGAGGCTCTCGCCACAAGAAAGGCTCTGGCCTCACTCTGGCGAGTAGAAAAGGGTACCGACAGTGATCGTAAATCGCCCACACTTACTAATAAAATAATTGGTTAACGATCTGTCATTATGACACTAGCGCCGGGCCTGGCCTCAAATCATGCTGGCGGTGGCAAATCGTCGGCGGCTCCCATCAAATCTTCGCGCAGATCATGTCGTTCGTTTCGCGGCCATTATTAATTAGACTCTTGGCAGCGGGACAGCCCGAAGTCGCAGCAGATTAGCCGCTGGACATGCGCCCATCGCCACGCGCGAGGGCCCGTCGCGAAACGTCCTAATGTGAGTCGGCATAAATCAATCACAAGTATCAGCCTCCTCCGCCAGCTCTCGAGTTCCCGTCTTTTTTTGTGCTCGCGCACCAAACGGTGGCCCAGCACCACGACGGTGGTCACTGCCACTGCCAATCACTGTCACTGTCACGACCGGAGCCGACTGGAGTTTGCACCACCACCAAGATCTCATTCGGCCCTAATGGGGGTCGACCCCGTATCTTCCTCCCCGCCGAACGTATTCGTCATTGCGAAGGGGGACCGTGTTTGGTCACGGTTTACTTCTTCCCAGCTGAGTGGTGATGCAGAAGCTTTTGCTGCCTGCCACTTGGAACGATCACGAGCGTGCACACAACGCGGCGGATCGATGTCCGGCCCTTCCGATCACGATCGATCGGGACGAACACGAAGGGTCGGGAGTGTGAAATTTGTAATTTTCTTCCACGCGCTCCTACAGCAAGAAGGCGGTAGGTGTCGGTGTAGAACGATCCAGACATTGATCCGCAACGAATCGCGATCTAGCAAAGGTTTCTTCTTGTGGTGGAGGACGATAGTTGTGAAATGGAGAACGTCACCATTTCCCAACACCAACGGATCACATTTCATCTTATGATAGACCGCGTTATTGCTTCTGCCACCGTGAGATACTTCCAGACAATCCGTCCAAACGTCTACTTGGTCAACTTTGTACGATTAATTCTGCAAAATGAAGAAATTTAATTACATTCCACAAACCAAATAAACGTGGGGCGGCAAAATTCTTCACCAAGATGATCTACACCGGTCCTTCCGGTTCCCTCGGCACTTTCCCAGCTGCGCTAAAGTTGTGACACATGACATGAAAGCTACACCCAATTACGCAGCCTCATTAATTAAGCGCCCAAAACATACCGCCGCAGCCGCAACTATGCGACCGCAAACATTCTGTCCGTGTGCTGCAACCGTTAATTGGCATCGCTGCCCGACTGTCCCGGAACGCCAAACGCTTTTGCGGTACGGGCGCCGGATACGGGCATCGCGTCTATTCTTCTCAACTTTCGCGTCCGGGGTGAAATCACGTGCCCCCACCGTCCTTCCTTCCGCAGCATGGCGAAACGCATTGGAGCATTGAAGTGCATTTGATTCGTGCGATTCTGGTGCGTCCACAATCCCGCCGGCCAGCCGCAAAGTATCAAGATTACCCTATCAGTAGCGCACGTCAACGATGACGCGGGAACTGGCGTGTCTTACCATGCGTTCCCAACATACTTTCCTGCCTGTGCAACGAAAGCGAAACCTTACCCCCAGGTTAACAAGCTCACCACGCGCAAGGTTTCCCGTCTGCCATTTTCCCGTCCCAAGCTTTCAGGGAGGGTTAGCCGCAGATGCGCGCATGTAAATCCGTGCATCGATACGTGAAAGTGAAACCAATCAAGACGAACAACGAGACGTCGGTTTATCCACGGTGGCTTCACAGCTCCGTCTCTTCCAGCCGATGGGAAACTCTGGAAAACCGTCTACCGGTTGCGTGTGTGGGAATGATGCCACTGCTGGGTTTTGTTGCTTCCACTCCACATGCAGTTCTTTCAGTTTTGCTCTCGCTCTCGTGTATCGGTTGCATCGTCCCTTTTTGCTAATTGACCTATGCTCGTGTAAAGAGTGTAGCTGGGTGAGCAGACACGACGAGTCTCCATTGTCGCACCGCATCCCATGTACGTGTAATTAGTAGGAAGGCACGCCGCCGAAAACAGTCGCAGTTTTCCACAGCGAACGAGAAGGAAAGCGAAACCATTTTTTTTACCACCTTCCGCAAAAAGGGGAAAGTCATTGCGAGTGGAACAGCCGTGATACGTGATAGCGCAGAAAAGCTAACCGCCTACACCTAGCTAGTTGGTGGAAATTACACCCGTCGAGCTTTAAGATTTTACTTTCTAGGTCATCCGGCGCTAAGGACGCTGCCCTTTACCGCCGAAACGCTGTGGCTCCACTGTGGCTAAATCAAGCCCATCCGTACCATCCGAACGACAATGGTGTGGTGCCGGTGGTGGTAGTGGTTTGATCTATTTTACACGCTTCGCTTTCGCGTAGCAGTCGCTCAAAGAAAGAACTTGGCTCGTCAAATTGACGAGAGTTTGCGGTTTCGCTGCCCAGATCACATCACGCCTATCGCGTGCCTTCTCCTGCGGCTCTTTTGGCCCGCGCTTCCTTTTTGAAACGAATTTATAATAACCGTGGTGCGATTTCGCGTTCTCAATACGTGCCCTTTAGAGGAAGGCTCTGTTTGTTGGCGTCGGAGGCTTATCTCTTTTTTATAATGAATTATGGAGAAGATCATTTACTGCAATGGAGAAATTTACAGAAACCGCATACAATAATTAATGCCATCAATTGAAAGTGAGCTCATAATTAGATTATTAGAAGTCCTGGTACAAGTCCTCGCCTAATGCAGCTTTAATGGCAATGTCAAAATCTTTAAATTAATTCTTCCTATTTAATCCATTACATTGACACATTCGTTCCTGAGAAGTAGCTCATTAGAAACGGATTCTTTAGTTTCGCCATACACGGATGTCCAAAACACTTGACAAAAAACAGTAAAATCCCTTTCAAATAAGTAAAAAACAAAGTTTATCATGTTGACTCACATACTCCATATCTCTGTTGCGAAGAACACATTTTTGTCGAGTATCGATGTCATCCCTGTTGTGCTCTACTTAACATAAGCTAGCATTTTCGAAAATGCTTTCCTATTCCTTCGCAAATACTTTTTACAAGCGAAAAAAATGATCCTCAAAAACTTTTTGTCGTTCATGCCCTCCAACCAGTTGCCGCCGGCGCCGTACATCTACTTATTCTTTGACAGCGTGCGCTGCTTTTCCGCAAACTCGACCAGCTTCTTCTCCACCGGCAAACCCTTCCGTTCGCGTATCGCGTCCATGTAGACGCGCGCCACATTGGTAAAGTCCGCCTTCTCGCCGTACTGCAGGTACTCCTCCTCCGTCGACGGCACCCAGTGCGGATCGATGTCGACCGTTTCCCAGTGGCTGAAGACGAGCTGCGGCATCGCCAGGCCGGACGTTTGTTTGCGAATTTCAGTCGCAAAGTTGAACGACTCGATCACCGGTATGACGGCCGTCACGTCGAACTGTCCGCTGCCCTCGATCAGGTCCGCCGACTGGATGCGCCCATGCCGCCGCCCTATCACGGCGTACAGTTTACCTGTAAAAGTGGTAGAGAGAGAGAGAGAGAGAGAAAGAGAGAAGAATGTGAGATTTCGTTAAAAATTATTATAAATTAAAAGAACAACAAACAATCGTACGCCTAATGGTACAAGAATTTGTGTAGCGCTGCCAGCAAAACCAACCAGTTACGATGCTATCCCGGGGATATGTTTTTCCTGCAAGAATCACCGTTAATGCTTCCAACCCCATGCTTCCAAAACGCGCCCAAGCCATGAGCCAAAAATAAAATTTGCTTCAAAATTCATTTTCCTTTACCACGTTCTGCTGCACCGGGCTGTGCACAGGAATTGGTCAATAATAACACTCACCATTTTCCATTTTTCCATTTCTCATTCCAGACTGGCCTCGCACCAACCAAGTACCATTACTATCCGCACAATCAGCATATCTACTTCCTGCCCGAATGCGCCATCCAACAGGTAAGCCTGGAAGAGCCTTTCTGGAGGGAAATGGTCTATGCATGTGGAGAGGCGCACACACCACCGTTAGCGCTCCTACCGACCGTGCCGTGTTCTAATCAATGTTCTGTTTTTTTTTTCTCTCCCCATTCTTCACAATTTTCATTCCATTACAAAAACCCACCATTCAGGTCTGCAACGCCGTCTACGTCCGGCTGAACTACACCCAGCCACTGTGTGCCTGCCCACCGAGGTAAGCTTATTAGTCTCCTGCTACTGCAACGCTTTTCCCCAACGCCACACACTAACAAGCCGAGCAAGGGGGATGGCTGGGCGTTCTGTACTGTTTTCGATTTTTCCCATTTTCGAACCATCGCCCCGCAGCCGCGTAGCTTATTGGAACCTATTAAAACATTCTTTCCCCAATCAGTAGCGAGCCGTGTTGGTCCGAGTGTCGATCGGCTCGCCTCCATCATCAACTGTGATGACTCATGGAAATGAGTTTTTGGTTTTTTTCTCTCTCCTATTTCTTCTTCTCCCTAAGAGTGGCCTTGGTGTGTATGTTGATTTTAATTTCCCTCCTGAGGGTGGACCGGTCATCGAACTACTGAAATACGATCGACGCACCATCCAAATGACCTCAGACGTGAGGGTGCATTTGTAGATCAAGGTCTTTCCCGGTGGGACTCCCCCAATTACATCCAAGGCTGTGCTGACGCTTACCCCCGAGGCGAACAGTTGAACGGTTGATTAATTTTCAATTTCATGTGATTTCGTGCCTCCAACACGACAAACTCACTAGAACGCGAAAGGAAGATTTCGGAGAAGAAAGATCGAAACATTGGCGACACACGTAATTGGTTTTCACTTTCCGAGCCAAAGGGCCGTGACCGGAGTGGGACATGCTCATCTCTCCCTCTCTCTCCCTCTTTCTCTCTGCTACCCCATTCTCCAAGCCGGAAGATCGTCTACCATGAGACATGAAGCGAATCGCAAATCGGTTCCAACGACGCTCGCGAATGCAGGGCAGGGAAGGGCGCGACCCACGGTCACGGTAGTTTGGGGTGGATGGTGCAGAAAGCAATTACCCTCATCAATCATGCTTCGACGCTTTCCCCCCGTCCGCGGGGCGGGATCCAGCGTACAACGGGGGTGCGTCACCCAACGCAACTTCTCGGACCGCTCGGTCGTACAGCGCCGTCTCATTATGCTTTGTGCAAAACTAAACAAGCTGCTAAACACGATGTATGACAGGCGCACATCACCGATCGGTGGAAAAAAACAACAACGAGCCCTTCAAAGGTATGGCAAAACAAAGCCCAATAGCTCTAGAGCAAAAAACAAACGGGCTGCAGCAGGGAGCGATACTCACCTACTCCCTTACAGTTTGCTCATTGGAGTTTATTGAATTTCTTGCCACGGCATGAAAGGAAACAGACGTATCATGTCTGGGAGCCTTGTCTTTACAACAGCCCTCAACAATAGCCCGGGAAATAACCCATAAATCGTTGCTACACGGTAATCGAATTAGTGTACGACAGGTTTGCTCCATGTGCCGGTCCTACGGGGGCGTAAAGTTGCAGAAGAATTCAATGAACCTTTCTGCACCAGACCGTACACCATTAGGCGACGGTCGATCGTTCGATCGATCGCATTTGCTCAAGGTGGGAAATACGAGCATATTTATTAATAAAAGGATTTTTTTTCATAAAACCAATCCAGTATCTTTGCAGAAAAAAAGGGAAGGAACCTAGTAGAATCGTTGAACCTACTTGAATCTTGAAACTAAAATAAACCATCCTTGGAGAGTTTCTACAGGTTTTACACCAGTTGTTATTTGTTGTTATTAGCATCACCTCTGTATAGGTTAACGTTTATAAGAAACTTAGAGTTTATTTACAGGGTTTTCGAGCATTTTATTGACAAGTTCAGCGAGATATTGTTTTGTTCAGGCAAGTTATTGACTCTTTCAGCGAGTTGTAGAATTGTTCACATGTAGCCATTGATTTGTTTGACAGCTCTATAGAACCGTTCGGTTGCTATGGTAGAATTGCGATCTGATGTGCGCCAGAATTTTCCGGGATTTTACTAATTTAGTCTTTCCGTTCATAAAATGAGATAAAACTAAACAGGAAAATGCACCGATTCATACCGATTCATGGACGTTTGATTTGCAGCATTTACAAAAATATCAAATGCACATCAGGTCTCAATTCTACCATAGCAACCGAACGGTTCAATAGAGCTGTCAAACAAATCAATGGCTACATGTGAACAATTCAACAAATCGCTGAAAGAGTCAATAACTTGCCTGAACCAAACAATATCTCGCTGAACTTGTCAATAAAATGCTCAAAAACCCTGTAAGTGTGGTTCCAAATAAACCAAGTTTTCTTAAAAAAATAGATTAAAAAAATCTTTCCATTCTAGGAACGGTACCAAAGGAAGTAGATTCTGAACGATATTTCCATCATTAGTGTTCATTCTCGCTTGTTTTTCTTTAGAAAGCTAACACACCAGACATGAAAGGTACAGGAGATTGTATCCTAGACACACAATATTCCGGATCGTAAAATGAATTATGTATCTCCTTGAAAGATCCATTACCCGAGCGAGTTTGCATTGCCAGCCGAGGCAACCGATCGAAGGGGTCGATTATAAATCGCCGATCAGCATCCCAAACGAGCACACCCCCTCCTGCCCTACAAAATGACATTAAAATTCTTCCCCCCGTTTTGCATTATCCGATTGAAATGTTTATTACCCTTATTACCCTCGTGTAAGCATTGCTCCGGGAAACGGGGACGGAACGCTGCAGGCTACATGTGGCATGTTCTGTGCACCCAGGAAGTGCTGCGGTCACGTACTTAATTAAATCACCAAGGAAACACGATCTCAGGTGCCTTCCCGCACAGGAACACAGCCGCTTGGTTTTGGGTGGCCACCCCACCACCAGGTTTGTACCCCGGGAGCAAAGAATCTAAATATCCATTGCACCGATGTTCTTCCGCGTACAATGAAATTCCGTTAAAATCTATAATTCGGATACATGATATGAAGGCGGGAGGGGTGGTGAAGCCACCAGCCTCCAAGCAGGACAGTGTGCCGGGTCTAATGAAAACCTCCAGACCCCTGCTAGGTTCAATTACGCTGGAGGAACCCCTCTCTCTCGCTATGGGAGTCCTCCAACCCCTTGGTTTGCGCACTCGCTTCGAAATACATCCAACAAGGGGACATTCTTTGGAGCTAGAGCGAAGCGTAAGAGGAAGAGAGCCTCCGCGCTAGAGCTTTCAGGTCATCTAAGGTCTAAGCGAAACATTGTTCCGAGCATTACGATGCTTGTCGTACGCTTGGAAATTGTACGCTAATGTCGATGTAATATGCAATATTTTTCCCTTTGCCTTTCGCCACCTTCCGCTCCTCCGCGCGCGTCGTCTCCCGGCCACCGGGACCCCGAGCTCTTGCCATGGTGCCCTGCACGGGATAATGAATGCTGCGCCGGGCTGCGCTCAACACGGGTAGCCTCATTTCCCTCGACCCGGGCTGATTTAGATTTCGGTTCGGCGTTCACTGCCCTCGCCCAGCGGGAGCGAACCAGCCTTTGTTGTGTCAACCCCTTCCGTAGTGTGAAGAAAACCACGATTTACACGACCATGATTACAGCCACACAGCGCTCGCCGGTTCTATCGCTCCGGTCCAGTGGTCCGCACAGCCGAACCAGCTCGCGAGGAAGATCGCTACCGAAGAAACGCCATTTTTTGGCGGAGCGCCTGTCCTGCCTATTAGCATATCCGTGAACCGACCCGTGAAGGAAATTATTACGAAGCCCCCGTGCCTTCATAGTTCGGAACTGGCGTGTGCTGATCGTTGCGACGACCGTTCCAGATTAGACACACAGAAACGCCCCGGCGGCCTCATGTTCGCCGATGCATTGCACCCGATTTTGCCCAGGAGGGCATCGATCTCGCGGGAACGTTTTTGTGTGTCTCGAAAAGGTGCAAAACAAGGGGGCCACATACAACAGCACCCGGTCCGTGTCGATCGGCGATTAGTGGGCTGTGATTTTCGTACCAAGCATACCAATTAAACTTCGTCAGCACCTCGCTGGCCGGCCGCAAGTAACAACTTCATCCGGCGCGATCGCCCGTACACCGAATGGAGAAAAAATTTATGCAACATGCAAAAATGCCTCCGATAAGGCGGATCAGGTACATATTGAATACCTATGCCGATCATGCATTCGCGTGCGTTGAATTGTTAGCAGCACATTTAAATAAATCGCACTGGCATTTAATCGTCCGCACTATCGCGTTAATCCATCCAGCGATCCAGGATCCATTACCGCAGCTTACAGCCTGCACCGCCGTGAATATTACATCAACAGAAGAAAGTACAGAGAAAGTAAAATTCATTTTTGTACCATCGTGGCAAAGCATCATTTAACCCCATCGTACGACGTCCTCTTTGTATTGAGTACGGTACACAAAAAATCAATTGACCCTCCCGGGCACAGCGGGGCCAGCACAGAACAATATACAACAGCATCCCTGGTTTGCATTTACAGCACACATCAATCATTTCATCCCCATTGCGTGATCGTCACCGTGGACCACCAACTGGCAGGGGCCCTAAACCCTTTCCTTCCTCATCTACATCCATTCAGTGCCATGATTGCGACTCGATGCACCGGCGAGGGAAGGTTAAAAGGAATTTGCCATTCCATCGATCAATGCTGCAGAAATGCTGGCATGATGTGCAATTATTCACTTTCGGTGGCACCGGCGGTACCGGCTGAAGGTTGGCGCTGTGTCTGGCTGCTTTATGGTTAGGTTAAAATAATAAGTTTTTATTGAAAACAAATAATGCGCTTTTGCCCCACGCTCCATCCCAAAGGAGGAAAGGCATTCTCCGTTTGTGCCTGGTGACGGTGACCTTCTCCTGGAGCTAATGAAACTGCTTGGGGTCTATCGGCTTAGCTTGTGTGCTGACGCTAATGATTTTGCGTGCGGTTCGTATTCATCGCCAAGCTCATTAGACGATTGGCAAAACGAGACAGAGGAATGTGTTTTTATCACACACAGTGATATGTCTAAGTGGATTTTTTAATGACTAAATGTTTCCAAAACTAAGCAAAAACATCACGATCTTCCTCTTATTTTTTGTAGCAATAATAAAGTGTTGTGAAACTCGATAATCGAAAGATTCAGTGCTTCAATCCTCTGAAAGATTCGAATCCGATAGAGTCCCGTTTAAACGATTCGATCGGATTGAGATTTGATTGTGATGCGATCAGATTGGGACCGGCAGTGGGATTCGTTTGTGATTCGATTAGAATCATATTGGTTTAGAATTCAATCGGATTTATACAGCTTTGATTAGAACCGATCCTATCTTGCTCGGTTGTGAATCCATTCGGATTCATATTTTAATTCCTAATTAATGATCCAGTGTGAAGTGTTAAAAATATATAGTTTGTAAAACATATAAAATAAAAATATATAAAAATAGATAGTTTGAAAGATAATCGCAGAGCATGAAGGAAAGCTTTAATATTACACTATTAAACTTATGCTACGTGACGGGATGAGCCAAAATCATTATGTTATATCCGTAAATGAATGAAAACTAATACGCAACGAACGTCTCTAGCAGTCTTTTGACTACTTCACTTCTTTTTTTTTATTTTTTGCTATTATTGTTTCAGACTAAATTGGTATGACATATTAAAACAAAATAAATAATGGGCTTTTTTTGTAAGTCGAACGGTGCTAAAAACTCTTTATTTTCCATTTCCATTTCCATTTCCAAACATTCCAAAATGCAACCGTTTGTGCTCGCATACACATATCGAAATCGGAGAAGCATGATAATTCGATTTCGATTAAAAACAAAACACAAAAGTGTAATCAAATTACCGTCACCGTTGCATGAAATGGGCATTTCATTTCTTATCGCTTTGATTGAAAATTTCCATCACTGAAGAAGAGCGACGGTGGAGGTATATGGGTATGAGGTGGGGGGGGGGAGCCGCTGCCGGAAGATCTATTTAATAATCGTCCTCTTTCACATCATCGCGAGAGCGAAAGAAGAAACAATCAAGCCGGTGGTTCCGAAAACTTTCTCAAATGCTTCTCAAAACCAAGAAAATTGTTTCAATTTTCCACCGTGTTTCCATTTTATTATTCGCATTATTTCATTTGCACGATTATTTCTTCCGCCCACACCGTGCAGGTGAACCACACACGCTCCATGCGGGACAACAATTCCACCGCTCGTTCACATGCGCCGTGGAAAATCATAATCGAATCGAATTGCGCTCGATCGATATTCGGTTCATTCGCCACAACCACCACCACCACCACCACCACCACCCGGATAGCACACCGGGCCAGCGTATGCAAAAATTTCTCCCTTCTTACGGGAAGGAAAATTGAGGTTTCGCACAAAATTTGGACAAAACTCCATCCGAGCTGCGTTTCCCCCCGCCCGCCTCACTTGAAGTGTGTGGCCGTATGTTGGTTTTTTTTTTGCATCGTGGAAAATTGGTTTGTGCTCGCGTCCAACACCAACCGGGTTACTGGGCCTACCGGCCTACCGCCGGAAAACCGTCCGTCTTTGGGCAGCGGAAAACACGCAAAATTTTCACCAAGATCGCGCATGTGTATGGACGCGATGTGGGTGGCGGTGGTCAGTGTAACAAACGGAAGGGGAATATGGTACACACACACCTGTGCGGGAGATCGAGCACGAGTGATTAAATTCCACCGATCAGCCTGCGCTGTGGATAGCCGGGGCGATGATCAACAGCGAGCGATGGGCGGCCCAATCGGCTCCAATGACCGGAAGTAAGTGGTTCGATTGGCCGAATCCGGTAAATTCCGGTGACCTGGAATTCCACTGCACGATGCTCGATGCGATCGCCATCGCGATCGCAAACGTTAATGAACATTAGAGTGGGCAGCAGCAGCAGCAGCAGCAGCAGCTACAACGTACGCACTATTGAAAGCGGTCGATTAATAATTGACTCACAATGTGGTACTATCTTGTGCGGATCTGGGGGGTTGGGCGGGAAGATGGGGGAAGATTTTCCCGCCCCGATGGGGATCGTGCTTACCAGCACGTGATCTGATTGTGAGTAGCGATCGCGTACTGCACGATACTTTCGATTCAATTGTGCACCGTACGGAGACTTTCTAATTTCAACCAACCACACAGAAAACAGAACACTGATAATATATCTATTTCGATGGGTACGCGTGTGTGTGTGTGTCTGTCCGTTACACGTGCCTGCCACGCTTTTACACGTAACGGCTTCCACCTTCAACGGTAAGGTTAGATACGGCTGCACTTAGACAGCCGCCCGTCGACGTCGACCAAGAAGAAAATAGCCCGTGCCCGTCCATTAAAAAAAAACGCTAATTCTTACAGCTTTATTTCCAACCGCACCATGTGTGCTACACCACCTAGACCTTCAGCACGTGCGCACCGTCACTGGCCGCCAAGCAGCGTTCTCGCCGCCCAGCCTACCATCGCCGACAGCAGCAGACATTCCAGCAGCACCGCGGCGCCTCTCCCGGCGGCCGATTGGGTGCTGCGCGGCACCGGCACGGCCGGTGCACCGATCGGCACATGTCCCTGCTGCACCGCATGGCCCGAGAGCGGATGGATCATGAGCGGTGGTGCGTTCGGGTTGTAGTCCGCAATGTGGGGCACCCTCACCCGCCCCGGGACGCCCATCACGTTCGAGGTGGTGGTCGCGCACTTGCTCGCCGCCCGCCAGCCCTCGCAGATCTTGGTCGTGGCGTAGGTGCAGCCCATCTGATAGTGCCACATCACGCCGACGGTGTAGTTCACCTGGAAGCACTGGAACTGCGGTACCGCACCCGCGTACGTGACGTTGCGCAGGGACGGATTAGCGGTGGCGAGAAACAGATGGGTCGCGTTCACGAGCGATACCGTGCACGGGGCGGACGAGCTGCGCAGACACTCCTCGTAGTTGCCGGTCGAGTGGCATATTTTGCAGTTGAGCGATGCCAGACCTGCCGGGGGACGGAATGCTGGCGGAATGAGAAGCGTTTCGGAAGGTACGGCCACCACCAGCGTACGATACCTACCACTGCCAACGAGGCAGCTGGCGGTGAACAGTAGCAGCGCGATTAGGCGCCCACCGCCAAAGGACACGCGGTTTGCGGGAAGCACTTGTTGGGAAGACATCTGTCGAAATACTGGCCCTTGCCGTTTCGTCGGCACGTTTTCGAGGCGTCGAGGAAAAAACAAAACCCTCGTCACGCCATTGCCAAGAACGAGCGAGTTCACCAATACTCGGGTGAGGAAGGTTGTTTGAACAGCAGGTTCGTTATTTTGACGACGAGAAAGTCAACAGGAAAATGAGACGTATGAATCATTTCCGAAAGGTGACGCATAGGGCGATAGGGCCGGTTTACGCATGTTTTTGTACAGTTTTACGCCGCAAATTGCTTCTAGAAGGAAGTTGTATTATGTAGGAATTGCTACAAATCCGGCCGTACTCGGACAGTCCGTCGGCAAAAATAGGATCCAAGCTATGTCGAGCGAGTGTCCAAAGCATGATTTGCTCCGCCGTCGTTCCAAGGAGCGATTGGGAATTATGTCATCACGTAGACATTAGATAACACGATCATTCGCAGATCCAGATGCTTAATGAGAAACAACAGCATAATGTTTCAAAACATTACCACCAATTTCTTCAACATGGGCGATAATGGTTCTTACAAACCGATGGCAATTAAATTGGCTGAAAGACAATACTTTTTTAATTGATGTACGCTGAAGATCTAAGATCTATACGAAATAGGTCTCGGTCTAAGTCTCGAAATCATTCAAATGATCAAACAATCTCCAAGGCGTGAAAAAGAACATAGATGGTAAAGGAAATCAAGCGACCGGTTGGGGTAGCCCGGCAGATCGAATGTGCCCTTTACCAGTGACAACAAAATTATTTTAATGCAAGTATTCAATAGAAATAACCACCCAGTTCGCCATTCCGCTGAGATCACGCTTGATCCTCCACTGGCTTGATATTGATCTTGAACTTTAGCTGTTGCTTCAGTAGAAATGGTAGAACACTCATTAGTGAACAATTTATAGTTGTTCCATTGATCGGTCTAACGAAAGCATAACCCATTTCTCAAAAACCTAAACAGAAAACTATTAAACTAATAAAAGTGATTTTCTTTTACATGCCTTAAATTACAAATAAGGTAAAAAGCAGGCACTGAAAAATCAATTCCAGCGCAAGAAACAAACTATTAACGGCACTTACAACACCCCGTATCAGTAGATCTGCAAACCGTCTTGCTGCTGTAAACCACCACCCAACAATTCCCCTCGACTACTCGGTCTCAGAGCGCTCAGAAGAAACCCAAACCTCACCTCCAGTTCTTCCCCGTCTTCGTAATTATGCTTCGCTCACGATCATCATGTTTGTTTCTTTTCGTTTCTTTTTTTTTTACACCACACTATCTCCAAACCAGATACCGCGATCCCTGCTCGGCTAGCCTGAACGAGGACGACAACCACACGATCAAGCTGGTCGGCAATCAGCAGAAGCGCGCCATTACGCTCGCCAAGACGTGCGAAAACACGAACGAACTGCGCGACTGCCGTGCCCCGAAGGACTGGTCCATCCTCGCGCTCCAGAACACCCGAACGGGCAAGTCGCACTATCTGGTGATCTGCAAGTGTCCACCGCACTACCGGCTCGGTAAGTTCTCGGTGGCAAGAAGGAAAAAAAAGGAACGCATCGACTGATGGCTTGCTTCTCCGTTTCTCCACAGAGGGACCGTTGGCGCACGATCAGCCCACGTACGCCGGACTGCCCGGCATTAACGTGTACGGTATGCTGTGCGTACCGCCGGAAACCTCCAGCTACTACGCCTCGAAGCCAGCCAAAACGCCCGCCAGCGTGTACAACAGCAACAACAAGTGGAAGGTACCGTCGCGGCAGCCGATTTCGTCGTACCGTGCGAACTCGGCCGCCATCACGGCCGCGGTGGACAGTGGCACCGAGTCGGTATCCTCCCGGACGTACCAGAACACTACGGAGGCGGCATTCGGCAGCGAAAACTAAGACGGAAGGTGCTCCGAAGGCACCGGAACTCCCTCCTCACTTCCCGGACTTTTGCACGAGAAGAGAAGGGTGTGTAGCGTGTGGACGAACGCGCGCACAATTTAATCATCCCCGTTTCCATCTCGACCATGCGCATTACCTGTGCTTTAGTTTTTATCCCTACAAAGCTCCCAACGAAACGACTAGCAGCAGCAATTATTTATTTTTTGTCGATAGTTTAGCACGGGTAGGAAAGGATCCGTTTCCATCCCCGCAACAGATCCCAACCCCCCAAAAGCACAGCAGTCTTAATCGAGACATTTTTTTTATCATCGGAAAGGGGCGCACACAAACCCATCATTCATACTGCGGTAGGGCTCATCATCGTTAGGCGACGGCAATCGGAACAACTGGCGGAAAACGGTTCCGCGATCGCGACCGGTACGTTCGTGCCGCGGCCGAACGAACGGGCGCCATCTTGAAATCGTTTTGTTTGTTTTTTTTTTTTTGGTCACCCTGTTCCGATTTGCGGTACAACTTAGGACAGCATTAGGCACCATCGCCGCCACTAGACTGATCAACCGGCACACGACGGCAGTAACGACAACTACAACACCGAGAAAAGGAATGCGAACCAACGCTCCCTTGCGAGGTGCAAAGCGTGTGACGATCGGCACACCCTTGCACCTGTCCGACATGTCTCGTTCTTTTCATCGCTACTGCGCCCGAAACGCGGCTTCACCCCTGTCCGGGACTGGGGTGGGGGGGGGAACATTTTTAACCGAAATACTAGCGAGGAAGATAGTATTTAGCCATACCTTGGCAGGGATAAGGAGAGGCTTTTACTATGGTTCGTACACTTCACTAAAACGCTTCACAACACATGGCGGCCATCAGTGATGGAAAGAACGAGAGACAGACCGAAGGAAGCGGTGGTTGACAGCAGTAGCTCCCATCCTGCTAATCTGGCTTATTTATTTATTATTATTCCACTATTTATTGCAATCTTAACTTATCTTTTAATGTAATTGCAACTTCATACCACCAATCCCCGCACACACCGGGGGTGCGGAAAAATATGGCCGCGGATGGTCGGGCGCAAAGGTTTTGTTTTTTTTTTTTTAATGAAACGGTTTTTTGCTAGGCACCACAGCATTTTTTGTTTGGTGTGCTCTAGCAGAGAAGGGCACAGAACTGTCCAGTCTTTTGTGTTTTGTAAATAGTACTCAAACGATTCCGCGTCCGAACAAGCCGCCACTTGTAAGCGAGATGGGTGTTTCCCTAAAGTAAGCATACACAAAATGGAAGTGATGCACTAACACTGACTGCTGTTGTTCGGTCCTAGGTTAGGTCCCAACTAGAAGGGACATTCATGATGCGCGGGGAGGACAGATTTTACTCTGACACTTTCTACACACCACTATGTTAATGGACAACCGGTGAGGAAATAGTAGATAGAGCGATGGGAAGCAAAATGGAAACAAGTAATTAAAAAGTAGTGAAACAAATCCACACTCACACGCAACTATTGAATTACGATACTAGAGCTGTAAGATTAACATAATGTTAGTAGCATTACTATTAATAAACAATAATTGATATACGAAAACGAAGCGACCACTCGTCGTCTATTAGAGTCAGCAGTTTGTAGAAATCTTGAAATTACCATACTTTATCCGGTTTTTACTGAAAGAAACAAATATATATAGTTTTTAGCTTTTAATTTTTGTCTGTTTCAGATAATTCCTCAAATATTCATGAATCTCGAGATTCACTCGAGATATCGGACTTATCGGGAGTCTTATGATACCACGAAGTCGCATAGTCAGGCCTTAGTACGGGGCAACAACCAGGATGGGATTTAATCGCTGGTCCACTCTATATTCATCTAGTGGACCTAATGAAGCGCATAAGCATTGTCGAACCTAACAACCTTATTGGAGCGCTACAGATCACTTCCGGATAGCTTCCACCTGATAGGCTCGAGTTGACTCGCTCATCACTTCTCTTAACGATGTTCTCCGAACTCTAATGATAGTCAAACACAATCAACCCTGTACACAGCGGTGCATTTTCAAGAAACTGGAGACCTGGGAAAGAATCAATAGGGCCGATTCATTTCTAACCGAACAGTACCGCTCAGTTTTTTGGAAATGTCTCTACACGCTGGCACTTCGTCTAGTTCTAGTAGTTCAACAGAGGCTTTCTTGAACAGTAAAAGGTTTCCTCGTCGACATGTTCCTTCCTTTGAGTTCGGTTATTTATCTGCTTTTACCTATAGCATGGCTCTTTGCCGGTAATGAAGGTAACAAAAGTGATACTTTAACCCAATTTAGATTCTAACTACATCAACCAATGCTTCTGGTCCCCTTTTCTTCCTACCAGTGTTTGGATTAAGCTGTAAATTTTGTCAATCCGTTAACAAGTACAGCAATTGCATTGGCACCGCCGGTGACGTGGAGTGCAACGATGCACTAGTGAACATGACGCACCTTTTGCTGCAGCCTCACAATCCCTTCCTAGCGAAGGCAGCAGCGTCGACGAGTCGGTATCAGTGCTTTCAGGTGAACTATACGACTAGCGGTATTTGGAACTATCACATGGGCTGTACCTTTGCGGGCAGTAACATTTGTGAGGGTTGGAAGGTGCTAAGTCACTGCAGAGTATCGGATGGTAGCTCCAACGTAAAAACATCCCTTCGACCATCTTCCACCACTGTAAGCATTCCGACCGTTCGATTGAGAAATGCATCGGAAAGTATCACACCACCATCACCAGCTAAACCTCTTCCAGTGAGCTCTTCAATAGCGACTTCATCTACAAGAACGACCACTGTTAGCTTAAGCAGTTCGACCGGTATATCTATCTTACCGCCTAAGCCCGCATGTAAGTCTACTGTTCCTAACGAAAAGAAAACGTCCTCGAAGGCAACCGTCCTTTGTTCCCATCTTGGGATGCTTTTAGTATTCTGGATAGTGTATTTCATTCAGAAGAACTACTAATCAAACAATCGAGAATAATAAAAAAAAAGATTCATCACTTTTAACGCCTTCAATTCTTTTAACTCTCCGATAGGGGAGCCCCCAAATATCAAAGCCGATCCACAAATATCAAAGCTATTTCAATGTATGTTTAATTTTATTTGATATTTGTAACTGTGTGTATAGTGCATTTTTTTTTTAACTTCTAACTTCACTTCTTACGACCTCCGCCAGCCTTTGCCTTGGCGTTACCACGACCCTTTCCCTTGCCAACACCCTTGCCATACTTCTTCGCACGTTTATCCTTCGCCACCTCGGCCCGTCGATCCTTCTTCATGCGTGGATCGACCACCTTAAACCGGCCCTCGACACCCTTTGGACGGCGCACCTTCTTGCCACTAACGCCCGTCTTCTTCGCCACCACGTACGTTACATCCTTCTTCTTGGCGTCTGCCTTTTTGTATAGCCTGAAAAAGCGATTGAATTTGAAAAAAAAATTAACACCGGTCCATCAAACACCACGCATTGTATTCGAAACTTACTTTTTCAGTAGACGAATCTTCTCCTGGTTCGTGTTGTCCACGTTCTCCATGATCGTTTCGGCCTTCTTTTTGATCTTCTCCAACCGCTTGGTCGCGTGTCGCTTTTTGCGTGCCTTCGCTTCCATCACCTTCTTGATCGTGCGCACATTGAACTCGTCCTTCGACTTGCGATACTTTTCCACCACTTCTTCCGGCACCGGAAGATGGCGCTGCAGTGTCTTCCGCTCGTCGGCCACGAACCAATCCGGCAGATGGGAATCGTTAAACATGTACCTATTGTACGCCGCATCGATAATGTCGCGCCGCGTCTTCTTCCCCGTGATTAACATCTGTCCCAGTGCGAGCTCCTCCTCGTTCAGCTTGATCTTCTTCGGTTTGCGCACCTTCTCCGAGGACACGATCTCGAACCCACCCTCCTTATCGCCGACCTTCTCCAGCGTCTTGTGCATCACTGTGCCAACCTTTGCTTTTTGTGTTTCATCCTCTTCCTCGTCCGACGAGCTGCTGCTATCGCTCGACTGGTCATCATCACCGTTCTCTTTGTCGTGCCGTGCCCGCCGACGGGCCTTCTTTCCCAGCGGTTCCTTTTCCTTGCTCTTCTCATCGCCTTCCGCACCGAGCACCTTTACACCCGCCTTCTTGTATGCTTCGATCATCTTGTCCAGATCGTAATCCACCTCTTCGTCGTTCGTTTCGAGATTGTGCTTCTTGAACGCTTCCTGCTCATACCACAGCTGAGCCCGATGCACCCGCTTGTCAACCTTGCTACGATAGTCAAGATCGGTCAGCAGCGGATTTCGGTCCTCATCGTCCGACGGATCGATCGCATCCTCGTCCTCTTCAAAGCTCAGCTCTTCCTCGTCCGAATCCATCGCTAGACCCTTCTCGTCGAAATCGGAATCCACCTCCGACTCACTGTCCCGCGTTTTGGAAAGCAGTTTATCGTCCTCGAACAGATCACCCTTCGTTTCGTTATCATACAGCACATACTTGCCAGCGTTCGCTCTCCTCGCCTTCTTTTCCGCACTTTCCTCGTCTTCCAACACCACGTCCGGCGCTTGGTCGAGGATGCTCTCTAGCTGCTGCTTGGTACCAACGTCCTTCAGCGAAAACACTGCATCCTCCCCTTGCTCGGTTGGCCCTGCATCGCCCTTAATCACCATCTTCAGGCTGAGCTTCTCGTTCAGCTTTGCCCGCTCCTTGTTGGTCTTCTTGCGCTTCCGTTTCGAACTACGATCTTGTTCCTCTTTCAGGGCAGCAATTTCCTTCTCGATCTGCTTCAACTCCACAATTTCCTCATCCACATCGGTTTCCTCCTCCTCTGCCGAACCATCCTTGCCTTCTCCCTTCTTTTTCTTTTCGGTCGATGCTTCGTCGCTTGGTTTCGCAAATTCCGGACTGAGCAGCTTGTGCCATCGTAACAGCTCCTTAATATCCTTGCGACCAAGAATTTTAATGTCTTTGCAGCACTCCTTCAATTCGGTCGTCGTCCGAGGGTGCTTCGCAATCGCTTCATCCGCTTCGGTAAAGGTAATTTCTGTCACACGACTCAACAGCGCCAGTGGTTTCTCATTCTGCATGAATTCCAGTGCGGTTACTATCTTCCGTACGTCCGTGCTCTCGTAACCTTCCACCTTCGGCTTCTTGGGCGTTTTGCGCTCCAGATCCTTTAAGATGTTGCTCGATGAAATGTCTGCCGCTTGCACGTCCAGCTCCTCGAACACGTACTTCGAATCCAAAAAGCGAGGATCAATCTTATCCGGTGCCTTGTAGTACTGACAGACGACGAAAATTTCCGCCGATTCCTTACGGGAAGCGGACGGTTTGGTCGCATGCACCTTCCGGAACAGCTGCTTCAGTACCCAGATCAGCGCATTGTAATCCTTCGATCGGAACACCTTTGTGATGAACCATCCGCCCGGTCGCAGAAACTGTGTGGCCAGCTTAACGGCACTGAGCGTCAGGCAGACCTGTTGGTACGCATCGTGCAACCAGTTTTTACCGACATTCGGCGCACCATCATTCAGGATCACGTCTACTTTCCACGTTTTTAGCTCCTTGGCCAAATCTGACTTAGTTTTGTCGCTAGTAATGTCACCGATCAGACTGATACAGCCGGGCACATTCTTAATCGGGTACAGATCCACCCCGATCACGATACTCGAGACGGGCATGTTCTGCTTGGCCACCTGCATCCAACCGCCGGGGGCGGCACACAGATCGATGCATACTTGCGACTGCTGCAGGAAACCGAAGCGTCGATTAAGCTGGATCAACTTGAATGCGGCACGCGACCGGTACCCGGATTCCTTGGCGAGCTTGTAGAACTTATCCCGCCGATCCTTTCCAACTTTTGCCTTTTTACCCATTGCTGCAACCGTCTATAACACACTCGTTCCAAACACTTACACGGTCACTGTACTACTGGATAGAAGTAATAAAAGCAACTGCACACACTTTTTACCTATTTATCGGGAAAATTACGGCAATTGGTCGTCGTCGCTCGCGTTTCCCATCGACAACAAACCATGTGCTCGGCTTGTCAACGCGGTGCGCACCGGATTTTGACAGCTCCCAGCAAAACAAACTCATTTTGACAGCCCATTGCAGGGGGTAGGAATCTCATTGTTGACATTCTTTGTTCCCAGCACACCCCGAAATCAATTTCAAAACATAAATTTCTTATTCAATTCACATTCTAAGGTAAATTAGAATATTGAAAAGAAAATAAACACTTACCAAGCACATCTGAATTAACTGTAATGTTGCAACTATACATTGGATGCACGAGTCGTTGGGGTTGATTTTGAAACGCCTTCTTACATCCTTCTTTAACTGCTGACATGATTTGACCTGTTAAAAAAAAACAGAATTTACTAGGTCATTAAAGAGTACCAGTTTCGTCAAAACTCTTAACATACCCGACAATGGTCCGTGTGAGGCAACAGATGCCAAGTCGACACCAATCGTCACATCTAGCTCCCATCGTTCTACTAGAAAGCACACACCCTGCATTGGCTCATCGCAAAGTGGTCCTGCCAACGAGGCCATTTGAAAGCCGTTCAAGAACGACGATTCGTACTGAGTGCGAGCATCATCCGAAGTTGTCTGTTCTGCTGATTCATGATCATACCACACAGTTGTATGCTTGAAATCGGTTCCATTTACAAGCAAATTCGTGCCGCACTTCTTTGGCCCGAAGGACCAAATGCGATCGAACGCGATCGTTTCGGGGAGCAGTTTCGTCAGGCTCGAGCGAAGCTCACCTATCGAATCCTGCAGTGCCTGGGGAAGCGGTTGCTTCGCTTCGTGTGCTTTAATGTAGGCTTTCAGAACTGCTTCATTAGCGTTGAGTAAATCGACGACTTCCTGCCCGAGTGGCATTGCTACCAGCTTGATCGTACACTGTCGGTTTGGCGTCTGAAGCGTTACCGTTTTATCTTTCTCGCGATCCTTTGCAATCTCCTCTTCAGGATTGTCCTCTGAGGTAGGCACGAATGGGACGATTGTTTCCTTAAACGGTACGATTGGTTTCGAAACGTTCAGTTCAATCTTTGCATACGTTTCCTGCAGATCCTTTATGCATCGTTCTAGATGAACTTCACCCAACGTTAGCAGCACGTGCTCGCCGCTTTCCTGCACACGCACCTCCACACAAGCATCCGCTTGATTTAACAGCTTCAGGCCTCGTACCAATTGTGGCATCTTTTGGATATCCTTCGGCTCAACGGCCACACGCAGTATCGGTGTTGCAATGAGCGGTAGATCTACAAACGGTGGGCAGAACCGGGTGTTGCTGAGTGTTGCCGTTTTAAGTACTACATTTTGTAGCCCTCCAATCCCAACAATATTGCCTGCCGGTACCGTGTCAACCGCTTCCAGTTGACGACCCATAAGCATGAATAAGCTGTCGATTT
This sequence comes from Anopheles epiroticus, assembly GCA_000349105.1. Classification (NCBI taxonomy): domain Eukaryota; kingdom Metazoa; phylum Arthropoda; class Insecta; order Diptera; family Culicidae; genus Anopheles; species Anopheles epiroticus. The sequence goes on along the minus strand of KB672065.1, from coordinate 81,480 downwards.
CAATCTCGATCAGGTGGGGATTCGTACCGACTTCACCATCCTCCGACAACATTGTCCGAGGATCATACTTTGGGCCAATTACAAACACGCGCGCACCCCTCCTCAATGTACCGCTGTAAACTCTTGCAAAAGCCAGAAATATCTCCGCATGTTCACCATCGCCGCCACCGTCATCCTGGTCGTTTAACGAAAGGGCTTTCGTTAAACGTTCCAGCGTGTCCTTCGCACCCGCCAGCGCACCGTGCTCGATTGGGAACATTTTCGAAACAAACACAATCAAACGCTCGCTGTCCGCACGGCAACTCATAATGTCACGCTTCAGGATCTGAGTTTCCGGTGGATACGAACCAAAGTCGACCAACCGAGAGCAGAGCAGCTTTTCTGCCTTCATCTCACTTACGCCAGTCGGGTTAGGAACCGTCCCGCAAACAGCTCCTAGCAGCGAACGCTCCATAGGTAACCAGCCGGACAGTAGATTCCTTACCGGAACGCGTCCATCAGCGTGCTTTAGATCGCGCCCATTCTGCATCACTCCACATCGCTCCGAGATAGCGCGCAGCTTTGTCTCGTCACGGTTTTCCACCAACCCGTATATGTTCCACAGATTGTCCAAAACCAGCTGAACGAACAGTGGCCTACGACCCTTTTCGGTGGCGCCGGACTCTATCGCTTTCTTGCGCGGTGAATAGAAATAGTCTCCCCACAGTGCGTTCAGCAACGCTCCATCGTCCGTCACGCCTTCCAGCTTGCCGTGGTACAGCCGGGCAAAGGTGGCAAGATCGAATGCCCATCCATCAAGTGCCGAGCCGAACAGTACATTTCCCTGCTGCGGTGTGTAGTAAAGAAATGAATCGTCCGCTTCCTCCAAGGCAGAAGTTTGATCCGCTCCGGCACTGATCTGTTCCCGCGCTAGCACATCCGTTGCAAAAAGGTTCCCCACGACGGCGTTCACTTGCTCCAGCACCTGCACAAGATGCTGGTACGCTTCCACGGGATCGAGCCGCTTTTCTAGCACCAGTCTATCGATCTTGTTTAGCAGCAGAACGGTCGTCAGCTGCTCATTGTACGCTTGCTGCAGGCAGACGCGTGTCTGCGGACAAACACCTTCCACGACGTCGACTACGATTATTGCCCCATCGCAAAGCCGGATAGCGGTGGACACTTCGCTGCTGAAATCAACGTGGCCCGGGGAATCGATCAGGTTTACGAGATATTCTTCCCCGCCAGAAGAATCGGCTTCTTTAGATTCGTGTCGAAAGTATAGCGCTATACTGCTGCTCTTCATCGTGATCTGACGTTCCTGCTCATCCGGCCGGCTGTCCATGTAACGCAGTTTGCCTGCCAATCGTGTGGAAATGATGCCATTGCTCGCGATCAAACTATCGGCCAGTGTGGTTTTGCCGTGGTCCACGTGTGCCAGTATGCATATGTTACGCACCCGACTAGCGTCCGTCTGGAGCTGGGTCAGCTTCGATAGGTCTACACGCACCATGATTAAGCTACGATTTGTAATACAGTTCTATCACAGTTTCTTCCGTTTCTTGTACTTGTTTGTACGAGAAAATAAACACTTTCACCGGTATATTTTTGCCAACACAACAACCGCTCAAAGTGAACAGCTGATTTTGACTGCGTTCCAGTGCACGTGCTTTTGTTTTTATTTACTCTTCGAATCGGGAAGCAGTGTTGCCAGTATGTTTGTCGTCGATACAAAACGTTAATTTCTTTCAGCTGATTTTCCCACGTTTCCAGGGCAACTAAAAACCGTTTCTTTTTCCAAAGCTGGCGATGCCGACTTTAATAAATTAGTCTCTGCAAAGAACAAAATGAGTACAAATAACACGTATTTTTAACCATCCGAACGGAGATGATAATGATGATGCAACAAAATGTCCACAAAAATAAGACTCTCAAAGCGCAACAGCAGTCGCGAAATGCCACCGTAAACGTAGATGGGGTCCTCCCGCTAGGGCTTACTTGATACTACATCCAGCCAGCGTACTCGACACCCTATCACCGTTCAACGTCATCAGCGCAAACTCCTTCCACAGGGCCTGTCCCTCTGCGCCGGTGTGTAGTTCCGCCTGAATTTTGTCCCACACCTTTTTCTTTGGGTTCAGTGCCGGCACAGGGTTGCCCGTATTATCGAACCCTTCCACAATAATACGTTCGCCAACCTTCGAACCTTCTGGTACAGCCAAAGCTTCACAATTTTCTGCCCCGGCCGCGTACAGCACCAGTCCTTCGCTTTCAACGCCACGTATTTTAGATGCCTTCATATTGGTCAGCACCACCACCAGTCGTTCGCGCAGTTGCTCCAGCGTGTAATGGGCCATTAAGTTGCTCACAATCGCCTTGCGCTCACCACCGCCAATGTCTACCGTTAGCACGCAGAGACTGTCCGCGTCCGGATGCTTCACCGCGTCCATAATCTGGCCCACCTTCAGTTCCAGCTTGTCGGGTGTATTTTCACCGGCAGCATTTGCCGCTACGTTTGCGCCTGCACCAGCTGCTGGTTGTGCTTTGCCACCGGCCTGCTTTCCTGCCGTAACCTTTACCGGTGCCGGATAGGCACGCTCCGTCAATTCACGATAGTAGTCTGTGTCGAATGATTGGCGGATTGGTTCCAGCAGCCGATTAATGTACACTTCAACGGCTGCCTTCAAATCACCTGGATGTAGCTCTTGTGCAGCAAAACAAGCTTCCAGCTGCTCATACTCCGCAAACACGAGATCTCCGCCAAAGTCCGGTTTGCGATGGACCGTGAACGCTTCACCGTCCTTAAACATAGGATAGACGACATGCTTCACGAACTTTAACAGCCCGTTGTCCTCGATGTTGCCCGGTTCACAGAATGCCTTCTTGATCTTGCTCTTCACCTTCGCCGCACTATCGAGCAGATCGATTTTCGAATCCTCCTCACTAGAAGACATCTTCCCACCGGCCAGTCCCGGAATCATTGGGTTCATCAGATGAATGCGCTTGGCGTAACCGAGCTGCGGAAGGTACTTCTCAGCGAAAGTGAAAATTTTGCGCTGATCCACACCACCGAACTGAGCGTCCACCTTCAGATACTCCTCGTCCAACGCTTGCAGCCCCGGGTACAGGATGCCCGACATCAGCGGATGTTCCACCTGCTTAACCACCTCAGCACCCGCTTTCTTGGCGTCGTGCTGCGTCACCACTGACGACAACCGATACACATCCAGCGTGTACTCCTTCGAAAGCTGATAGTCCGTCCCACACACGAACCGCAGCTTATCCAGCGGGACGCCGAGCGAAGTAAGCATTGCCTTGATAACCACCTCATAATACTTGGTACGCTCCTTGAGCAGCGACCACGGTGCCTTCATGTTGTCCAGATAGGCATGCAAATCTGCAAACAGGATCGTTACCTGCAATTGCAAATGATAAGGAGCAGTGAAAGTGATAAGAGGTGAGAAAGCAATAACGCGGTGATGAGACTGCACGGCAATACAACTCACCTCACAGCCGGCTTTAAGAAAGTCGGCCACCTTGGACATGGGCACAAAGTAAGCGATGTGCGGTTTGCCGGTCGTAGCCGTGCCCCAGTATATCTTAAGATCGCGCTCCTTCAGGATCGTGCGAAGATTGTCCTGACCCAACACCTCCTGCAGATTGCGAGTGATGAGATGCTCCTTCTCTTCCGGCGTTAAAGTCGCTGCCATTCTGATGCACTTTTAGTAACACACAGGCTAGAGGAGAAACACAAGGACACGGGGGATATGTTCCAGGCTCCAAATATACGCAATCGAGCAGAAAGATCGCCGATAAAACGCGATCGGCACACGGGAGTTCCAATGCGGCAGATAGGGTGATCGAACGATGTGGGGAAAATGTTGTACACGTCCGCAGTGACAGTTCTGTCATACTTTCTTCCCAAGGTAGTCACAGGAAAGATGATGCTTATTTTTATTTATGTTTTAAATATTTTTCATTGTTTTTGTTGAATTAACCCTCAATTTGGACAACGATATTAATTTTAAAATAAGAAACACCAAATTGAAACATAAAAGTAAATCCTGAAATAATATCAATTTAGCTACATTACATATGTATATTGATCTTGCGTTAAACCATGGTCAACAAAATCTAGTTGACAAACGGATGGTGTACACAAAAATCGCTTTGTTTGGTTCAATATTTTCGTCTACTGATTATGATAAGAAATGAGTAGACCCGTGAAAAGAGAGGTATCCGCCGAGGAAAACTGCTTACAGGTAAGTAAAGTAGTATTCTGCTACCAAGCGCTGGTGGTTAAAGTGCACTCCGCTCATTCAGCTTCCGGATGTATCGGAATGACTCATGTTCTGACGACCTCTGTAGTTCCATAGCCCCTGCAAGGGGCAATACAAATGTGGCACTCTGCTACGAATTGTATTAAATTATTTCCCATTTCTCCTACAGAGTACTGCTAAGGCTGACGATGGCGTACTTGAGGCGCGATATGAATGTCCCATCTGCTACTGCTGGCTGAACGAACCCATCCTCACGAAATGTGGCCATCGGTTCTGTAGAAAATGCATTACAGATTGGTTGAAGTAACTATCGTGTAGTGGTTGTTTTCTCCGTGCTTGCCACATTCCGCAACTAACGCTTCCTATTATTCGACCTTTTCCAGTGAGAAAAACTCCAACTGTCCGCTAGACAACGAACCGCTCGATATCAAGTGTGACATTTTTCCGGACAATTGCACGCGCCGCGAAATATCGCAAATCAAAAAGCCGTGCCCGAACTCGATGCGTGGTTGCGTCGATCAGCTTTCACCCACCGAAATCGATACGCATCTGCGCCAGTGCCCGTTCGCTATGTCCCGGCAAAGCCAACCGTGTCCGTTTGCACGGGTACAGTGCAAGTTTGTCGCACCGGATGAAGATGCTCTTAATGCACACATTGCATCGGAATGTCAGCAGCACTTGCAGGTATGGATGGGATAGAGGTTTTTGTGCGATAAATTCTCATTTCCCTTTCTTGACTCGTAGCTTCTGCTCGAGACGTACACTGGCAGCAACGATAGGTATAAGTTTTGGGACCCACCGGCCAAAAACAGTGTGCCGGAGATGAGCACGAACGAGCTGGTACGCTCGATGTATGAGCGTATCGTTATACTCGAACAGGAGGTACACATACTCGGCATCAAGCTGTCCAAGCAGGAGATCCAGCTGACCAAACTTAACCAAGAGGTCGATCCACGGTACAGTGGCGGAGTGCTACTGTGGAAGCTCGACGATTTCTCCAACAAAATCGATTCGATGCTTGCAAATAGCAACTGTATGTTTTACAGTGGCGAAGCGTACACCTCTCCGCATGGGTACAAGTTTTGCGCTCGCATCAATGTGTCACCGCGCACCAAGGACTCGATCGGGCTGCACGTGCATCTGATGCAGTCCGTGAACGATTACCATCTCGAGTGGCCGTTCAAGGGCCGTATCAAGATAACGCTGCTGAACGTACGATCGCCCGAACTATCGCAGCACGACACGATCATGTCTAAGCCGGAGATTCTTGCGTTTCACCGCCCGAACCAGGACATTAGTCCGCGTGGGTTTGGATTTTTAGAGTTTGCCAAAATCAAGGACATTTTGGCCAAGTTTGCCGACAATAACACGGTGGTGATCAAGATACAGATGAACATTGTGTAAGGAAGCATTTTGCTGCGACAGGCCGCAATCGCAAAGGACATCTACACAATTCAAATCTATATCCAGTGAGAGCAGTTGGTGTACTATTTTGTCACCTAGCTCCCTTACCATACATTCCCTGTCATTCCTCAACTCGTATCTTGCACAAAAAAGAACAGCGGATACTGTATGCGGTAAACCACCAATATTTTGTCTAGCAAATGATGTAACGACGATATAATTGTGTATAATTGTGCATTGTCCTAGCAAATAGTTGCTTTAAGTGTGTAAGATCTGACCGACCAGCTGGTTGCAGCAGTGCCAGCAGTAGCTTTAGTTATTGTGAGCAGCTACATGTGTAACGATTAGCTCAAATATTTCGTACTTAACGGCCGTGCCAAATGCAATGGAACGAACAATTAAACGGTATTACTATCCCGACGAATCATAAAGATGGGAAACAGGCGGTACTATTTTAATTTGTGTACCTTTTACGATCCTTGCCGCGTACTTTGTCAGTTCTACCCATTTTTCCCCCATAACCCATAACTTTTATCAGCAACAGGCCACAAGAAAACCAAAAAACAACCAACGCACAGACAAACCAATTGGTAACGGTAACATACGGAAAGCAAAAAATACTAATTCTAAAAAGCTTTTTTGTTGGCAAATTTAGATGTTATATACAAAGAGTACAGGAATTTTTGAACGTGATAGAGCAAGGCAATGGTAAGAAGAGAATAAAAGTGTATTGGAAAACAAAACCCAGTGGTAAATAAAATGATAAGACAAAAGTTTCAACCATGCATCAAGCGTTTTGGTTGCCGTTGGCATCATTCACAAATTTTCTTTATTTGTCCGTGATTATAAGTATATTTTCTTGTGAAAAAATGTATATCAAGTAATTGTAACTAGTCTACGGTTTAATTGTATGTTTTTCTTGCTTTCTTTCCTTACAAACACGGTCTAATAATGTTATTGTTTTCGTTTCCTGTAAATGTAATGTTACTAAATAACCAATATGTGTTCGTTCACATCCATTTGTATTAAGATGCACCTTCGTCTGTGTGCCTACTGTTTTTTTACGTTCGTTCTTAATGCTTGCCCACTTGTTAATGCTTCCACTGCACCATTTCTTTCTGTCTGTATCGCGCGTCTAGTTCCTTTCCCAAATGCCACTGTCTAATTTAGAGGTATGGCTTCACCCTCATCCTTCCAATTTATCACTCACGATTGACTGTTTGTAGTGGGAACTATTGGGATTGATGCTGTTTTGTTGTTCGAGTTGCCTTTGTATTGTATTGAGTTGAATGTTCGGAGGTGATGCGTTTTACGGCGCACCTTTCATTATGCCAACACTAAACTAACTTCACAAATTGAATCCTTTCCGCTCCAGTATTACCTATAAGCGAGTAGGTTTGTTCTTCTTGGTTCGTTTTCGTCAAAGCGTTAGCGATCATTGATTTCACGACCTTGTAAAATGCGGTGGAGTAGCCAAGTGGTTCGTGCAATAGCGCGCATGCTGTTACCAACGGGTTTTTAAGGACAAAAGGAAAACCACACTACAATTGTTTCGTTTTACTACTTTTCTGCTGAAAAACGGTATGGCACAGCAGCACTCCCAGCTAGCAGGGTAGCAGTGAATGCTATATCCAATGTAACAATTTGAATTGTAACGGCTATTGCGTGAGGTTAATTTGTCCCTTTGCATTGCGCGTTGAGCTTAGTGGCAAATTTTGGTATACAACTATTAAACACCACTGCACACAGATGATAATACTTTGCTGTTACTAAGTGTCTATTCCACCAAATGTCTAAATTTTTGTTTTGTTGTTTTTTCGCTAAAGAAATATAGTAACACACTCTGCCGAACCGTTCGCTTGCAGTACTGCAATCGCCACATTAGCTAATGTTGAACAAAATTTTCTCTAGACACGATTCCTGTAATTTTTACTTGCTTTAGTAATAGTTGCACGTGAACGTACACGCTGCCGTTGCACTAGATTTAGCTGCTGCTGTTGCTGCTTTCACACTAAACACGGTGCAGCCACACCACTAACATCTGCATCTACGTTTTTTTTTTGCTGGGGGAATACGAGAGAGTGTAATTGAATGCAATGCAATTAGCGTAATTGATTTGCAAACACCGCGCAATGTCGAGGCATTCGCATTTCGCGTTACTGTTCCAAATTTTTACTACACGCTACTACGCACTAAACGATTTACGCTTGTACTCGTTTGACTGGCGGCACAAATACATGACAACGGTGTTCGCGTGCAACACTGCGCATACGGTTGCTGTGTTACGATGGCAGCGTGGATGTGCCACGTGCAACTCTTTATGGAGACGCCTGGTCGTTCGTAGATTAACGCAGCGAGTCGTAAGAGTTTTACAAAACATTACTTTCTCGCATAACGGGCGCGATTTATGTCTGAAATGTGTGTTTTATTATTATTAGTATTGGTATTATTATTATTATTATTATTATGTATTGATTTCTACGTAAAGTGACGCAAATCCTTATCAAACGATTGTTTCACTCTCTCGTTGTCAGTATTGATTGCATATTGGTTACTACTCTAGATGCTAGAGGGCGCACATCCTGGCGCACTTACTATTGTGTCTTCTCTCCCCGCTTGGAGCTGGTTATTCGCTTCGCTTTGCTTCCACTTGTTCTAATTTTTTATTGTGTTGAGTGTTTTCCGTGCGCTCTACCGACAATGTTAATGTTTCATATTGGTTTGACTAGTTATATGGACGACGCTATACGTATGGACTAGGCATAATGTGTACTACCAAATCTACCTTCCCACGTTTGCACTGCTAGCAATGATTCGGACCAAATACAGGTCTTCTTCACTCTCATTCTCCTTACGCTGCTTTGAATATGTTCTATCGAATGATGAAATGTTACTGTGGAGCACAAACTGCATCCCTCTACTTCTCTATCTCCTCTCAATATGTCTATGTATGCACATGTTCATGTGTGAGTTTGTTTTGTGTGTACGATTGATATGACTAGATATATAGAATTGGCGTATTTCCGTGTGTGTTTGTGTGTTTGCTTCGGTCCATCCTTCGGTGCATTCAGAGAATAATTTGCCTTTCCGTTTGCTTTACCTGTCCATTTTTTTATATGGTTGTTCTCCATAGTTTTTGTTTTTTGTTTTGTTTGGTGTGTTTTCGTTTGTTGGATATTTTCGTTTGCATACATGCCAGCAGCACTTATTGTGCATGAAAATGTATCTGGTACTAGTAGTAGTGCTAGTAGATGTTGTAGTTGTAGCAGTAGTAGAAGTAGCAATAATATTAGCAGTAGTGATAGCAGGTAATTTTACTAAAGTTTCTTTCAATTAAACCGCTTTCCGGTCCCTTGGTTCATTCATTTGTTTGCCTCTTTAGACCCCTGTTAGCCACACTGTGCATTGTAATTGATTGTTAGTGATGGTTCACTATGTTGATGATGATGATAATGATGAAATGATGAAATTCGCTGCTACGTTATAGATACACAACACCGGCCACGAGCATTTGCTGTCCCGTTTACTGGGACGGACGTAAAACGTGATCCATATTTCGATGTACGTTTAGCGTGTTTGTTAGCGTGTCACACACGGCAAATAAATCATTATGTTCTCATACACTCTCAACAACGCTTTCGAACTCAAGCGTTGCGCCGTGCAATTTGTGTAACTATTCTGTAAAGCACTGCAAAACGCACGCTCGTGGCTATTCGTTTTGTGGAGATTGTTTCAATTATCAACAAGTCCGATACCATGGTCGGTACATTGTACATAGGATAACCTTTTTTTCTTTTTCGTCGTGTAAATGCTTGGCAGTAGTTCGTTATTCGCTAATGTGGTGCCCTAATGTGAACGAATGTCACGGCCGCAAGCGGTGACGCTCCTATTGCCTTGGAAAGGGCAATGCTCACCAACATCATTTTCAACCTTCTTCCCAGTATGGAACAATGTTTGGTGATTCAAAACGGCCAAGAATGTGATCGGTCAGTGCGAAAATGGAAATCATAAAAATGCATTAAAATACACTTCAACAAATAGAAGAGTTTGTGTACAATTATTGGAATGATCTACCCTGCGGGAGAGAAAACGAGTAAACCGAAGCAGAAAATAAAGAAAAATATATTATATAAAATAGACACAATTCGCCGGACGCCCATGCCTCCATGGGTTGATTGATACGCTTTACAAACATAACGTTTTGGGGTGGGGGCATCAAGCAATAACAACACTGTACATTATCTCTCGTATGGCAGCGATTGGTAAATTTTCTAAAACGAAAATCATAATCAAAATTACAGAAACGATACCTAAACATAACGCTTGAATTGACTTTCGAAAAGCTCCAACACCCACTGCGCACCCATTGCTGCGAGACTCGGCAAGGGTGATTATAGGCACCGTAGAAAATCAATCCCCTTTGTAGCGACTAGCTTTTTTTCCAGTATCACTTCACGCAAACGCTTCTACTATCTCTTGCTCTGTTGTTGCATGAAAAATCATCCTCGGGGTAGTTGAGATACGAACTGTCCCCTTTCTAACTCAAAACTCCCCTCCACCTAGCTCCGTTGCTGGGAGTGAAACAAGTGTACGATTGTAGTGGTAAATTTGCGTATTGTTTCTACGTTTAACCGTTACGTTCCGGTGCGTTACGTTCAATTAACTCTTACGTTATTTCAATTGCATGTAAATTGACGATAGCCAGTCTCTTTGACGTGTTATAGTTTGTTTTTTTCCCCTTTTCTGTAGTTTTTACAACCCCGCTCAGACACTCTGCCGTGCTGTGCACAAAAACGCTTGGAAACGCTACAAATTGCATTGAACTGAACGCTAATAAGGGCGGGCGGAAATGCGCTTGTCCTACGCTTTTGCCCTGCCTTGCCTTCCTTGCCGTCGTCGAACGCTACTCGGGTAAATACGCTAAGTTCACGATAAACATCCGTTCCCGGCTAGTAAGAGCGGCTTAACGTTCGTCCTCTCAAATGGACTCCATCTGCTCGGCAAGCTCCGGTATGGGGCTTTCGCTTAGCGGCAGCTGCATCGTGTGCTGGATCGAGGACGAGTGTGGCGTGATCCAGTGTGACGGCGAGTACAGCGGTCCGGCGGCTGACGGTACATTCTGTGGGGGCGATACACGAACGAACTCACTCATTCACTCACACACGATCATCATTGATTTTCTGTTTCAATTGTATGTTTGGATTTAAGCAGGTTTGCATATGGTTGCATGAAAATGCTTTCTACGCTTAGATTTGTTGCCCTTGCTGCAATGGTTTGCTTTCTACGGTTCATTATTGTTGATACTGCACACACCGAAAGCTACAGAAACCACAAATATGACTAATGGTATCCTAATGGAACTAGTTTAATTAGAAGCGATTCCTAGTTTTGATTAATCAGAAACTTAAAATGGTGCAAAACTCAATCATTATAAAGTAACGAAAGTCCAACAGAACATGTTCACATTGTTAAAACAAATGACAAACAAAAACAAATGACAAACTGAAAGCAAAATCTATGGAACACAACAATACAAAACGGGACCGTGCAGCATAACCGAACTCATAACAGAATGAGGAAAACAAACACGAGTTTAGCATGATTAAAGTAAGAGTCAATCGAAAACTTTACAAACAGGTCCAAACACGCAATGGAAAGCAAAAAAGAAAAGCAACAGACAAATCATTGTTGCAGATTTCTGCCAACTACCCTGACGCTACTGCTACTTTTCCATTACAGGCATCATTTTCCACCAGCGGTGTAATCACGTTCCTTTGCCGTAGTTACTGATAGCGTTACATATGCATTCCTGCACTATCTATTAAGCTCCTTTATGCAACTTTTTATCTCTCGTTTACAGTGTGGCACTGGCTGACTTGCAGGACGGTAAAGATGCATTGTTAGTACAATTTCGCCGTGTAATGTGTGCGATTATTTGAGTGGCTGTGTATGTGTGTGTGTGTGTTAGTTTTTCTTTCCTTAAATGGTCTCGAGCGTTATGCAAAACGAACAAATGAACAGACGGACGAACAACGCAATATTAGGCGGTTATGACTTATGTACCAGGTTCACACTACATCTAAAACCACGGATAGCTTTTACAAGTTGCAAGAGAAACAAACAAAAGGGTTGACTCACTACTACGAGCGTACTGATAGCAGGGAGGCATAAGAAGGATGTCTAATATGAACATACACAAAACACACTGCTATATCTACATTCGGTTTGGTTAAGCATGGCCACGACACCAGTCGTTTGAGCTTTTACTATGATGGAATTGAACTTGATTGATAGATGGATATTGTTACTGTCCCCGGCAAAGGAAACCTCCCCTAGCCCAAGGAAGGTGAAGCCGGGTCAACGCTAAGGAAGCCAAGCAGTGGGTGTTATGAGGCAAGACCCTGACCGTGCCAGAAAGGGATGATAGTTGGTCCGATCGATTACTTTTGGGTGGTATGTACCTGATGATAGAGGGCGGCCACGTTCCACGGACCGTCGGACGCGGGCGTACCGTCGCTTATCTGGCACGTCTTCATCGAGCTCGGCAGAGTGTTCCAGGAACAGAGCGTTCCCCGGTCCGCCGCCAGGTGGGATGATGCGGCACCAATGCCCTGCTGCTGCTGTTGCTGCTGCTGGTGCTGCATGTGCGAATGGTGGTGCGCCTGCAGATGCGAGTACAGCTCGAGCTGCTCCTTTAGCGTTTGGCTCGGTTCCGTCTCGAGGATGGCCGTTTCGCGCACGGACTGAAGCGTCGGGTACGCCCCGCCCGGTCCGTCCACCGGTTCGCCCATCTCGCCGTACGGGAGCGGCGGCAGGATTTGCGTCTGCTGTGCGATCTTGTAGCTGTGCTGCCGCAGCATCTGCCTGCGGCTCAGTCCCGCCTCCATCGCGCCCTGCTTCTGCAGGATCTGGCGCTTCTGCTGCAGCAGCCGGTGCTGCATCAGCTGCTGCTGCAGCGGCGGCTTCTGCTGCAGCTGCTGTACGGCGGCAGCACTTAGCTGGTCCGAGCGAGCTACGCCAGCCCGCAGCAACAGCTGCTCGGCCTCGAGTTTCCCCATCTGCTGCTGCTGCTGCTGCTGCTGATCGGTGCTGCTTCCTGCCACCGTTGCCGCCTTGACACCGCCGAGCGATAGGGCCACGTAGTCGGCCACCTTGTTGTAGTAGCCGGCGCTGCCACCGCTGCCCGGATCGAAACAGACGCTGCCGTGCGACGAGCCGGACAGCGGCTTCAGCATGAGACCGTCGAGCGGGTTGACGCGGAACTGGCTGTGCTGCAGCTGCCGCACGTTGATCTCGTCCTGCGGCACGTTCGCCTGATACTTCACCTTCAGCTGGGCCGCCTCCTTCTGGAGCAGGTGCAGCTCGAGCACACCCTTCGCCTTGCACGTTTCGTTCAGCCGCTGGCTGTTGAAGGCCACCGGCGAGTTGAGCGGATTTTCCGACGCGTGCACCAGCCCCTGGGTGACGAGCCCGTCGCTCGCCCGCCGTCCCTCCCTGGAAGCGAACGAGTCAGGTTACTCTTAGCCTGGCACCCCCCTCTCCCCCCGAATCAGGCACCCATCGAGCGCCCGAAACTTACCGAAAGTCGACCGGCGAGCGGGTAATACTGCGATGGTCCCCATTGTGCACATCCTGGTACACCGTGTTGGCACGCAGGAACGAGCTGACCACCTTGTCCGACATCGCGTACACGCACTGCGGCTGATTGATGCAGGCCGCGCTAGTGACGGCGCGAAACGTAGCTGCACGTGCAAGAGAACAATCCGCTGGGGGTTAGTGGAACAAGCAATGTGACACGAGGTGTCTCACCTTCATCCTTTGCCGCAGCTTCGTACGCTTCCGTCGTGGCGGTGCAGGAGGGCAAACTGCCGGCCAGCTCCGCACAGTCGGACAGGTTGAGATCCAAGCTTTCGAAGGTGGAAAAGTTGCTGCGCGACGAATCGCAGCTGAGATTTTGGCTCAAGCTCTTCGGGTGGATGTTGGTGACGACGCCGCTGGACGAGCTGGAGCTGGCAAACGAGTTGAGCCGCTGGATTGACTTATCGATCGACTGCTGCACGTCTTCGTCTGTACGGAGGGGCAATAGAGGAAGAATGTTAAAAGAGCTCGAGCTGTCAAATATTTTACGTGCGCATTACATTACCTCCAAGATCCGTTTCACAGCCCTCGTCCGTACTGGAGCTGTACTGCGCGGTAATGGACGTCGTCTGCGGCGGTGTATGACCGGTGGTGGCCGCCGAGCTGGTGACGGTAAGATTAGGCTCGTAGTGCTGAAGGTACGAATAGGTTTGCATGTTGTTGATGTAGTCCTTGAACGGGGGCACCGTGATAGAGGTTTCGTTCGCTGACGACGACGCACCGGTCAGATAGTCCTTGCTGAAGCCGTTGAGCGGGTCCGAGTAGCGTTGGGATTGGGGTAGCGCTGAGGCCGCCTGCTGTGCCTGGGACGCTTGGTGGAGATCGCTGTTCACCGGTGAGTGGGACGGTGGCTTCGTATACCGGTTCGACTCACCCATCGATACGGGACGCGCCTTGAAAAGAACGCACGCAAAACATACACGCAAACACACAAATAAACGATGGCTTTTTTGAATACGTTTTGCTGCTCGACTACTACTAACACCGGTGCAGTGCTACTATACTGTTTGGTGATATCTAATCCAGACTATACTGAACGAACCATCTTGTCTAAAAACAAAACTGCCGCTTGCCAACTGTTCTTCATCTTTCAAACTCATAAAACAAACATAAGAAATCATGATGCAAAAGGATTCTTTATTCCTTTATTGAACCTTTCACACTACATCTGGCCTAAGGCTAACACTGATAGTGTATTTCGTACTCTCGTACTTTTTTTCTACCTTTAAGCTGAATTGTCTACATGTGCACTACAATTCTACTGTACAATATTCGTATTACTCCTACCGTTCTACTGACTAACCGGCACGCTTAAACCAAACTTACACCTCTAGGTGAGACTTACCTGCTGCAACAGCCGCCGACAATCCTCCGTGCTTTGCTGCAGGATACGCTTGTCGATGTTGCTGGACAGCAGCCGTGTCGAGGAGATGCGATTGGACAGGATGCCCGACTCGCGCAGGACGATCGCGTTGCTCTCGCGGGCCGATGCGGCAGCTGCCAGCGTGCCCGCCACGTTCGAGGAGAGTGATGACGGCAGCAGACCGACCGTACCGGGCCCAGTCAGATATGTCGAGCTGCAGTCCCGCTCCCGCAGCGAGGCCAGCTGGTAGAGGGACGCATCGGTAAAGCCCGAGCTGGACGTGTACGACACGCCCCGGAAGTAGGAGCTGTCCTTCAGCACTGGCTGCTGCTCGCGTATGCTCGTGTCGCGCAGCATTATCACACCGGTGGACATCGCTGGCAGCGGGGCGGACACGCCCGATCCAGCCTGCTGGGCAGCGCTGAGCAGTCCGGCCAGCGTTTCCGAGCTCTGGTTGTGCAGCCCCGTCGACATGGCGGGTGAGATTTGCTGATGTTTCGGCGAGGAGCTCGGCTGCTCGGCCCTGGGGAAAGAAGGAAGAGTGCAAACGGTACGGTTGGAAGCGAGTGCGAGCAGTGTGAAGTGAACAGCCCGTAGGCGCCCTTACTTGTGCTGGGCACTGATGGCAAGCTTGCGCATTGCCTGTTCGGCAACGTTACTTGGACGGCGGCGCTGCGACTCGTGCATGCCCGGTTTGCCACCGCCAATGCAACCGGCGACAGCGTTCCCACCCTCATGCGATACTGTGCGGCTCTTCAGTCTTTCCAGAAGCAACAGATAGAAAGCGGTGTAGTGATCGTAGCTGTGCAGCTGAACGGCGGTACGTGGATGGAGAAAAGAAGAGGCAAGACATCAGTTTTACCGTTTGCCAACCCCAACAGTCCGAGAAGTGTTACAGCTCACCTTTAGGCTTTCCCGCGTCTTGAGAATATCGATACCCAAGTTCTGCATAATTTTCAATATCTGCTCGTTTGGTTCCGTTTCAAGCGCGCTTACTTCGCTCACGTTACCGTTGATGACGATGCTGCTAATCTTCGGCGTGTCGATGATTTCCACCATCATCCAGCGGTGCCGCTTGATCTGGTCGATCGAGAATCTCCGCGACGGATCCAGCACAAGCATCTTCCGGATGAGCGATTCGCAGTCTGTGTTTCGTGGATTAAAGACGGGACAATTATAAGGAGAACTAGGCAGCCTCGAGACAAAACACCCAACTTACCAGAGCTCATGAAGAATGGAATCCGAAAGCGTCCGGACAGTACACGATCTCGAAGCGATTGGAGCGAAGACCCATCGAAGGGCAACGCTCCACACACCAGCACGTACAGCACAACTCCCAGGGACTGTAAGGGAGGATAACACAATTTATGGACTAAAAATGTGATAAAGCACCAACCAGCAAGCACGTACCCATATGTCAATCTCTGGTCCAGTGTAGCGCTTGCCCTCGAACACCTCCGGTGCAGCGTACGGTGGGGAACCGCACCAAGTGGCCAGCAGTTCGCCCTTTTTGTAAAAGTTGGAAAACCCAAAGTCCGCTATTTTGATGTCCATCTTGGAATCTAGCAATAGATTCTCAGCCTGCAAACGCGTCGGGTAGGCATTATTACTTTGCTCTTTGTTTGCTATAACTTTAAGTTCACCATTTCCCTTTACCTTAAGATCTCTGTGTACTATTCCCTTATTGTGACAATATTCTACGGCGGATAAGATCTGCCAAAACTTATTCCTAGCAGCACGTTCATTAAGCCGTCCGTACTTTGCGATGTAATCTGAAAGGTAAAGGGTAAATATGAATGCTATCAATAAACCCATTATAGTTACACCTCAGAAGAAACTGAGCCCTCGCACCAAAAGGTCAGCCAGACATGGTGGTGAATGTCCAGCTCGCCTGACCTTAATTACTATGCATGTCAGCGACGAACTTGGCAATTGATCGTAAAACCGAACACATACTACCAAAATCTGCATTTTTTTAGGTTCACTCCCGACGTAATCTTAAATTCGAATCAGTACCAAATTCATGAACCTTTTGCCATAACCACTCGTAACTGTCGTTCCCTAGGCGCCCTAACGGCGAGCGAAAACAGTTCGAACTTACCGAAAATTTCACCTTGACTAGCATACTCTGAGACTATGTAAATCATGCTCTGCGTTTCCATAACCTGTAACGGAGAAGTTGGGTTGCATATTAATTTCGACCACACTCCTCCGGCTCTACGTTCCACCGTACCTGGTACAGTTTGATGACGTGCGGGTGGTCTAAGCGTTTCATAATTTCAACCTCACGGTAAACCTTCTGCAAGTTGCCAGGGTCCAGCTGGGATTTGTCAATAATTTTAATTGCTACCTGTAAGAGAGAGTGAAGAACGAAGGATACAAAACATGAGCCTCTATCGAAAGCTATCGCTAAATTCTTTACAGTTCTTTGAAACGCCTCCTTTCCCCATTTTCCATTTAGAACCTTCTGTATAAGCCCTATTCCAATGAGGTACCCAATGTCGAAACGGACCAATATCCAAAAGCCATCCTTTACGCGAGTAACAACAGTGAGCCTTAGGAACTTAGGTTCCCAATCATCCTAGTAGAGGTCTATTTGCTGCTCTTGCACATCGAGCTAACGAGGTTCACATCGACGTAACCATACATCCCAAGCACCACACCGGCAACAGGCAGGCCCCGGTTCTGAAGGGTCATCCATCTTTGTTTCGTTTTCTCGGCAGCGCAAGTTCCGTTCCGAGAAGCAGTACTTGTCAGAGCGTCCCAGCAAACTAACGAAAGCCTTACCTCAAAAGGCTGACCTTACTCGTCCGAGCTCGTCCCGAAATAGGCTAGCTAATTACATTCCTCTATTTTCCTGGCGGGTGGACATTCGGTTCTTTGGCAGCGTATTCTTGGGCGATGGCGACCGAGAGCCTTGCCTGCTGTTGCTTGTAACCTTGCGCTAGGGCAGTGAAGCGCACAAATTATTAAGTTCCCCAAAGGGACCATCCGTTTCGCTTGTTCTCGTCGCCTTCCTCGGTGCTCGCACTCGGTAAGGTAGGAGCCGGTGGCAACGCTACGGTGTGTTGAATTTCTGAGGTAAACACACACACGAACGTAATACCCAGAAGGTATTAATTGGACCCCGAAGAGTTTCGTCCTGGGGATGTATGTTCACCCGACCGTATCCGGCCAAATTTGTTGTTGTTGCGTCCCAAAACGAAAACACGAACACACCCACACACGGAACCAAATCCGGCTAATGTCTACGGAAGACCTACACAGGACGAAACGTTACAGTGGCAGTGGTACTTACCTCATTTTTGGTAATTCGATGGCGCGCCAGCTTAACCACGGCAAAGTTGCCCTTGCCGATCGTTTTCTCGATTTCATAGAAACCGACACGTATTGGATCCTTGCACTTTACCCGTCCACTTCCTCCGTTGCCGGAGCTTCCGTTACTGCCTCCACCGCCACCGGTCACTGCCGACGGTCGTGGCATACCGGACGATGACGCAGTTTCGTGCCCAGCTCCTCTCCCACTGCCCTTGGTGGTTCCGCCACCGGTCCCGTTGCTGTGATGGTGGGCAGTGCCGGTGCCCGGCGCCGTCCCGGCGATCCCCGGCATACCGTTGCTGCCACCGTTCGTGCCGGTCGGCTTGTGATAGAAATGGTAGCTGTCAGATTCCAGCGACGACGAGGACGTTGAGGTTTGGACGTGATTGCTGCACGGCATTTGGTTCGTTGTGGTGTTGCTGCTGGCTGTCGCTGCGGCGGCCGCTGCCGCCAGTACCATCGCCACGGACGGGCCCGTCCCGGTGCCGCCGGCCGCCGAGATGGTGCAGGAGGAGGTGGAGGAGTTCGTACCGGCGGGTGTCGGTTTGCCCGCGGCGGTTACCGACATTGCTGCTGCGGAGGTGGGTGGGGCTGCTGCTGCCATCGACATTGGCATCGGCATCAGAATTGACGTAAGTGAGGACGACGCACTGCTGCTGCTGGTGATGGTGTTCGTGTCCAGTGTGCCATATTCGCCCATCGGTCGCCTCGCGAGCTGGCGGCGCTGGCTTTTCCCCCGTGCCCCGGGGCGGGCTGGGCTCCGGTCGGGCGTAGCTATCAGCCGCCACGTACTGCCGCGCACCACGAACGATTCGACTGCACTTTCACCGCGCACTGGTTGTCGCACGAAGCCTTAGAACGAAACGGCAGATTTCGGTTATTCGATCCAACGCCAAGTTTCGCTTCGTTAAATCCGTTGGCAGGTCACACAATTGCACGACGCGTCTCAAGCGTGTCCCACTTCTCTGCTGCCGTTGTGCTCCATCATTTGCCCATGCAGAGTGCTGAGCGGAGTGTGAGGGAGAGAGAGAGAGAGAGAGAGAGAGAGAGAGAGAGTGAATGAGAAAAGGGGTTAATAAAAATTCAGTTATGGAAAAATGGAAACGATACGTGGGAAAATATGTGTGTGTGTATATCTGCAACATATGATTAATGCTATCGCATTATACGGAGGACGATTTCGAACTTAGATTGTACTTTGAGTCCGGTTAGCAGCGAGACTAGGTTGCCGAGAAGCCAAATCCGTTTTCACATAATGTAAGGTCTGTTTTGGTAAACTTTTTCGCTGGTCTTTTTAACTTTCTTTTGTGACATTCGGGCAAGTCGGAAAAGTTTGGATATTTATTGCTTCCAATATTGTACTCCAATATCGACATAATAACCAGGGAGATCGTGAAATATTTAGATCAGATTGCATTTAATCTATCCAAAGGCCGTTTTAATGCTGTTCAATACTTTTTGGACACAACTTGCTTCGGGAATATTTTTAAACTTATACCTAGAAGAATGTTGCTTTATTCTATTTAATAGGTAATAGGTAATAGGTAATGTACAAATAAAAAAAAAGACTACCCTGCTATGGGCCCATTACGGCACAGAAAACCAAGTCCATTTAAGTCTTAAGGTAGGACCTTGGTCAACAATGGGTAATGTATCGTATAAGAGAAAAAAAAGTTTCAAAAGAAGGCGGTTCATTAACCCATTACAGGCCGGGTGTATATAAACTTAAAAAAGTACATGGAAATACATACAATATTGCATGGAGTTCTTGAGAAGTAGATAACTAACACAAAAAAATCAGGTAAGCTTCAATTTTAAGGTGGTTTTACTTTTTTCTTTGCTGCTTGTGCAAGATACCTCTCTCATTTACACTTGTTTCGAACCCTTTACGAACGATAAAAATGAGAACTTTGATTTTTACTACTTTGAGGCTCCATTTCCCTCGAACTTTAAACACCTCAAATACGAAATGTCGTTGTGATGAAACACAAAAGCAAATAACAGATGAAGTGATATAGACACAAAAACGACTTTAAAATCATCAAGTTGTATCATTTGCGATACAGTAAAGAGTTAAGTTTGAAAAAAAAGGCTTTTCAACGTATGGAATAATTTGCGACTTAAATTGCATACGCCGGTACGTAATGGGTTAATGTTTTTCACTGACAACATGAGTTGGGCGTCGACGCCTTGTGGAAACTGTTTGGAATTCAATATGCTCTCGTATAAACCTGCCTTGCTATTGAAACATCTCTAATGTATTTTTATAAAAACATCTAAAGTTTTTGAATGACTCGTTCTCTCCGTCTTCAGACTGTCACCAACAGCGTTAAAGCCTACACTACTCCATGCACCGGCCTGTGCTGTGATAAACCAGCGATGGCGATGCTATCAGTACTCCACTCGCTCTTTTGTTCTCCAGCCAATGAGTTATGCGGTTTGTTGACACACGTTTTGTCTTATCTGTGCTTTAATTAGCGATTTCACATCATGCTCGTGGGCCGTTCTTTAGCAGAAAGGTTTCCACCGCAATAACCATAACAGCAGGGCCTGGTGCTAGTACACCGCATCAATCAAGACGACGGAGGACAGCGTTGGTGAACTGTAACATCTGTCTAGCCGTCTAGCGGAGTTGTTGCGTTTGTTGCGTCCTGATAAACAGTGTATCTTGATGCCACACGGTAACAATAGTAAGGTCAAAACACTGACACTTTCTTCAATGCCACCGTGGTGCGCTAGCGCTGATAATTTGCAAGGTGCGCAGTTATGTTTCAGTGCCGCTCGAAAACGGCCAAATCTTACAACCGAAGAAGTGGTTCCATGGAGCGCATGATGATCATGCCGCTTCATTGCTATACAAATTAAAAATAGATAGAGGAAGCGAGAGGCACAGACACGCCGCATAGGTTACATTTCTGTCTTATCACACCGATTACGCGCGCTTACTTTTACTGACCTGCCTCCGCGCCGAGCTCCACAACTTCCTCGATCTCAACCTGTTTGCCCGTCGTGATGGCGATAGTAAAAGTAAATACACATAGCCGCAATTTGGAAGAAAAAAACTGGTCCCAAAATAACGAACCGAAGGGTAGGGTGCCGGCAAGAGCACCCCGCGGGAACGGTAACGGGAGGAGCATGCCCAGCTTGTTATCTTATCGGTACGACCGCCAGATACACGCACGGGAGAGCGTCCGAGAACAACTTGCAAACAGTACAACACAGTGGCAAAATGTTCAACGTGTCTGTTCGAGAGAAGGTCCCAATTAAGCGCCCCTAGGAACCAGGAACCACAGGTAACGGATCCGGATGAAAAATTGATTGATTGAGAGTCGTCTTAGCCACGGCGATAAATCTTAAATCGACTGAGCGAAACCATCACACCATTACAAACAAGACCGGATGGGTGGCAAACACACAACCAGCACCGCATGCCAGGGACCACTTGAACCACATAACCAACCTAACCTATCGTATGATTTATATCTCGCACAATGTTTGCCCGAATTTGCGTCAAAATGCCGTTTCTTCGCCCGGTGCACCGTCACGCTACCGTTGGACTGGCCACAGGACCGGAATCGTTCGCGCACGTCGCCCCATCTAGAGCGATCTATGATGTTCTGCGTCAGCCCGGATGCTTTCTTCTTCCCCCACCTGCCCCACCTGTCTTCGTTTCGCAAACCCTCTTCCACCCCCCTCCCCACACACACACACACACACACACACTGGGACACATACGAGGATGGGTGCCCTTTTTTTTTGCTTTCGTTCCCTTGCTGCCAACTCTCTAACGGGGATGAGGCTACAATCGGGAAAGCGGTGTCCACTGACGAGCATGCCGTGGGTGGACACCAAACATACACACACACACACACATACACACATACATACACACATATCTATAGCACCCACTCGTAGAGGATAAGTTTTCACATATTGACATCACACCGCAAAAGATCGAATATCGATTACACCGTGGGGAAGGTGTGCACGGTGACACGCAGTGGCCGCCTTTGTGTGTGTGTGTGTGTGTGTGTGTTTTTTTTTCTACTCTTCCTGTCCTGTCCCACCCAGCGGCCAATTTCTTGCGGACTTGGCGGTCCGGCAAGACCAGGCAAGGTTGAGCGAGAGAAAGACAGTCACAGAATGTTCATTTTTCGTTTGTTTTGGTCATCCAAAAATAAATCCCCGCCGCTCGATATTGGCCACCAGTTTATCAGCACCGAACAAACCCTCCCCCCCCCCCCATCGTTCGGACCCATCTTTCATTCTCGGTGCACGCTACAAAGGGCGGCAATGCGTCACGATCCCACCGTGACACTGACATCCGCGCCACGCCGAATGACTTTTTGATTGTGATAAGTGAAGTTTAAGCAGCGATTTCTGGACACACTCCAGAACACGGCAGGCCATCGGAGGTCATACAAACACACACACACACACACACACCAGACACTGTGTAAATCCGGCAAGGCGAAAGGGCGTGAATTAGGCAGCGTCGTGTTCGCATACTTACTATACTTTCCCAACCGGTCGAAAGCAACGCAGACTACTAACTACACACAGAACCTTGCCTTCCCTGCAAGCTGCAAGCTGGGTCAGCCCGCCTGGCCCCGTGAGGTTGGTGGTGTTGGACCGGCGTCACTCTCCTGCATCGTGTAATGTTCGTGCTCTCCCTGCTACGTGCCAACCGTAATGTGTACGCGTACACCCTCGTACCCCCCTTCGTACGTAAGCATTTGGTTCGCTTACCGCATGCAAGCAACACCCGCCCCGTATGTGTACACATGCCGTGCCATCGCTTCCCCATACGCAACCCCAACTCCCTCCAAACCACCCCCGGGGGGAGGAGGGGAGGGGGAGGAGGATGTCGGGGTAGGATGGTGGGGTTGTATGTTTGCTCCCCATATTCGACGTCTTTCTTCTGCTGCGTGTAATGCACACACACACACACACACACACACATGACGACGACGGCGGCGGCGACGATGGTTCCTCTCTTTGAGCGCGCGAGGGCTGACGAATGAGCGCGGCAAGTGCGGCGAAACGGGTTGCGCGCGTTATTCGACGTGTTCCCGATTGACGTAGGTAAACGATTTTAGCGGTCGAGGCACTGCGTCACTGTCCCCCGCAACATACAGGCACACACGCGCGCGCACACACACACACACACATCACGTACTACACCTAACGACTTGACATTGTGCACCACTTCACGGTCTCCCGCCGACTCCCCGTTTCCACCAACCCCAAAAAACCCCTGCTCTGTGTCACGGTACCGTACGGCGTAGCTAAACAAACCGAAAGCCGGGAGCGAATCCCGCGATCGTACTAACGAGTCGAAGAAAAAGAAGAAAAAAATCGGAATATAGTGAGAGACGGTGGGAGGGAGGGAGAGAGAGAGAGAGAGAGTGCAGAGCCACAGACAAGCAGGAAGCGCACACGAGGTTCGCGGATGCTGTGCCGTGCGCTCGGCATACTGCTGCTGCACACGTAAACAAAGCAGGCGGTTGGGATCGAATTACCAAAGATCAGCTCAATGTGAGGGACGGAAGAGTGGAGAGAGGCCTGGGGGGATGGGGGGAAGAAGAAAGCGGGGGCGGTGTAAGGTATTCTTGGATTGTATGGCAGGTATCAATACAGGCCGCCCTTTTCTCGATCACGGCGTCCCTTCTCCCCAAAAACGCTGCTCTAGTTGTACAATTTAGTGCAAAAGACAGGACTCTTTTGCAAAGTACTTTAATGTTGTTGCATACAGTAAAAGTAATAGGTTAATCATACTCCTAGCAGACGATGAAAAATTCTGTCATTTTTATTTGGTATTTTTGTACCAAACTGAGGCTATGACACAAAACAAAACTTTTAATGGTGTAATAACACAATTCCTATCCAATGGAGCTCTTCCCTAACATTTATGATGTTTTATTCAATTAATTTAAACGTATTTAGCTTTATTGAAGTGTAGCAGTTTTTAGAAGTCTCAATCGTGGTGTGCATAGTTTATCAAAAACATACAGTGGCGTTCACCAGAAGTCGAACATCTTTGTTTTTCACCTTTCTTCTGATTTTGTCTGAAGCTGAAGGGTAGCTCGAAAACCTTATCGTAAAACTTTTTTCTTGCATTGGTTGGGCTACTCCTTAGCTATGATTCTGTTAAAATACAGATCTATATTCAAAATATCAAAATAAAATAAAAGTCTAGCAGAGAAATATTGTAAGCCCTTTCGTTAAAAAAATGTATTTAAAAAAATTAACTAATTCATATTGATTCAGTTAAGAGGCCTGACGGCCTAAGTCTCTATAAAAATAAATAAATAAAAGTATTTATTCTGTTACAACTCTGAGTTTTTATTAATTTTGAATACCGTGTAGTTTTTCTTTTCGCATCATACAATCACAAGCAAAACGGATCTTTTTAATAGCTACTCCAAAGTCGCTTAAGGCTATAATTTATTCGGATTTTTTCACACAATGATTTTGTTTACTAAGATATACACTTAATGTGTGGTTGCCAAGATTTTCAAATATATCTCTGTATTTTTTTCTGTGAATAATAGTTAGGGGGGTAGTCTTATTCTTGTGGGACGAAGGTGTTACGATACATTCTTCCAGCAATTCTCAAGGTAGCCACAAAGTTGGTCGAAACTGTAAGACATCTTGCTCCCAGAACAAAAGCCATTCGGAATCAGCTAATCGCAATTGGACACATCGAATTTAACTTTTTCCGACTGGTATTTATCTAACACACATAATTTGGCGTTAAAAGCCAAATGAAAATGAAACAGTATTTTACACTGTTTAATAAACGGCACAAAATACAACTTGAAAAAATGCACCAAACCATATGAAATTAAAGGAAATTATTCGTGGGTTGTAAATGTGATTCAATTTAACGTGCAAATGGTGACAACCGTTCGACCAACGACAGTCACCGCCAAACGCCCTTTTTTTACATTAAAAAGCGACTTTAACGCCGGCCGGTGCGGGCAACGTGCGCGAGTGAGTAATGGAAGAAAACGATCATCCACCACAAAGACACACAGACGATCGGCACGAAGAGGCGTACTTCAACACTGTGAGCGTATGACGCGCGCGCATCCAACAACGGCGGCTGCTGCTGCTGGATCACGGTGCGACCATGTGCTGCTGCTGCTGCGTATGCCGGCTGTTTGCTGCGTTTGACGCCGGACCAGTCACCTTTTTTGTTTATAAAACCGACCATTCGGCGTGCGAGAATGGAAGCAAGCGCGACGGAGCGACGAAACCGTGTTTGAGAATGTGATCATCTGCACTACCCCTGCCTACGACATACAGCTTTTTGTGTGGAACCGTTTTCGGTGGCATCTAGATGCAGGATAGCGAAATCTTTGCACGGCTCTGTAAGCTTGCCTGTGTGGATGTGTGTGTGTATGTGTGGGTGGAATGGAGCAGCTTTCTGCATGAGTAATTGAAAGCAAAAGGAACACGGCTTTTGACGTGTACAAGGAACGAAAAGACATCTTTCCACGAAGGACGTCGTTCGGGCGAAACTCACATTAATCCAATCAAAGCTCGTGTTATATAATGTCTTCGAGCAGGTGGGGGGAGAGAGAGAGTGGGTAGATGGATTTTGTGGAATTTAACACATGGCCTGCAGATGATATCAAACCACATGTGCATCAACTGTTCACCGAGCCGTTCGTGCGTAACGCGCAGAAAACTTCACTCCAAAGCCCCAAGCAACAGCAAAGTTTGTGTGAAGGGACTTGTTGAAGACGCCCTGGGTACGGTAGCAAGCAGAAGGTAGCGACCTGCTGAATCACCAGCAGCGTAATGATAGCCGCACGAAGCCGCACAACGGTGTACGCCTTGCGGGGGCTGTTGCTGTTGTTCCTGGTCTGCCGTCTGCGGTACCAGGCACCTCCACCACGGCGAACATACTCGCGCAAAGGATGCGAAAGGTAATTTTGGCCGGAGGAGGAGGAACTGGTGAAATCAGGAGAAAGTGGGTGGGTCAGAGAACCGAGGCAAACTTAACCTAAAATTGAAACACAAAAATGTTCACTTCCAAGAAATTGAAGTAGATTGTTTTCGGTTGTTTTCCCCCGAAAAGGGGGAAAACGGGAAGGGAGAGAGTAAGTGAGAGTGAGATTTCCAGAACAATTTTCACAGAGCGAAAGAGAGAGAGAGAGAGAGAGAGATAGAGCGCGAAGTGCGCAAAAATTAGAACCAAAAAAAAAGGGAACGAAAGAGAGAGAACGAGAATGAGAAAGAAAAGAGCGAATGCGAGGCGGACAACAAAAAAGATGGATGTTAATGGGAATGTGTGTAGCATTTCGTTTTTCTTTAATTTTCATTTTGTATATTTTGTTGCGCTCTTCTCTCTCTCTCTCTCTCTCTCTCTCTCTCTCTCTCTCTCTTACCCTATCTCGCTCTTACCTGCAGACTAGCCACCCGCATCTTGCACCCAAGCGACGGAGCGTTCTACTTTTCACACAACCTGCGTATCATGTGCTCTGGTGTTTGTGTTTAGTGCCGGACGGATAAAAACAGGAGGTCCTTAGTAAGACGTCTATTCCACACCGGTCTGGGTGGGATGAGGAGGTGGGGGGGGGGGTTGTGAAATGTAAAAAAATGTGCAAACCCCCGTGACTCACAGAAAGCGAAAAACTAACTCGAATTGAAGAAAAGGTTGGAAGGTGAGGTTCGCACTCAGGGAAGGTGAGTGCAACGAGCGAACAAAATGGAACAAACAAGGCAATGGAATGTATGGCAGAAGGGGATGGGAAAAACTCGTGCCCCAACACATAAAGTTGTGTTGCATAGAACGGTACACCGTTTGGGGAGGGATGAGTGTTAAATGGAAAATGAAGTGGCAGTGGGGCTTGGAGAGAACTCTGACAGAGGTAGCATTATGAACGGGGGAGGAAAAATCGATTGCGAATCGACGAGACCGACTGTGCTTTCCATAAAAGGGAGGAGGAGTGGAGAGAGCCGATCCACGGTGGAAAACTGAATGGATCGGTTTGATCGGAAAATCGTTAGTCGGGCGGCAGTGGGTCGTGCTGCTAGCGCAGAACGAACGACGACGAGCCCCGACGAGAACAGTGGGCTACTAGATCATCGTCGCATCGCCTGTATTCAAGTGCGTGATTGAGCGTGGAAAATTCCATACACAAGATGGCATGATGTGCTACAGGATTCAGGGCAGTATCCGTGCCGTTTTTAACGAGTGGTTTTGCATAACGCTTACTTTTGTCCGTGGCAGCCACCCACAACACGTTAACGCTGGTACCTTGCTCATCTACCACTACCACTACACATGTAATACGACTAACACTGCTACCCACACACATACATATATATGTACCCATACCCACACGGGGATATGGGGAATTTGGGATGCAGAACTCTTTACCTTTTTCCTTCCCAGACCGAGATTCCTACTGCCTGCTGGAGCTTGGGAGTCTTCTCGATGGCAGACCTACTTGGTGGTGTTTCTTTTCAAATTTTTTCAAATAGTAACGCAATTAGCGTCCGGCCGTTTGCATGGAAAAAGGCAAGGCGTTCTTTTCTCACTTCACTTCACACACAGAGCACTATAGAAGCAGCAGGTTTTGGCCTGCCTACTTGGATACGCTTTCTTTCCGCATACGGTTACGGCACTCGAGACCACGACGGTATGTCGTCTCTTTTTTCACCTCGAACAACAAAAAACCATACAAACACACGCACAACCGGGCACACACAAACACACACGCGCGTGATAGCAAAGGCTAGCCCAGAGCTTTCAGCTGCACAACAAAACGCAATCCTTCTGCTTTTTTATTCTGTAATTTCCTTCTTAAAAAAAGAAGGACCTCCTACACCAGGGCACCGCTGGCCGTGCTGCCGTGATGCTGCGAATGGGACGCCTCCCCTCACCTCACCCTACCCGTAGCCAGCCAGCCGAAGGACACCGTCGAACCACAGGACAGTGCTTGGATCGATCGGACGAGCCAGTGCCTGTGCTCGCGTGGTTGCCCGCACGAACCCCGACGACGGTTGGATCTGTACTGAGGAGCCCGTGACGGGAAAGCTCGCACGCTCTTCCAGCACTTTGCACGGCTCCGTAGAACCGGGAGAGAGAGACAGAGAGAGATGTCTCAACACGCTCCAAAGGTAACACACAGTGACGAGGGGAAGCAGTTGGATTGAATTTTTGCAAAGCCAGACAACAACAGCTCGACAAGCAAGCATAAACGTCGCTCCACTCAATTGGCGTGTCCGGCAAAGGGTCTTTGTTGTGTCGGATTTGTTCTCTCTCTCGTGCTGTGAAACCGTGCAAATGATACTGTTACTACATGCACGTATATTAGCTATTTAAGTGGACTATATAATTCGCTACTGTTAATGGGTCTCTTAGGGAAGGTAATGATGCTTAAATGAAGTGTGTGTAGTGTGAATTAATAGATGATAAAAATGGAACACCAATAAATATTTAATTCAATTACACGTAAGGCTACTCTAAACACTTTTCAATCCATTCTCTTTTACCCAGTGCTCTTCCAACCCACGACGCAAGCCGACAATTAATACCATCGCAAACGTAACAAAAAGTTTGCAAGAGACTTTACAACAGTATTTCACGCTCGCAGTTCACTCTCGTTCTCTCCCTCTCTCTATTTCTCTATCTCTACGTCCCTTCCACCAAAACACATGCCCTTACCCTGGTTGCTTCTCAAGCGACTTCTACCACGATGGAGGCGCATGGTTCCTCGCTCGAACCTTCAAATCTAGCTCTCGCCAGCCAGCCTCTCTCTCTCTTTCCTTCTCCGGTTGTACGATGCACTAGAGAGAACGAGCCGCAAACAGTGGGCCATCGTAATGACGTCAGAGGCGCAAGTGATTACCCGAGCATACACCACCACCATGTGTGGCACCACTGAAATCCAATCAAACTGACACCTAGGATGGGTAAGGGACGGCGGAGAGTGATGGTTCCGCGCCAAAGCAAACACTCACACCCGTGTATCTCGCGCCTCTCTCGCTAGCACGGTATGTGTTCCGTGTTTCGTGCTGCTGCAGCATGCGCACTGTGGACGCGGCTTGGCGGTGTTACTATTTTGCGTACAAGCCGGCATCGGTTGACGTAAACGCGTCAGCTTCGGCACAAAGGAGAAATAAAACAACGCGTCCCCCTCGTGCGCCCCTAGCAACCTGGAGCCTACTATGATCCTGTCGCGCCCTTTGCGTGTGTGAGTGTGTTTGTGTGCCTTTGTGACTGAGCTGTTCCTTTGCTGACACTGTGACGACGGGAAGGACAATTTGCGGCTCTGAGGGTAAACATAATAACGCCCAGATGGGGTCCTCCCCCCCCCCCGTCCTCTCCCACTAACTGTGAGACACTCGTAATGGTTCGAGAGGTCACGGCGCCACCATACAAGGGGCCAAGTACGTAACCGGGGCGCCCAACGGACTGACTGCAAACGGATGCAAATGGGGACTTTTGCATGCGTTTATGGCGTGACACTTTTTTCTCTGTTTGTTTTCGTCGCACCTACCGCCCGACGCCATTCAAACACGGTGCTACTTCACGCTGTGCTCACACCGAACGTTCCTGCCTGCCTGCCTACGTCAGCAGGTCTTGGCTTCATCCGTATAAATAAACGCGGATCCTGAAAGTAGCTCATCCTGTTTAAATATAAATAAAACGAAAGGTGAAATGAGGTAAAAAAGGAAAACATTCCCGTCACCTAAATATGGAACAGAGACAGACGCGGGGGAGGAACGCGGATAGGGTTACGCGTTGTCCGTACGTGTCTCAAGTGCAATGTGGACGCCGGTGGGTATAGAACGCTGCACAGATTAAAAGGCATCGTGTCCTTAAACATTTACGCGACCTGCGCTCATCCACTCCAGCGTTTGCACTTTCGAGCACGCTCACGAGATACACTCGTGGACAC
Source organism: Anopheles epiroticus (assembly GCA_000349105.1). NCBI lineage: Eukaryota > Metazoa > Arthropoda > Insecta > Diptera > Culicidae > Anopheles > Anopheles epiroticus. The sequence continues at coordinate 51,577 of KB672065.1, read as the reverse complement.
TCGGCGTATGACGTACACGTTTCGTGTGTGGTGTGTTTCGAGCAACAAAAAAAAAAACACTGACGTTAAGCAAATATTTTTAGAGTTCATTCAACTGGTACGCGAGATTGGAAAAACGGAAGCAGACTAACGCGGTGAATTTAGAAGACAGACAGCTCCGTCGCGGAAGCTTCTCGTCGTAAGTGTACTTTTTCTCTGTCCAACCCTTGACTTCGGGGTAGTTTGGATGATGAGTATTGGCACGCGCGCTCATTAGCGATGCGGAAATGGGGATAAACGGGGGAACCCATCATCATGCTGTATGCTTGCGAAAGGCATTGTATTCAATTGCGTACGTATATTTTTTTAAAATCCTGGTATGACTCGTCCCTTTTTAGCCATCTTCTTCAGCTTGGTGTTCTTTTTCTTCTGTGCGCGTTCCTTTATGTTGGCCGTACGTTCCTTCTGTCGCTGTTTCTGCTTTTGCTCGATCTTTTGCTCCCGCTCCTTCCATTGTTCCTTTGATTTTTTAATCTGCTTCTTGCGTTGGATTACTTTCTTCGCTAGTAGCTCTGGATCATCACGAACCTGGGGCAGCAAAGACATGAATATGCAGGGATTAATTTATGTGAAAACGACTTAAATCGACTCGAACGTTACCTTTTGTCCAGCCGTTTTAGCCAGCGCTTTCTCCCACGCCTGTTTCTTCTTGATTTCCGCGTACTTTTCTATATCGCCCGATTCCTTCAGCTCTGCCAGCTGTTTCTTATTGTCCAGCACCTTCTTCAGCAGCTTCTTGGTGTCTGTTTCAATTCCTATAAGCAGCCAAATGGCACATTAGCCAGGTGTAATGAGCTTTACGTCCCAACCGACCATGACTTACCTTTCTTCTGTACATCGCTTTCATCAAGCTGCACCTTGGAAAACACGATCTTGTCTTCAGCGTTGAACATCCGGCCCGTCTTCTTTTCCTGCTTCACTTCTAACGGCTTGTGTTCGATCAGTTTGGTCCTTTGCTGTTCCTGTTTGATCACCGCCATGCTGATGTTCTTTAGCTTTTTCTTCATCTTTTTCTCCTTCTTCAGCTTCTTGCGCTCGATCTTTTGCGGGTCTGTGGACGTCTTGCCTTTGCGACCGATGTGCTTGGCGGTGATTTTGTTTTTCTTAACCTCCATCTCAAACGTCTTATCCTCTTCGGTGGCTTTCGTTCTCTTCATGAGTGGTTTCTTCGGAACCTCGTCCGTGTCCAGTAGATAGTCCGATTCATCGCCATCGTCTGGTGGATATAAGTAAAGGCATGCAAAGCATTGCATTACAGCGTCGAACAAAGTTTGTTCGAGTCGGTGTTATCTTGCTACGTACCTTGTTTGGATTCTGGTATGTTGAACAGCTGCACATAGAACTCCATTTCGTCGTTTATCGCTTGCAAACGCGTTTGCAGCTCGGAGGCAGCCTTCTTGCCCATTCTGAATCTTATCAAAGGACGAAACTAAACACAAAAAACAGATTTATTTTACCAGTCACTATTCCGGCAATGTTCGGTCCTGGGTCCGCGTGGTGCCAATCAAAACAAATACCACACAGCGCTGCAGCGGTTTACGGTGACATTTGACGCGATGTATAGTGATGGCCAGCAATCCGATTCCATTTTAGGAACGTACGTTCCAACAGCACTTGTGGTAAAATAAATCGCAAAAAAAACACGAATCCAATAAAATATCATGAAGAAACCACAAATGAGCCCCAAATTGTGATAAAATCATTTTTTCCTTTTCTTCGTAAATAACCGTAGCAAACTGCTCTCCTCTATTAACCTTGGCCGTTAACATAGCTAGGCAGCTGTCAAATTCTGTTGACGCTGGCTCATCCGTCAAAAATCACCCGAGTCATCGCAATATTTGTTGCCGTTGTCCGCTTTTTACTTGTTCAATTCGCAAAAAATAAGGAAAATGATTGACGCCGAGATGGTTATTCCTGATAAGGTAAGTGCGAGGGTGTAGTTGCACCTGAGGGCTCTCTCGTAGCGGTCAACGTTTTACGATTGACGACGAAAATAACAACCCATCGTGTTCGGTTACTACCATCCCTTGCTGCTCAGGACGAGTCCGACACCAGAACAATGAAGGACGCTGTGAACCCTCTGGAAGAAGCGCTGGAGGAGGACCTGTACATAAAATACAAGGTATTGTGACCGTAGTGCGGATTGGAAGTTGCAAATCATGTTTTCGCTAAACGTATGTCACCCATTCCACCGCCCAACAGAAGCTGCAAAAGATGCTGGAGTTCTTGGAGGTGCAGGAAGAGTACATCAAGGATGAGCAGCGCAACCTGAAGAAGGAGTACCTGCACGCGCAGGAGGAAGTGAAACGCATCCAATCGGTACCTCTGGTTATTGGCCAGTTCCTGGAAGCGGTCGATCAGAATACCGGTATCGTCGGATCGACGACGGGTTCCAACTATTACGTGCGCATTCTATCCACCATCGATCGGGAGCTGCTGAAACCGTCGGCTAGTGTCGCCCTGCACAAACACAGCAATGCGCTGGTGGATGTGTTGCCCCCGGAAGCGGACAGTTCCATCTCCATGCTAAATGCGGACGAAAAACCGGACGTGCAGTACTCGGACATCGGTGGTATGGACATGCAGAAGCAAGAAATTCGTGAAGCCGTCGAACTGCCTCTAACACACTTCGAGCTGTACAAGCAGATCGGTATTGATCCGCCACGCGGTGTGCTGATGTACGGACCGCCCGGTTGCGGCAAGACTATGTTGGCGAAGGCTGTCGCACATCACACAACGGCCGCTTTCATTCGGTACGTAAATAAGTCTGCTTTCCTTTGTTAAAATAGCATGCCGTAACAGCATCTTTGTCTCCTCCTTTGCAGAGTCGTTGGTTCCGAATTCGTACAGAAGTATCTCGGTGAAGGCCCCCGCATGGTGCGCGACGTGTTCCGCCTGGCGAAGGAAAACTCTCCGGCAATTATTTTCATCGACGAAATCGATGCCATCGCAACGAAGCGCTTCGATGCGCAAACTGGTGCCGATCGGGAGGTGCAGCGTATTCTTCTCGAGCTTCTCAACCAGATGGATGGATTCGATCAAACCACCAACGTGAAAGTAATTATGGCCACCAACCGTGCCGATACGCTCGATCCCGCCCTGTTGCGTCCGGGTCGTCTCGATCGTAAGATTGAGTTCCCGCTGCCCGACCGGCGTCAGAAGCGACTGATCTTCTCCACCATCACTGCCAAGATGAACCTGTCGGAGGATGTCGATCTCGAGGACTTTGTCGCCCGGCCGGACAAGATCTCGGGTGCTGACATTAATGCGATCTGTCAGGAGGCGGGCATGCACGCGGTACGAGAAAACCGATACATCGTGCTGGCGAAGGACTTTGAAAAGGGGTACAAGAACAACATCAAGAAGGACGAGACGGAGCACGAGTTCTACAAATAGAAGGGAGCGGGTGGTTTGGTTTATTGCGTCTCCGTATTATCGTTTAGGGCACGATTGTACACGAATCGATTTGTGGTTCGTCTAAATAAAACTAATTTTGTCTGCTAAATCCTCTCAAAAATATTTCGGATATTCGAAATTGTGGCAAGTAGAAAAACGCTTATTCGTTACACAGAGACACGCACTCCCATATGCTCGGGAGTGTGTATAATATACATAATTTTCCATTGCTGTTTAACATTGACAATTCACAAAATCGTTATTTGGCATCTTCGGAAGTAAAACAATATTCACACGCACACATACACACGCACAATTTACTAATGCTAAATGCTTTGAAACCTCAAACGGACCCGTTTCAATGGCTCACCTCGTGTAAAGGAAGGTGAAGGGAGGAAGCATCTTTCCTCATCTGTTAATGCCAGACCAGAACCAGTGTTACTTACTGGCTTTTGTTATCCTTCTTTTTATGCTATTTCAAATTGTAAATTTTCACTAAATCTATTGCCATGTATGTTGTTTTGTTAAACCTTTTAGATTCTCTCTTAAATTATTTTTAACATGGCGTACAGCACACTGCAACAAGCGCACGCCCGAACAAACCCGCTCAAGGAAACCGTTACTGGTAAGATAAAAATGCAGCATATAGCGCAGACGAAACATTGTATAGATATATGTATATATTGTTTGTATGCACTTTTTTCCAGCATTAATATATAGGTATTGTATACATAGCTACTGTTTTTGCTGCACGTGTATAATTATCGGTTAGTAGGATTATTTTTCCTCTCTTTTGGCTGCTCCTGTTGTTATTATGTACGATTTGACTGTTAAACTACTCATTGGCTTAAAGTTTTTGTTTTTTCACATTTCATTCAATCTTTTTAACAAGTTTTTTTATCATAGCTACGCATTAAATACTTTTTTTATAACCCGTGTATATATCCTTTTGTTGTTTTGCTTATTGCTCTCATCTTATCTTTTGGTTTGCACCGATTTCGATCGATCATTCCTTTTACCATGGAAACTGGTGTTGCGTTAAGTGTTTTATCCCTATTCCCTACCACGTGTTGCCTTACTTAACAAAGCTTCATCTCGCACTGTTCCACCTGTACTATTAAGCTATTTCTGTAACCCGCATTGACTGTCTGTCTGTCTGTTCTGTGGAAGTGTAAAATTGTTGTTGAAATCTTGTACGATTTTCCTAGCTACCAGTCCGTTGGAAGGGCACACATGGCCCTTGGCGTCCGAAGCGAAACAAACTGCTCGGCCAGCTGTTCAGATTTCGTAGTCACTTATTGTCTGTGCGTGGGTCAGCGTGGTCCACAGGGGTGCCCTAATGCCTTCGCACACTTCCTTCTGCCGCTGGACGCGGGGTGTCTTCTTTCGCGAACCGTACCGTGCCGTCGGTTTGCTACTCCTGCCCGGCGTTGTCGTTTCGTCGAAGCTGGTGGTGGTTGTGCTGCCACGGCCACCGTCCATTTTTTGCCTCGGTGAACGGGCCTGACTGGCAGTACAATCCACCGGGGGCCTCAGTCCGAGACCGGTCAGATTCGTTTCACTGTGCGACACGGCCAAACGTTTATGCTTGGTGTTGCGGAACCGTTTCCGTTTGCCGCGCACCAGATCGAGCACCGTATCGTCACGATCCTTGCCGTACGCACCGTAGGCGGGCGTGGCGATCGTGCCAGTGATCGTGTTGGTTCGCACGGGCAGCAGCGGTCCGGTCAGTTCCGACGGGCTGGGGGCCCGGGAACCGACCGGACTCTCCGAATGCTAGCACTGCTCGTTGTCCGTGTCGGAGGGTGGATCAGTCAGCAGCATATGGGCGGCTGGAGAATCGAGCTAACCAAACAGACATAATGAGATGTTAGTTGAATTTCGCCCGGAGACAAAGACAAAGACAAAGACCTGTACCTGGCTGCTGGCGTGCGTATCACTCCTCTCCTCGTACACCGTGTCCAGATCGAGGGAAGGATAACCGCGGCTCAGACTCTCTCGCGATTGCAGCAGAATGGAACGCTGATTGCCGACTGTTGAGGTAAGTAAAGGAAGTGTAAAAAAGACGTGAAAAATCCTTCGAAAAGGCAACCTTTGTGCACTGTAAGTAGTCAAGACGGAACTAAGGAGAAGCAAACACCAAATACACAAACAGGCAATTCAATCGAGATGTTTGCTTTCTAGATCGCGCGTTCAATGCTCTCAGTCACACATGATTCTTTATTCCCAGCTATCCCATCTATTCCATGCCGGATCAAGAACACTGAGGTTTCCGAGAATGGGGGCGGGCCTGTGAAATCATTCCAGTCGCTACTGGGCTCCAAGTTCCTGGAAATGGGCTGCAGCACCATGCAATGCTGTTGCTGACGGGGTATGCATTGCATACCGTCAGGCTCTCAAGGCCCATCCCTGTCCGTGGTATGGTCGTGCGGTGTTTGCTTGGAATGGTGTATTTGAATTGAATGGAATTTCGCAACCGCACACCGCCGGCTTCCATCACGCCGGATTGAAGAAGAGAATGCTAATTTGAAATTTATTCACTGAAAGATGATGCATTGAATTAGATTCTAATTTAGTCAGTCCTGGATGCCCGGAGTCGAGGTGACGATGGTGTGCGCGCTAGCTTCATTGAAGCATTCAATTCTAGGACCTGCACATTATTCTATCTCCTCATTTACACATCTGCTTTACCCATGTACTTGTCTCATATATTTATGCCTGTATTTTAAATATGAATGTTTTTTTTACACATTTTATTTTATTCAGTTGAATTTTACCATTTCAATGGGGGGGAAGCGGAGAGTGGTGGATTAACGGGTTTTAAGTCTTCATTATTTATCTGGATTGTTTGACATATGCTCGTGCGTCGATTATCGCTAAGTAAGTAAGTAAGTAGAATTTGTTACTTCAATCAAGTAGAAAGTATAAATAATAAATTGAAAAGTTTATAGTGTTTCTTATATGCTCCCATAGTTGTGGGGCAAAAATCAAAAGAACAATGTAAAATATTTATAATAACTAAATGAAAGCGAGAACCAAACAAAGGCCTAATCCCACCAACCTTCGGTCCAGAGCGTTGCCTGCTCTGATTGTCCAAACTGTGCCAAAATTCCATCGAAGACAGGGGCTCGATCGTCCCAAATGAATAGACAGAAAACATCCCAAAATAAAGTCTACCATAAATAGACATGTCCATCAAACGCTTTTCCCACTAAACACATCCCCACAGCCGTTCCATTGTCGGAAGCCTCCCCTCCCGGCACGAAAAGGAGCAGAGGGTAACGAACATAAGCTCTCAATTTAAATGAACGATGGCTCTTCCTGCTTCCATGTTTCGTGCAGTTGATTGAGGAGAAATTAAATCATGACCGAGCCTATCGAGGCCACGGGCGACTCAACCGGCCCATCAGTGCAATTACCATTTGCATTGGTAATACAGTGCGTCGTATCGTGCACGGGACGGAAGAGTTCCGGCATGTTGAGAACTTCATTGCACCCAACGTAAAAACCGAACAAAATCACCGCCTTCTCGCGCAGAAGGGACGCACCGAAGCAAAATCACAAGCATTTGGAGGGGATGATATGAAGATCAGCGCTTTTTAGGTCAAACTTCCTGGTAGAAACCCCCCTACAGGCGAAATGGCCATTTAGCACCATTCCCTGAATTGCAAAATACTTTGCAAACAAACAAACAACCAAAGAAGCAGGGAAAAAAAGGAGGACGAAAAAACGCTGACCAACAACATGCCTGCGCCTTTATGCATTGTGCACAATCATGCGCTGCCGGGAATTAGGCTGAGAATGTTGCCAACTTTATAATGGCCAAGTTGGTTCTCCCTTATGCCCGCCCAGCGGATACACCAACGTTGACCTTCGTTTGGTTTGGGGGGGGGGGGGGGTTGTCGGTGTGTTCATCCCCCCAGCAAGGCATCCTGCCAAGATTAAAACTTCTCGCGTGGTGCCTTCTCTCTCTGTTTCTGCGTGTTCGTGTTTGCTTAAGCGCCTTCCCAACAGGGGCACGGAAAGCTAAATGGGAATAATTGCCACTTCGTTAAGCTGGTCGTGCGGGTCGAAAGGATGATCCCCCCCCGCCCAACCCGTTTCCACCACCACCACTGTGCTACCATCAAATAAAAAATGGCGCCACATTTGCTCCACGCGGTAGGCGCTGGGATTGGCGTACCGCCGCGAAACCGTCGGTAGCGACTGCGAGTGAATCAATTATTTATTTATACACTCATTTATTTATTTATTTTGTGAATTCATTACCCATGCAGCAAAAAGGGCGGGTAGTGAGTGGGTGCGTTTGGGTGGGTTTTTCATGGAAAAACACCACGCCAAGGCAGCAAAGGGCGGACGCGCGACTGTTCGCAACCCGTAACGAGACAACGCGGGAGTGTAGTGGCCGTTTTGTTTACTCCAACAGCACGCGCAACAATGCCATCTCGGAGGGTGGTAGGGTGGGTTTTAAGGGTGGTAAGCTAATCACATCAGCATTAGCTAGGGCACAGGGAAGGTTCCGCAGGCACCAGCGTGTGCGCGCGCGCTCGACAATCAGAAGCTCATTAATGGTGGCCAACGGATCCGGTGCGCGTGTGTCGCATGCGGTGCAGGCTGTGCGTGAGCAGAATTTGAACGCGTTTGATGTTGGCCGGGCGGGTTGTAATAGGGCTTAAGCGATGGATTCGGTGTGATTTAGATGCGAAGAAGGATAAAGCTTACGGTCAGTGAACGAGGGCCCACATCTTTTTTAAGGGCTTTTGTTTCGATAAGCCTCTCAATGGGGGCATCATGAGCCACGAATGGGTTGTAGGATGTGGAGTTTAAATATGGAATTTGTGTGAGTTTTGGTGCTCTCTAACAATTGCAATGAAACGTAGTGCACACTTTAATTATCACAACACAAGTTGATTTATCAAGGTTAACTTAGTTTGGGTGTAGAAGCGATATCAATGTTTTACTAAATAAATACAGTTGTTGAAGATATAAGAACGACTTTTAGCACTGGTAGTCTTTAGGGTCCATTCGCTGAAACTGTACTTAAAGCTGCTATAATTATTTCTCCTGTTGAATAGGTTAAAGAATGTAGTTCAACATCATTTTAAAAACAATGATTTACCCTTTTCGATCACTTTTCATAAGGTGCAGAGGGCAAAATGGCAGCGAGAGACACGGAAAACTGTTCTTTAACGTTTATAAAATATAACAAAGTAATCATTAGTGATTTTCAAAAGATTTTCCTTCTATGAGACAGTTTTATGAAGCTATCAGCATTCAATTTAAATATTAAAGATAGATTTTTAGTTCCCTTTTCGATGAAAGCAAGGCATAGATAGAGCTGCAGTGTGGGTTTCGTGGCGGGTCGTGGCCATGTCTTTGAGAGCTTCACTTCTCTCATGCCATCTTGGTGTTTGTTGACGTGATTTCGCTCCACAAAATACGGTTCGTTAATTTACGATCATCAATTTTAACTCGTGCTATGCTAATGATGATGCTTTTACGCAGGCAATCATCATATTGTCTTGTGGTAAGGTTAGTAAGACTTTCTCCCACTAGGCTGTTACCTATTGCTGAATAGACTTTTGTAGAGAAATAGGGGGAAATGTGCACGAATTGCTTAATAAATATTTTAAACACTTTTTAAACATGATTTACTTGCTTCTCTCAGCTATTGTTGGAGCTCAATTATGTATCTCTAAATGGTCTATATACCCTACCAGTAGAGAGTGACAGTTGACAATCAGTACTCTAGACTTAAAAACAAGCTCTTTCAAATGTTTCTCATGCAAGATTCACTTCAGTACTTCAACTTTCTTCACTACTAATGGCATGTTTCTGATTACAGCCATCGACTCAAAATGGGTTATATGAATCGAGTTCCGTGAGCCCTCATTTTCCCTCCGGCTTCGATAGGAAAAGCTAAACTTAGCTCTCTGAGGTAAAATACACACCGTTAGGGATTTCCACACCGGTAACAGTTTGTTCATCGAGAGCACCGAAACTTTTAACGAATCATTTACCGTTCCTTTTGAAGACGGTTCCGATTCCCCTTCGTGGGAGGTTCGATAAAAAAGTCATGAATCGGTGAAGCGATTGTTTGCTTTCAATCAAGCGGCCAATAGTTACATTTTCCCTTCTCCGGTCGGAAGGATCGCTGTTACTCCCAAACTTTCAATGGATTGCAAACTACTAAAGCAATATTTTTTTTGTTGTTGCTTCCATTTCACTAAAGCGAACTTGGTGCGCTGAATGGTGAGCTTTTAATTAGTTTCAAGTAACCCATTAAACCGGCGTATTATGTTCCGACTTCGTTGGAAGTGTGGTGTGAGGTGAACGTTGTTTAATGAATGAAACTACTGGAGTGATCAAACAGGGAATCAATCTGTTCCTATCTTTCTCGTTTATAATGCTATGTTTTTGCATTATTTTTTTTATAAAATATAAATATATATAAAATTTATAAAAAATATTTACCAACATTATACCCATTCCACGTTATAGTGGTAGGTCTGGAATGGTAAAATCATATCGGTTTGAGATTAATGCAGGCTTTGATCCGTTTTGGTGGTTTCTGTCCAAGCCCTTTGATGGAACGATACCACACGGAGGGAAAACCTCAAACTTAATTAACATTCCTTCGAGGGTTTATATACAAAGCTTGGTTTATTGTCACGCGTGGAGTGTGATGATTTGTACGTTCATAAAGATCTTCTTTTAATATATATATATATGTTCCACACGTTTTGTGGTGCAAACTTGATTTTTATTTTTGTTAAATAAATAACAGAAAAATGAAACTTCTGTTAAATAAGTCAAGTTAGCTTAATAAAAGCTCCAAATAATTACTTGAAAAATTAAGGTTTTTTTTGCGTGTGATGTTGCGGTAAGATTATAAATTAATTTAGGCACATTATCAGTCAAGCCCTAAGAGTACCTGTAGACAAATTCTATCCTACATGGGCTTTGCAATTCTGTCATGTAGAGATTACTCAAAGACGAAAACGAGGGTTCGTCAAAAAAATTTAATCATAACAACGATTCTCTCATACAAGAATCTCTCATATCGACGTTTCACTATATTTCGGAAAATTTTCATTCAGAAATTGCATTTAATCTCCATCAATAGGATTACGATAGTCACATTTTTCACAATATAAAAGCTAAGGTCTTATCCAAACCCAATTAAGCTGCGTAAAGCTGCTTTAAGTAAAGCGACCGAAGTAAATTCGATGGTGAATTAAATGTCAGATAATTTTGTACATCTTAAAATAAGAGCTACTTAAAATTAATTTAAAATTTAAAATTAATTTAAAATTTAAAATTAAAATAAAATAAAAATTATTTTAATTTTATAACTTATTACATGGGTGGTCCGGTGGTCTCATGGGTACCGGCGTAGGCCTGTGTCATACGATCAGGCCCGACTTGCCTGCCGTTCCCTATACGCAGGAGTGACTATCCTGCTATGGGTACACTAAACCACAGCCCCCCATACGCCGCAAGGATTAAAAATCTAGCTGTGGATGAGTACACTCATTCACAGAAAGAGCCAAAGCACATTAGTTCTCTGGTTAGACCTTGACCCTGTTGCGTTGTTGTGCCACACAAGACGAAAAAAAAGTTGTAGTACATAGCGAGAACTTAATGTTAAACGCAACAAGGACTTGGACAAACACATACAGTTTGGATTTTAAAGCTTCATTTTGAAACAATGTACTACCAGATCTCTTTTCATTTATTTTCAGTTTAGTTACAGATACTAGTTGGTAACTGGAGTGTTGGCATCTGGAGTGTGTGTGTGGAGTGTTTAGGCATAAGGTTTTTGCTGGTCCCAGTATGGTTTACAAGTAAACCCACCCCCACCCCCCTCCCACCCCTATGGAAAAGGCCCTAGACAGCCGTCTCGTATGTCCACCGTTAAATCCGCCAAACATTCATTTGTAGGTCAATTTTACAACACGAATTACAATAAGAATTGTTTATTACCTATTTTTTCCCCTTTTTCCTTTCAAATGTGCCATTTAGATTATTCCAACATCAATTTAAATAATGATGTTGAAAAAAGAAACAAAAAACCACCATACAAATGAAGTGCTTCAATTGCTTAACCATTCCATTACCTTCACCCCAGTTTGCAAGAGATAATCTAGCAACAACATACACCATCGAACAGTTCATTGAAATCCAAACGATCGGCAATTCTCATTCCGATGCGCATTCCCCCTAACGTGCTGTGCCAAGGGAACTCTACACAGTAGCAGTAGCACAGCGAAACGCCACACTCGTTATGAAGCACGCCAAACGTCTCATATTAATCTAAATAAAGGATCCCTTGCGCAGAGATAATAAATCTCAATAAACCGTGGGAGCGAAAGCGGGAGGGAGGGAGTGAGTAAGCTCAAGCGATTGCCGGGCTCGCGGGCATGACGTCTCCTAGGTACGACGCCACCGGCGCTTCGGGAATGAATTGTCTACCATTAAATGTGATTCATGTGCTAGCATTTTCCACGTCCTTCCCTAACAATGCCCGTGAGTGGCGCAGCATTTCAAGCGGCAGCCAGTTCGCGGAAAGCTTTAAAGGACACTAACCGCATCCATGAGGGCGGAGTCCACCCACCCGGGGGGGGGGTGATTTTTCCACCCAGCAGCCCGTTGTAGACGCCCTGCGAAAACTTTGCCTAATTATTACCTTCCCTTCCTTCCTTCCCTTTCGCGCACATCCCCATCGAATTTCCCTGTAATCATAAAACAATCACCATCATCAACGTCATCACCGCCACTGATAAGCGCACGAGCGATTGACGTTGACAATGTTGGGCATAACTGATACAGCCGACAAAACGTGGCGGCAGACAAACTTTCGAGCCGGCACGGCGCCAACTTCTTGCAGCTGTTGTAACGCAATAACCCCCCCCCCCCCTTGCCGACAAAATAATTTAATCAATTGCTTGTTGACGAGCGGGGGGGGGGGGACTTTTCACCAGCCAGCAGCGCCTGTCCGGGCGGAGGTTGGCGGCAAAAGGGGGCAGGAAAATTTAATTAATCCAAAACTATTCCGTCGAGCGTACGAGCCTGAAAGGCTGTTGCAGCATTCCCAAGCCGAACCAGTGGAAACATACTTTTGTGAATGTTTTCGTACATTTTGGAAAAACTGTCTGAAATTCTTTCCCGCTGCCATCATAGTGGCAGGCCCGCTGGCACACTGGCTGGATGGAAAATTTGGAATGATGGCCACAAGCCTGCAGCCATTTTCCCGTTTGCTTCCTTCCACTGCACTCTTACCGCTGGTATGTGCTTTCCCGTGGTCCTTCTACCCCGGTGACAGTGTACAGTGTGAGCTAACGAACTACCCAAAGTCTCACCCACCCCCCCCTTGGATTTGGAAAACTTTTAACCAAAACGATAACAATTTCAAACACCGCGGAACAACGCGGAAGCGTTCGCGCACGCCGGCCAAATACTTACGGTGGTGTGAGTTGAAGCGCACCAGGGTAATGGTGTTTGCCTTGAGGTCGAAATTTCGCCGCCGGTCACGTTCCCGGGCAATCTTGGCCCGGCGCCGCAGACAGCAGATGACGAGCAGGGCAAAGATGGGAAAGCCCACAATGCAGGACAGGATCGGCACGACGATCGTTTCCGGCGCCACTGGGAAGAGGGAAGAGGGAGAACGGTTTTGGTCACGGTTTTAATTGCACCCACCACTCCCCCCCACTTCACGGCGCGCGTCACTCACCTGTTGGATAGATTAATATGTCAACCTTTCGGCCCGGTGGCGGTTCGGTGGGTGCGGTGGACGTGGTGGGCGGTCGCGGCACGAGTGCGGATGTTAGCGTGGCGCTACTGTTGCCGTGCGCCATCGCGACCGTCGCGTGTGCGTACGTTCGAGCCTCGGTGGGAAGGGGCCGCCCGGGGACGGTCCCATTGATGGCTTCATTCCGTGCCGCCGGAATGATAATGTCCTTTATCCTGGTGCTGCTGCTGCTGCCGCTGCTGCGCTGTAATCGTTCGTTGGCGGCGGTCCCTTCAATGCCACCATCTAATTGCAATAACATTGTAACAGCTTCACGTATTCTGCGAAAACAAAAACACGCTTCGCTCGTTCCGTCGTCGTCGCCGTCGTCGTTATCGTCGTTGGGCAAAACAGTGGTTCCCTGCCTAACGTTTTGCTAGCGCGTACTCGTACTACCGAACAGTCATTTAGGCTGACGGGCCTGCCTGGTCCTGCCGTGTCGCTCTTCTGCCTCGGCCACTGTTTGCAAACGTGCCTCAATTAAGCGTCGCGCACGGGAACGAAACAGCCGTGAGATAGAACACAGGCACGGGAGCCAAATAAATAGATGGTCGCTTTTCCGGGCGCTTTCACTTTTCCCACCATCCACCGAAACCAATTCACCAGAAGAGAAATAGCGTAAAGGTCGGCAAACGAAGCGAGTGTTTTGCAATTCCTGGTGCGGTGTGGGGGGGGGGGGGGGGGGGTGCGGCGACGCTGCTGCAAACGGCGCTGGCGGATGCGGGGGGGGGGGTGGCGGTGGAGGTTCGGAACAGAAGAGTGGCAAGTTGTTTGCCGAAGATAAGTTTTATTGGTTTTTCACCTCTTCCGGTGGGATGGGCGCTGCTGTTGTTTCTTTGCACCTTCGCTTCTTACGGCAAAGGATCGCTTCGTACTGTTTCGCTTCGCCGGATCCGATCGGATAAACCTGCTTCACGTCCCATTTGCCAAATCAATCAATTTCTTCTGTGCTTCAAACCCACACACGCACACTTATGCACACATTTGCGTTACGGCGTTACAACGTTACACGAGTCCTTTGGCAAGCAACACTTCACGAGAAGAATGATCAAGTGAACCAAGGTTGGCGAGTGCCCAGGCACGTAACCACGTGAGCCTTGTAACCGGACGTTACTTTGGACTATACTTTTTTTTTCGTGTTTTTCTGGCGTCTTCGTGTTTACACCACTTTATTATCCACCCCACTTTTACACACTATTTGTTGCGATGCCAAACGATGGAGCTGCTGAGGGCAGCCCTTATTACACCGCAACAAGCGACACCAATTTAATTGCCGACGGACGTTCTACGCCCAGCCCGTACGGTTGGGCTGGTGGAGCGAAAAGTAACCACACAGGCAGGCGACGGTTCACGAGCGACTGGGCGACTCCATCGCATGCTGCGTCGCTGCTAGCCGCCCGTAAGTGTGCCTGCGGAGTTCAAGTGGAGTCAGGCAGGGTGTGGAAAGGTACGTTCAAAACGTAGCTAAACGGACCGCACCGATGCCGTCACATGTGGCCGAACGGTGTCGACGAGCGAAGACGGGCGCAAAACGGAAGGAAGTGTTATATCATTGTTTCGCCTTTGGAACAATTTTAATTGCACTCCTGTGTGCGTTTGTGTTCGCGGAGAAAGAAGAGAAAAGGGTGCGAAGGGTGGGAAGGGTGTTCCTGGTTTTTGCTGTACCGCGTGCTGTTTGATTGTGATTAACTAAGCCACACTATTGTTGTGTAAAACCAAGCGAGAGTGGATAGGAAAGAGAACCGAATCACTGGCGAACGCGCGAGTAACTGCAGCCAAAACCAAGCTGAAGCAGCAGCAGCAGCATCGTGCCGGAGCGATCCGTTCCCTTCGCGGTCGGTTCCGAGCTGGCCGCCTGGCCGCGGCAACAAACGCAAACAACGAGCCGTTCTTCGGACTTCGGGAGAACTCACCGCCACCCGGCACTTGCGCTCCCAGCCCGTCGGGCGAGGGAAAAAACGGCAGTGAAAATCGATTGTGAAACACACGCGCTGGAAAACGCGAAAATCGGTCCACAGTTGAATAAATTCGTGTAAGCAGAAAGGGGAGAGAGAGAGAGAGTGAGTGCGAGAGAATGAGAAAAGTGATGAGAGTAAGGGAAATGGGAAACATACACACGCGTGCTTCACATACCCTTCCCTTCCTTCGCTATGTCCGGCTGTACGACGAGGAGGACGACGACGACGACAACTACTGCCCGACAGCCAGTTAGTAAATGCTACTTCGGTCTGATTTCTGGCTGGCCGTAGTTTTCAGTGGAGCCACGTTGAGAAGGGAAGAGGAAATGGGGATGAAACAGCGGGAGGGGTAGTTCGTGGAAATATGGAAAAGTGAGATAGAGCAGCTCCACGACAGGGCAGGTTCAGAGTGTGGAACAGAGATATGAAAAGAGTAAGCGAAAGCCAGAGCGAGAAAGAAAGCGAGGAAAAGAGGGTAAGAGATGGATCAAAAGAGAAAGAGAGAGAGAGAGAGAGGGTTTGTTTCATTTCGGAATGTTTTGTAGCGAAGCTGGATTGCTTCCTCGCCTGCACTCACACCCAGCCGCGGCAGCATCCTTTCGGTTGTATCATTCTGCTTCCTGTTTCCGCCCGTTTCGCGCTAGGCGAAGCGTTGGGGCTGGCATTCTCGGATGCGTTCCGAGCTCGTGGCCTGACACAAAACCACTCCCTCGCTATTGGGTGGCTACGGTGCTACAGTGCCGGCCGCAATCGGGAG
This sequence comes from Anopheles epiroticus, assembly GCA_000349105.1. Lineage (NCBI taxonomy): Eukaryota > Metazoa > Arthropoda > Insecta > Diptera > Culicidae > Anopheles > Anopheles epiroticus. The sequence continues at coordinate 35,637 of KB672065.1, read as the reverse complement.
AGTTTCGTGTAAGCGTTGGCGAATGTTTCGTGATAAAACAGCCGATTAAAATGTACAAGCGAAAGATGTAAATATTGAATTTTACTCATTTTTGCTAGAATGGTATATTGCTTAGTGGAGTAAACCGTTAATATGATTATATCGCTATGTGAGCATAAGCAAGCCATTTCTCAAGAGTATATTAATTTTGATGGCATTCTTTACGAAATAAAGCCTTCCCTCCGTTCTTGGGATGGTAAGCTGGACTATAGAACCAGATGCTAGCTTCTCGGTTTGCCAGCTCTTAGCGATAGTATCCAACATGCCAGAATCTCCTTCATCAGCGGGCTCCTCAACGGGGCCATCGATTGTCCAGCCCTACTCTCTTCGGTGGGGCTGTATGCGCCTGCAAGAGCGCTTCGATCTCGGACAATGCTGCCCGTGTCGACTCCAAGGACCTCCTTTGGGTCTCGCAACCCTCTACTATATATGTGCCGCCTACTCAACGAATCGGGTTACGCGTTCGAACCCGGTTTATCGATGGAGGAGCTGACAACTCGCCTAAACACCATACGAACCTCCCTGTGATGTGTTATTCCGTGATTTGTTTCTTATAATTTTTATGTTTAACATTGTATTGTATGTCTCTATTTTACGATATTGATTGGGCCATGTGGTCCGTCAATTTTAATAAACATTAAACATTAAACATTAAACATTAAACATTAAACATTAAACATTAAACATTAAACATTAAACATTAAACATTAAACATTAAACATTAATTGATTGCCCTTGACTTCAGAATAGTAGATAAGGATATGAAAATAACGTTCAGGGGAAATAATGAAAGGCATAACACGAATCTTTAATGTAATAAATATCATATTAGATGCGTTTCCCCATATGTAAGACTACAAAGCTATGGGAAACACAAAATTGTCTCGCCAAGAAGAGAAATAGTAATACAGGCCGTATCGTGTTATGAAATACCAAAAGAGGAGATGAATAGTTAATTTTCACCGCCTGACATGTATCAGCAGATTAGAATAAAATTTTATAGAATTTTTCCAACATCATACAGTAAGTAGTAAGGGTTACCATACGAACACAGGGCATCCGGCATTTAGCTATTCCTTAATTGGGAATGAGTTCCAACCGTCTATCCACAGGTATGTGTCAACCTACAGATCCTCGCGACGACCCGATGTCAGAAAACGGAACCGGAATGCCACGAAAACGGAAAAGATGCCACGTGCTGGAATGACACAGACCCTCGCTTCGATGATTAGACCTCTAGGTAAGGACTGGATTGGGTTAAAGGGTCCATGTATACACGGAATAAGGGGAAGAAAAGGCGTCTCCCAGCCAATATAGATAGTGGCGTCTGTTTTGAAGTACATCAAATTTAGTATTTGAAAAAACGGGCTGATCGTTACTACCGTATATGGACTACGAGGAGTATATAAGCTTAATGATAAATCAATGATGAATGATGTATCAGTGATCAAGAGATCAACGAAATTAACAATTGCCATTCGAATAGTAATAACCCCTGTGATTCATTGTCAAATAGGCCAAATCACAAATAAATGAATATTTACTGGAAGTCGAAACTTCCATATTAATTAATGAACAGACCTTAAGCAAACATTTGCTTATTTGTGATAATTATTTAAAAAAAAACTCATCAAAACTTACCTGTCGATAATGTTTTGCAAATCACTGTACTCGCGGCGGGAACACCCCGATCCCGTGTAACTCTTCTCGCCAAGCTGTGCCCTCGTCTCGCAAACCGAGAAATCCCAACGGATGCCGATCCGTTCATATTTTTCCTTTCTCAATGACAGGTTTCGTGCCACTGCCAACAGTATCATTATTACATACATGCTTCGCACTCGGACGGGAAATTGGCTCCATATACGAGCGACCTTGCATGGCAGCATACCGAACGGCTAGAGCGAAAAGGAAGGAGAGGGAGAGGGGGGGCGGAATTGGCTTCGGATTAGGGTGAAATGGGGAAGCACCAGCAGCAGGAAAGCAAAAGAACAAAAGCACTGTCAGTGAGCAGTGTTGGTAGGTGTAAATATGATTCCTTGCCTCAACTCAACTACAATGTGCGCCCTTCCGCCTTCGTCCGTGTGCGGCCCTCGCGTCAATCTCCTTTTCTCCCGGCTTTCATTTTCTTCGTTCGGTCGACAACCCCTCCGCTCCATCCCGACACCAGCACGCCTGGCACACGATAAATCCCCGCCGTTGTGCTGGTGGGTAGCGATCCGATTTAGCAGCAGGGCTACTTTGGCATTTGGCTTGCGGCTTGGTTTTTGTGGTGATTATTTTCTCTCTCGGTGTTGCCTTTCATTCATTCCTGTTTTATTTTTGTCCTACTTCGAATTGGCACGAGGGGTATGTTCCTGTTTGCCCGTCTGCATTGGAGCACCATTGGATTAGTTCCCAAGACGTGCGATACACTAAAGGTTGACTTTTCCTCTTTTGGCGAAAAGGAGGAAAGGAATGGGAATGAACAAAAAAAAATGACGCTGAATGGCGTGAAAAGTATTGCCAAGGAGGGAGGCGAAAAGCCGTTGTGAGGGAAACCTTGCACGACAACAACAGGAAGGTAGTCGAGGTTGACTAATGGTTACCAGATGGATGGGATGTACTAGAGCAGAGAGTGTGCTTCTGGAATGTGACGTGCGCCTGGAAGGGGCATACCAAAGCGGGGAGATTAAAAACGAACGATTTGAAATGCGAGCGCACCGACACAACGGCTGGCAAGATTATGCACGTAAACGCGCACGTGGTAATAGCAGTCGGTATAGAATGACAGGAAAACATTCATTACACTACACTTGCTACAAACGCGACAGTGATAATGACACTGAAAAAATGCACTTCTTTCGAAAGAGAGAGAGAGAGAGAGAGA
>KB672065.1:0-29237 GCA_000349105.1 Anopheles epiroticus | reverse complement strand
GTTAATGTGTTAAAAATCAAATGTTTAAAATAATGTTTATCCAAACGATAAATGTATGTGATAGATTTCAAAGATATGCTGCTTAAAAACAACTCGTTCATATGAAATCAACTCGTTTACATCGCTTGACAAACTTTATATTATGATCTGTTTAGCCGTGTGCTTAATGGTAATGCATATCTTACATTTTAAGTACGTTTTAGTGCTATGATATTCAAGTCTTTTTTATTTTTGTTGAAATGATTGGCCCCATACGAGGGATAATGAAGAAGCTGATACAACGACGAGTTTTAAGAGCTGTGTAACGACCTTACCGTTGTGCAGCGTATTAAGCTCACCAAGCACGTAAAGTCCTCTTAGGCCGTTCTCGTGGACAGAGGTAGGCCGTGGTAGGCCCACGCTGAGGTGGGAGGATGGCTTTAAGGCGTCCACCATCAAATCATCAAAGTTTAAATATTAACTTTCCGGTGTTTTGAAGCAGGTAATTGATCTTGTAAATATTGAGAACATTTGTTTACTTCAACGATTAAGAACGACCAATTAGGAAGATAATTAATTGAACGTATAAAAACACACATCTCCACCAAAACAGAAGACTGTAAAACGTGTTACCTAAACAGTCGCTTCGCAATTTCATTCACAGTGCGTTCAGTGGCACCGAGTCGTCCATCAGCAGTGAACGAGCGTACGCGAGCCAATTTCATCCATATTGCTCCAGCACAAGTGTCCTCAGTGCGGAGGTATTTTTGGTGTACGACTACAACGACATCTTGCCACCCCACTCAACCCCCCGCCCCCTCCCCTCCGACACACGCCCCGTAAGTGGCTAGCTAATCGGGATAAATGAACCATGTGGCTAATCGAGCGCACACAATGGGTCCGGTGGCCCACTAACGACCGACGACTTACAGCGACCGTAGGACAGGGACGATGTAGTTTTCACTCTGCTCACTTACTCTGTGTTTACTCACTGCTGTTCACTGAAAGTATGTCCTTATGTGTCCGGGGCGGGTGGATAGGAAATCCGGTGGAAAGTAAATAGCAGAAAACCACACCACCCCCGCAGCGTTCAATGCTGGGCGAACTGGTTTAGCGAACGGAACTACGTACGTGCATGCATGTGTCTGTCCCCTCTCCGTACCACCGGAAAGCAACAACATATGAGAGGAAGGGCAGGAACTATGGGGCACTCAATGCTGGAAGTAGCATGTGACTTTTTTTTCGCACTGTGTAGTGGAAATATTTAAGGACGTCTACGACGAACCCCAAAAACCGACCCAAATAGTGGAGCATGAAAGTGGACGAAATATGTTGTCAATCGACCGTTAAAGGGACACTCGACACGACCCTGTTGGCGTTGGGGCAGGGGTGTAGTTGCGAACGAAAAAAGACACCGTGCGGCTCAGCTCTACCGGGGATTATCCTAGCGATGATGACGTAAAGCGGATGAAATGAAACAGTGTCATCAAAACAGCGGCACAGTGGGGAAGAGGCTTCACAGAGCGTTACTGTTTTTGGTCACAGCTTGTGTTGAGTGAGCCTAATCCACATGATGTTAAGCTTGAAGTAGGATGTGAAAAGTTGAAGTTGAGCAAAAATTTGACGGTGATTTGGTAATTGCATTTTATGATTTACAATTAATATGCACAGAACGTTTTTATGTACATTTTTTATAGGGCTTTATGATAAAGTGGTGTGAAAAAATGTTTAAAGTAGGTGCTAGTGAAACGTACAAATGCAAGTACCAAAATAAAGAGACATAAAAGGCTCACGATATCACAAGAACTGTACCATGTTTTCATTAGTTTTAAGCTCAGCATCATTACTTTGTAATACATTTTCTTATTGACTTAAGTTCATTGTCCACATGTCTCCACCAGAAAAAAATCCACCAGAAAAAAAGTAGGGAAAATAGCATAAAATAGCATAAAATAGCATAAAAAGTAGGGAAAATAGCATAAGAAGTAGCAGTTAAAGCTAAATTAAAGCAATTTGCCATTAGTGACAATAGATGACACTAATAATAAAAAAGGGAAACTTTGGACTTGTAATTTTATATTGGAGGGAAATTTTCTAGTCATAATCTTAAAGCTCTTTCAGCAGATCAAATTCGTTTCAAAATTGCTATATCGGTGTAGCAGTGCGATAAAAAAGATAAATAGTTTTAACATGTATTCAGTCAAAGAAACTTCGTACGACTTCGTCTTCTGGAGGGATAACATTTCTTTGTTTCTTTTCGGCTAGTCAATTCGGTCCATATACTATGGATACACTCTGTGGATTGGGAAACCTTGTAACTATCACCAAAAGTATAATGGCCGGTCATAACCAATTATCTTCCCATACTAGCATAGGCTACCATCCGCGTTGCATACAACTGTCACGCACTGTAGCTAATCCGTTGTGTACCACTTCGCTTGGCTACTTGTTGGGTTTCCCACTCATCATGTTGTGTCCAGCCCATCCAATCTGCTTCTGCTTCATTCGAGCACTATTTTCTGATGACACTTCACGAGAGGTTCTAGTGCTTCTATTTTCCCCATTTCCCTCTTACAGCAACGGAAACATCACTGTGTGCTCTGTTTTACTGGGAGGGGGGTCGTTTATTTCGGCCTTTTCCTAGCATCGCCAAGGCAAAGATCATCGTCAGCAGAAATGAATGATGTGTGTAAAACGCAGAACAAAAACAAAAAACAAGAGCACCAAACAGAAATTGAAAAAATATCCAACCTATTGCTATGCTGCTGTCTGTTGAAGCGTCTCGCTAGACGGTAATGCTGGATTCGCTATAACGCCACCGGAGGGTGGATATGTATGGAGCAAATGGAGAGCAAATGTGATTACTATAATCCACCCAGCCAGCAGGGGAAATTCAATTTTCAAAACTTTTATCCCTGTGCGCCTTCCTCCACTCTGAAGCGTTTTGATTCCTTTCCGTCTCGCCGCTTGTAATTCACCTTCGGTCGAGCATGGAGTGCCATTACTGTACGGGGTAAAGGGGAGCGTACGGTTTGAAGTTCTCCAATCTACCTCGCTTTGATAGCTTCAAATGCACCTTTTCCGTCGAATAATGTTAGCTTATGGTGAATGCCGCACGCCGGCATAAAGTATCTAATGCTGCTCGACCCGATCGTCTACCAGGCGGTCACATCGCGGGTGAGATTCCCCACCAGCAGAGCAAAACACGGGAAATCCAAAAGGAAAAGCGGAACAACAACAATCTAGAAGAATTCCTTCAGGCACTCTCGCGCACACACACAAACAGAACAAAAGGAATAAAACAGGAGTTTTATGTCGGTTTTAGCTCCCTTTTTCGCTTATGCTTCTCTGTCTGGCACTTTGCTGTACGGCTGCAGCCGGAATGGCAGATACTAAACGAAGGCAATTGCTAAAGTTTTCCATCAGTGGAAAATGGTCCAGCGAGTCCGGGGCATATGCAGCCGTGTTGTGCTGTGTTTCTATTTTCCACTATAAAGTCAGACAGCCTGGGAATGTTCGTTGAGCGCATAAACTTCGCTGCTTCGCCGAAGGTAATCAATCTGCCCGAGAACTTTGACGGCAATAACTCTTTGTTCTTTCGATGCGCGGTGGTGGTTGGGTGGGCCTGTTCTGCCTGGCTCGTTCCATAAGGGAAGTTTCGGAATGGAAACAGAAGTGTTAGCGAAACAACATAAAATGCACTCACATTTTCCGGCAGGCAAGCAGCAACTTCTTTCTTGTTTGCTATTGCTTTGATGGGCGACTTTTGCAATTAAACAAAAATGGAACTTTCCCATACTGGCAAGGCAGCATACTGGTACATCAATGGCACGTGCATCCCAGGCTAGACTCGCGCGTGTGAGACTTACAATAAAATCACAAAACCCATCGGCAACAGCTTCTCAAACAATAAATTCTACTTCACGCAGGTGAAATATGTGTCCCCGGCCGTACGTGGGACGACGACCATAACCTTGCACCATGGGGCAATAAAACGATCATCCTGTTTAAGTATAGCCCTGCAGCGCTGTGCGTGTTTCGGGCTAGATTTCGCACTTTCACACTAGCTTCCCAAAAATGTGGAGAAAAATCGATTCAGCTATTTGAATAAATCTGCCATTAAAAGTGAGAAAGCGAGAAAAAAGGCACGAGGAAATGATTTCGACAATGGATATTGCTCTGAATACTAGTGATGGGGGTCATGTCTAGAATCGGATACTTCCGCTCCTTTCGCCCGGAATGGAAAACATTCCTGCACCCAGGATCTGATAAAATCCCATAATCACATAAAGTAAAGTGAGTTTGGGTTTAAGAAAATTGAAAGAAACAGTACAATTACTGTATGGAAGAATAGACGTAGCATCCCATCATACATTGCAAGATTTGGAAACACTAACCGATAGAAAGTAAGATAAAAATATGCATGAGTTATTATTATTGGCCCTTCAAATCACATTTTTGCTCCTGTCGGGCTAGTACGATCAAGGTTACTTAAGGTCGATAGAAATCATTGAGCTATATTGGATAATTAGGAGATCCTTGGAGTACAATTCAAGAGGGTGATTAATTCATATAACTTCAATATTTCCACAAACAAGCTAATGGAAATATTAAAACAGAGGAACGTCTGTTTGCGACGTTTTTACAGTGAGATTAAAACAAGTATTGCGCTACTTCTCCTGATAAGATTGACCTTAGAAGTCTTAGAACTATCACTTTTTTCTACTTTCGTTGATCATTTTGATTATCTGTTGCTAACATTTGCAAAAAACGTAGACAAAATAAGCTTTTTAATTTTACAAGTTGTACAGAACTGAAGAATTCGTACCTTCTTTCACAAACATCAGCTCCTTGCACTTTCCAAAGCATTTTCCCATCACTACTGTCCGCCAAGGTCATTCGATCGTTCCCATATCGTGAATTGTGATCCAATTTTGTTATACTCACCATCCATCCAGTCCAGGCCCTTTCAAGCGCAGACACACACAGCACCACTCAACGATAGATAGCCCTGGTGGGGGGATTAAATGAAAAAAAGATAACGATGAATGCGAGGGCGCCACGCAAACTCCTAACAACCGTTAGCGGACTTTTCATCATCGGTGTGCCATCAACACATCATCAAATATTATTGCAATCAACTGACGAGATTTCAATATTGCTCCCATGTGGCACATGAAAGGTAGGGCGAAAGACGAAAAGCCAACGAAAAGAACGTTCAAAATAACGAAACACACCGGAACACACAGAACTCTGGTGCTCCGATGGGAAATTCTGGGTTTTCACATCAAACGACACGCAAAAATGAAACGGAACAAGAACCCATCAGTTGGGGCGCGGTAAAAAAAAGTTACGATATTCGACGTTTATTTACCTTCTATTACCAGCATTTGTCAACCGTTTCGTGATGGAGCGTGCGCCACCACAGCCATCTTTGATGTTGTCAACGTGGTGCAAACAACAATAAGATAAAAAAGGTACGCATGAACCAGCATGTGAAGCTAACCGTCCGTTCGGTTGAACGATGATGCTGGCGGTAGGCAACAATTAATTAAGAATTCTGCATAACTTTTCCAATCATCTGTCGCCCGAGCTGAAGGCTTCAGGTTTCCATTTCGGGGCGGTCGATAAAATATGCAAACTTCGGTTCACTTTATCAAACCCGTCTGACTATTGTTGGGTTTTTTTTTTTTTGTAGGATTTACTCGTGTTTTTGTTTGCTTGGTTCTCAGCTTTTCACTATCCGGCTTTGGTTGTGTTGTGAATTGACATGTTGTCAACGAGATTTTCCGTTACATTCCATACGCGCTGGTGATGAGATTTACGGATATCTTTTTCATTACCATCACTTGGCTACGTATATTTGCATTTAACTTCTAAAAGCTTACACCTATAGAATGTTAGTTTTTTTGTATCACTATTATCTAGAAAACCTCTGGGAACTCAACTTTCCGGATTATGTCTAGAAAATCCCTGGGTACTCATACAATATTTGAATCAGGTTATAAAGTAGAACGGTTTTACTATTCAATTATTACTGTTTCAATGAGATGGTGTTTTACTGTTCTACATTAAATTGTATTTGTTAATTTTATTAGACAAAAAAAAAATTAAAATATTTTTTTAAATATTTTATTTTTTTGTTGTAATATTTTAAATATTTACTTGACATTACAATTAAAGGTGTTTAATGGTGCATACTTTGTATAGTTCTTATAGATTCGGAAGAGTTATTCTGCTTCACTTGTTGAACAAATCTTTGAAATTTCTGTTGTACAGGATGTTTAAGATAATAATCATACACAATTAATATAATCGTAACTGAATGTTCCTCACATTAAACTTATAATTGTTATGTTCTATATCTTCCATATGGTTCCGAGGAAGGTATGGAATAAGGTCTCTGTATACAAGCTATTCTTGTCTGCACTAAACCATATATGCCTCACAAACAATTACCCTATGCTCGCGAACGATTGCAAACACCTGCCCGGTTCTAATCCTCATACGAAATACGAGGACATTATGGTGATGTTGCTGCTTTGTTAGTTGTACATCGATTCATGTAAGAGAAGGAGAAACAGGCTTCACCTCCCTAACCAACAGCTCCTAAGCGGCCAGTTTATAGTTTTAAAGACTTACAAAATGGGAACAGCACAGGGTGAGTGCCCATGCTGCCATGAGCCTTTGTTCGCCCAGAGAGAAGAGAAACAGAGTGAGGGAGACGTAAAGTGTTCGGTTGGTTGCGTAGCTCCTCATATGAGTTGCTTCCGAAAAGCTCTGTTCTGTTGTTCGCATTACCGGACGATGGCCAATGTTATGCAGAGGGACCGTTTGAGCCGGGCTGCTTTTGTTCGGTCAGCAAGTGTACTGAATTGTTTGTGCACTTGTATTCTGTTATCACTTTACACGACACTACTACTGCTTTTGCTTGAGCCCGCGACCAACTGCTGCTGGAGTCAGCTGTCAAGAGATGCCGACGAAACCGACCAAACGTTCGCTGGAGCTAACACGCCTCGCTTGAAGCAGCTCTGCGAAACCATGGCAACCGAGCTGAACGATATTTCTGGAGGTTTCTGGCCTGTGACAGATTTCCAACCGGACAGCTGCCATAAGCGGGAAACGTTGGTTGTCACCAAAAGTGAAGCGATTTACAAAACTCTGGCTTATCAGAGGCACAGGAAATCAGACCACTTGCTGTCACTGATTTCTAGCATCTGCTCCACGCAAGATGCAAAGCAAGGTGTGTCGGCCAAACAAAACGGATAAGAGTTGTTTGCGAAAGAGATTCACGTTACTTTAATTTTAAATTTGATTCAAAACTCTCCCGAGTGGAAATTTATGGCAGCTAGCGCAGCGTCCGTTTTCCATGGCGCTGGTAAAAATAGTGCCGGTTGTGTAGCGATGCAGCATCAGCAGCATACGCAACACTCGGGGTGAGGACAGTGTCCGTTTCATTTTACTTTTTATGAATATTTATAACCTGCTGTTCCACCTTCAACCCCATCGGTCGGCGTCGGTTGGCACAAACTTTGCTCGCAAGTATGGTAATCGATGCATTATTGATTTAAACATGACAATGTGTGTGTGTGTTTGTAGTGCGCCCAGCAAAATCGGATTAGAGTGAAAGTTAGTCTAGCTCTCGGTTGGATTTTGTCACCCTGCACCCTTGTAACTCCCACAAACAATTGGTGCAATTTTCCAATCAGTTAAAAATGAAATCTAATTTGCCCAAGGGTTGCGATAGGCTAGAGAACAGGCAAGCAAGGTTTTCAATTTTTTAACTCTAAACATACCTGACATTGAACGACGGCGGGAAGCGGTAGCAGCCAAACGATCGAACGTAAAAGCAATGCTATGCCAATCAAAGGCTCTTTAATTTAAGCCCATCAGCCCATAATCGATCGCGAGTGTCCCGCAGGAGATTAACGTCGGGTTCACTTTATGCGTACGCGTATGGAAAAATGTGATCGGTGGTGTGTGCCACCCAGCAACATCACTTTTCCACGTGAAGCCGGATTTGTCTGGCAGGGGAAATCGTTCGCGTATGGTGCGCAAATCAAAGCAACCGTGATGTACATCTCACACTTTCACTTTCACTCCACCTTGCTCTCTTTCTCTCTTTCTCTCTAGCTCACCATCCTTGCTTTCCGTAGACCGTTACAGCCTTCTCCCATAGCTCACATTGTGATTTATCCTTCGCATTTCGTTTTCCGTGATGCCGAATACACACGCCGGATATTTGTTAAGGCTTTTATGGTTTTTTTCGAATCTTCCCAAACACTAGGCAAGAAAAGGGGAAATCGAAAGTGAACAGTCAACAACAATACCCAACCAGCCACCGGTTCGCTCTGGAGTTGAAAAGTTTTCGTGTGACTTTTTCAACTTTTCAACGTTTTTCTTTCACTGTTTTGCGCATAACTCGGTTAGAGTGAGTGTGATTTTTTGGCACCTTCCGTTGTGTGGCGCTGGTACGAAGCTGAAATCGTGCTAAAGATGGAACTGCCGGGAGCAGAAAACTGTACACTTGCCCTCCAACGGCCACGACAACATGACCCTACTCAAAGTGATCCTGCATTATTTTGCGTCTTGCTTTTTTTTAAGCCTTCTGTTTTGTTTTATACTTGGCCCTGTTTTTCTTTCTCTACCAAACACCAGGATAATTTTGACAATGTGTTTAGGAATGCTGCTCCTCTCGCTCCCTCCTACTGCATCATCCCTCATCCACCACCCGCGAGAAGCATGATTATGAATAAGCTTTCGCCGAAAAGTGGGGCAAGTTCGGTCGAACAGAAATGTAATCATTCGAGTGTGGCAAGAAACAACACCGAGACCGACATTAATGTTTTATGAAGGCAAGGAAAGGCGTTGCGTAGCATAAATTAATGAACACAAGAATCACAAACGATATATTCGCGAGACCCTTGTTTTGCTTCACACTGTTGGGTACATTTGGTTTGATTTCATATTTACCGCTCATGTGGCCTTTTTTAGGGTTATTGTTTCGTTTTGTTTCGTGCAATATATGTAGAAGAAAACTTTTATGTTAGAACATCTCATTACATTTATCTGGTTCTGGTTGATTGCTGTATAATATCAATGTGCTTAAATGCAAATTACTTCGAAAAAGAGCTGGACAGTGCGTACTTAATTTAAAAATGGCGAATCCGTGTTAAAGACAAAACATGTTGTAAATGTGCTTGTTCCGTGGCGGACGGGCGTAGCGACCACGCGAAGGTTCGACCAAATCAAGGATTACGCCGTCAACAACTACAGAACCGATTTGCGGAATAAGTTTCTGAATTCGCTAAACTATACTGTTCTTGTTATTGATCTTCCCGGCTAGTTGTTCCTTTTCCAATTTGGGGAACCTATTCCGAGGAAGAATCGAATAACAATTTAGTAAAGCTAACAAAAGGAAACTTGTCCCGAGAAAACTCTTTACTGAAACTAATTGATTTAATCTATTCAAGAGCCACAGTTAGAATGCTGTTTATTAAAGATTTCGCGCTGCTTTTATATCCTAAAATCAGCGGGTTGCTAGGATACATCTTTTACCATTGTACCAGATTGCTTCGATGCGCAACAGTGCTATTGGTGGTTAAACTCAATCTTAGTAAGGACATCGTTTTTTCCGTGTTTTTGTGTTTTTTATCATTTAATCTTCACTAACGTTATTAAAGTAGTATTTTAGTGGAAACTTCTGTTTAGTTGGGGTTTCTATTCTATTTTGTATTGGTTCCACTAAAATGTATAATTGAGTCATTTTTTGAATTTTAGCTTAGAGTTTTGAGCTTCGCAGTACCTTTGATTCAAAAAATCTTAAATGATTTAAAATTAATCATGTAAAATAATGCTTATCTTCTCACCTTTACTCGATACTTAACATGCTACCAGTAAGGGAGATGTCAAAAAGCAATAAAAAGGAAGGTTCTTAATTGATTACTTTTCAAGGCATTCAAGCAAACTTACATTCAAGTGCTATGAAAGTGTAATTCAAACGCTCCTCCTTCCCTCTCCTATTGTAGATCGATAAGGCAAAGGGTGGAAGTATTGCCCTAATCACTCTTGTTTGGTCTTTATTTTCCCATTTTGCTGGCTATTTTAATGGCAAGGTTCGACGTTTTACGATCCCACGCCGACCGGTTCCAACACTCCATCCAACTGTACACCACAAGATTTTTGAAGAGTGCAATAAACTCCCCTCTTCTAGGTTGCTGAGATCGTTAGCAGCACATCATCCTTCATTGGTCTACACCCTAAATCACAGCCAATATACTAAAGCCAGTGAGATCGTAATCGAAAAAGTGCGACGACCTACGGTATAAAATCCTGCTGCTGGTTCGTATCATTTTGCATTGAAACAAGGAGAAAGGAAAAAGGGCAAGAGAACAGCAGCCCAGCAAACAGCTGTTCGGAGCATCCAACAGCGGCATTCCGATCGAAAACAGCGCGCCGGCTCGTAAATGGAGCAAATGCCTTACCGCTTTTTAATGACCGGTAGACCGTTTCCGTGCTTTATGTTCCTTTCCTCGTGAGGGGTTTCCACACCATGCAGCGCTACCGTCAGTCTGCCTGCAATCACACGGACAACTTTCACCTTTTCCGAATGGTAGCATGGCATTGTAGCTGGCCGATCGAACGATCCGGCGTTCGAGATTTTGTTTGACCGTTTGTTTAAGGACACGTTAAAGGGATTTTTTTGCATCATTTTTGAACACAAGCTACACGAAAACCCACATATCCTCGGGACCGGGACGGTATTCCACGGCACGAAAGATCTGTTCCCATTGTCGTACCGTTTCTATCCTTGCCACTAGCACCAGCTACAATTTATCGCGTATGTTCCGTGTTCGTTTCGCTTCCCCACGGTTGGCTTCTCCGTAATGGGCACTTCCGTTCGGTGGGGATTTTGGGAATGGGAATGCACGCAATGCGCATGCTCTTAGATACAATCGGCCGTTACACGAAGGTCCTGTCCTGATCCGGACCGATGATCCCGCTGGAGAGCTCACCCCCGAAAGCTCCGCGCGGAAGTAAAGCAAAGCTTCCGAAAGCCAATACACGGCCACGGTAATAGTAGTGGTAGTAGTAGCGGTTCAACCGTCCAGCGGTTCCGGTCGGTCTCACTGTGCCGCAACGATAGCAACGCACGCCGTGCATCGCCAACTGTGTTGTGGTGTCGCGGGAAAAGGGCTCGAAACACAGTAGCTGTCGTTTGCAGCGTCGAGCGACGTGAAGGTGAGAAGTGACAGTGAAAAGAACGTCGGACAACGTAAACAAACAGTAGGCCCTTTTGGAACGCTTACCTGGGCTTGCATGGACATGTGCCGGGATGAGTGTTTGCGTGGAGTAAGTACATCAACGGGTGAGGTGCAATCTGTTGTTGGGAAATTTCTGTGGAACAGTGTGGTGTGAGGTCATGAAAGAGCATTAAGGCATCGCTTGGAATATGACTTTCGCATCGTCTTGTTGCAGAGTGTTCGATTTAGTGTATCCTTCAATTCAATCGATTGTTACGGTAAAGCGAAAAGCATTTTAGAATAGTGCCAGCCAGGTGAAACGTTTGATAGTGTGGGCAGTGGTTGTATCGGTCGTGCTTTTCACTAGTCGCCCATTTTTAATTGAAGTGTTCGACTGAGTGAGACCCCGCTGCTGTATGGGGGTAAGGTAGTGCCCTTGAAATATAAATTAAGAACGACGATAAAACAACACGCTAGCACGCGAAACTCGAAAGCGCTCCCAACCGACCTCCGCTATTCCTCGTTGAAGTTTTCCAAGCCTTGCAGCATGTGCCGCTAGGTGTCAATCAGTTACGCTTCCATCAGTACAGTGTCATGTGCTAGCGGACTGCTGTTTGTCTTCCTTCTGTCAACATATCGAAAAGATTTGCTGCAGATGAAACCCCGAAAAGACCCACCATAATCATCTATCCCACTGGTAAGCCTTTGCGAGACTGTTTTTCTTTTTCAACAAGTTTGCGCCAACGCTCACTGTCTTCCCCGTATCACCTTCCCATATCATGTAGTGTCGCCGGAGACGGTGATCATACCGATTGTGTCCTGCATCATTGGCTTCCCCATACTGGCGCTGCTGGTGATATGCTGCCTGCGGCGACGGGCCAAACGGGCGAGGGATCGGGACCGGCGCCGGAACATCGACCTACAGGATCACGCAGTCAGTCTGGTGCGAATCAATGCCATACATAGGTTCAGTGAGTGAGACACGTAGATATTAAGCAGCAGCACGCTCCATGCACGCTTAAGCTTACCTCAAATCAAATCAACATTCTTCATGTCCCTCATTCAACCGGCGCGTTCTTCAGACTTTCACTCTCCTGTTGCTTCCCTCCCTAGTGGAGCTTACTTCATTCATCATCATTCTCACGCGTTATCTCATTTTTCGAAAAGGCCTTATCGGATCTTCTAAGATGTGATGCCTGCCCGGCTTTAGTCCGCTAGGATTGCTTGCTTCTTCACGTCCTCGTTGGCCCCTAAGATAACATCGTGTCTTTCAACATTCACACCATCCAGTCCGTTTTGTTTCTCGTCCAAGCTCTCATTTTTTCGTGCACCAAACGACCTGATACCTCCTGGACGTCATGCCACAGTAACGTTCCGTTACCACCGAGAAATTTTAATTTACTTCCCCCGGACGATTAGGTGTCATGTTCATTGTGGTGTTTCCTTTTTTTTTAATTTAAAGAATCTCCTTATTCCCTTTCACTATGACCCGGGCACGTTTCAAAGCTTCTCTTTGATTAGTCGGCAATCTGTCTCATTTCATCCTGCGCACACCGTAGCCTTGCCAGTTCATTTTTTTTTGCCGATGGCTGTTACTTAGGACGGTTGTGCTACCGGACCCAGCAACGGTTGAGTTATTTATGCGCCGTAATAGAATTACTTCCATCGCCCTACTCGAAAGGAGAGTGCATGAGACTGGACGCGTTAAAACAAAATATGTATTAACTGTGGGACATCCTTGTAAGGGATGACACCTTGTCGGCGGGACAAGGTTTATTTTTTCTAGAAGTCCTTTAGGATTTGACATTCTTGTTGATGATATGATGGTTTAGTTATTTACGAGGCTAATCAAGAGCATGTTTAACTTAACCTTGATTGTTCCTTGCCACCCTTGGTGTGGTTGCTTTGGAGGTTTTTGCAACGTCGATTGTAGCTTTCAGTGAGCTTTAATTCCCTTTAATTTATATTATGTATTAATCTGTTTTCCCGCTTCAAAGCATCCAGCAGTATCAAAGTAATTATCTAGTTGTTTGCGCATTAACACAGTGGCCCTTTTTGGTTGTGAATGTATTATTTGGCTCTCCGTTGGAAGTTGATATTTATTTGTAAAAATGTAGGTTTTCCCTCGTACAAGACTAGCACAATGTGTGAATTATGTTTTTTTGTCTTCAAACAGTTGTTTACTATTTTTCTCCAAAACGCTGTGACTTTCGATTGTGGCCATCATCACTTTCCAAACATTTAACATTCTCATTATTTTATTGCGCTGCGCTGAAACCTTGCTTTAAGATTAGCTTTCAGATTGCCAATTCCATTATGAACCTTGGTTATCGTATGTGAAGCAAATAAACAACAAAAGGAAAAAAAAAAAAACAAAAGAAAAAGTTGTTTGGAAGTGGAAGTGCGAACTGGCTAATCTACTAAAAGGAACCAAGTAATGAGTGTCTTGTTTTATTATTATGTACATTTTCTTCCCTAGTTATGCGGATTTTACATTCCTGAGAAAATCTATCAAATCAAATTTTCTCGTTACTAAAATATGGGATAATACATGTATTAATCCTCCAGTTTAGATGTATAGATTGATTCGATTGACGCTTTCGCGCTTCACGACGGCACGGCAGCTAGCTGAATTAGCAACTGATTTGTCAATTAGGGCTTCCTTACAACTCAGAATTTCAATTTGCTCATCTTATAACTCTTATTTTTGTGTAAAAACACCCTTAGACACCCATAAAACTTTCTATATTTTCTATATCATAACTTAATTTCAATTGCATGCTTAACAAATAATGTAACTACGTAAATCACTTTAGATTTGCGCCTCTTTCATTATATCAAACAACGATATTTACATTATCAATACTTAAGTTAAACCTCACTAAATGGGTTTTCCAAACTCGATAGTTGAGTTGTTTGACAGCTTTGCAATTATGCATTAACAATCCAAGTAACCATACGTTATTACGCGAATTGAAATTTTATGTTCGCTTTTGTACCTAAAAATCATTGTTTTTTCATAGATTTTGAATAATTGTCAACTTTACTACTGATCAAACGACTGAAATTCCATTAAACTAGGATTGTTTTGGAAAATTAATGCATCATTTGTAACAGAAACACTTTCTTTGTTTCTGATCATGCACTTTCATGATGCAGTTGCATTTGACGACATCGTTGGTTGACATACGACCCAACTAGTGAGGTACCAACCCATCAATCAAGTAACCCAACTAAAAAGTACCCAACTAGTGAGGTTCTACTCTACTGATACTGATGCTCACTACTACCACTACTCCTATAACTTTAGCTACTTATGTGCCATTTGTTTCTCTTATTCTACACATAATTAATATTTCTCTCTCTCTCACTCTCTTTCTTCCTTTTTCTCCCTCCCTCCCTACTTATTGATAATTTTTCCATCGACAGATTACAATGCCACGCGAGCTGTCAGTTTGTGTTCTGAGAGAAGTATAAGCCAAAGCATACCTTCGCTGGAGCTGGACACAATACTCGAGGAGACGGTCTGCTCGATGGAGATGTAGACTGCAGTCAGTGTGGCGTACTGATCGAGTGGCGTGCCTAGTGATCGTGGAAATTGAAACTACAGCTTCACCCCATTCCCCCTTTCAATGCTTTGGCTGTGGCGCTAGAAAATATGAAACGCCATCTCGGGATCCTTTACCCTCATCTTCATCCATTTGCAGTTTAGTTGAAAACGCTCCAGCTATTCGTGCGGTAAGTTCAGTTCATGAGTTTGGTTTTTCCTTTTGCGTGATGGATGCATTAAGGATGTTTCTTTTGTTTTTTTTCCAATTAAAGATTCATTCGCTCAAGACGGACTAAAACAAGTCAGTGAAACCGATTAACCGTTGGCACTTCGATGAACTTATATCCCTAACAGCTGTGAGTACAATGACCACGTATAGCCAGCAACTCTTCCAATCTGGTAGTTATTAACAATCCTTGAACGCTTTAAACTTGTCTATCATATAGTATGTAGTGTACGGGTGGAGCATAATACAAGCTACTTGATCTGTCATATCAGTAAGGTAGTGCCGCTGTATGTGACCAAACTCTTCCCCAGCTATTCATAGAATTTACATGAATTTAGAATAGCTTGATTTCGTAACAAAACATACTGTGCAAGGTGCGGATTTGATCTAACCCAGGTTTAATTTTCGATGCTAAAACACTAAAAAGAAATATAGTTATGTTAGGTCGTATGAAAATAATCTCGACCGGCCAGGAACGTTAGCAGAAAGAAATACCTTACACCGTTCCGTACAAAAAGCATATCAAGTAGTAGGAGCTTACCTGTCTAACAATCGAGTGTTTCCCAACCGTTACCCTTCTTTGTACACCGTGTTCCTTCAAGCCCCTAGAAACGTTTTACAATAAACACGAGTAAGAAAAAATATAGTCAGTATCCTGAAGAGCTTTAATACATTTTCAAGTTAATGTGCAAATATTACTTAATGGAAAGAAAACGATAGTTTTGGTATATTTTTTCAAGTTTTTAACGTAACTCTACGAGTTTGGGTGTTTCTTAGTGTATTTTTTTTACCATTTTTTTTTTCATTTTTTGTTCAAGCATTTAAAATTTTTGGATTTTTGTTTGCTAAGCGTTTTCCAACTGTTTCTCATTTCTGTTGCACCTTTTTACAAATCTTCATTTTAGTTTCAGGCTGACATAAAATCACTTTTAGTTTAGTTTACTTGATGTTGTTTAGTTTCAATCTACTTTTCTTTACAATATTCTAGTTTTTTTTATGATACTTCTCTATTTATTGCATTTGTTATCATCCAGGTTTTAATTGTTACTTTTATTGTTTTTTTTTTTGTATTTCTCCTTTTCTATTTAGCAAAAGATCAGGTACGTTCTGCTTTTATTGATTTTCTCTTCGTGTGCGTGTTTGTTCGGTTGCTGATGGTATGAGTCATGTGCGGAATATGCACGATCGGGTGGTCGTATGGCAACTGTGTAGATTCCAATCGTGCTTGATATTCCACTTTGTTAGCGGCGAAATGCCAGGAAGTCAATTTGACAATGAACAACATGCAACGTATCTCATAAATAAGAACATCCGAATTCATAGCTTTAATCAGTTTCTCTTTGCCTTTAAAATCTGCTCCTGAAGCTAGTGTGTCCCTTTATCAACTATAGCGTTGCGTTTCATCAACCTTTACTAAACAACCTTTTACTGCATGATGATCCATTACCTTAACGATCCAGCTTTGATGGCTTACGAGTGCCTGGCGGATAACCGACGTCACTGAATTATTATCCAACCTTATCCTTTCAAGGGTTAATCATAGGCGAGAGCATACCGTCCACTGTATGTTTAGCGGGCCGGTGAAAGTTTAATGAGCTTTAGACTATTATCGCTTTATTCGATAGGATCTTGTATGCTCTACGGTCGTAACGGTTGTTGATTTTATACTCTTTTTTTTATTTCGGTAGTGACGGCTAGGCCGTATTGCTTTGTCGATTTTCTACTGTGGGTGGTACAAATACAGCTCCCATTATAGCTTGAGTAGATGGCAAATGAAACCACGTTCTCTGAAACGTGCTTGTCACTACCGTTTTTTCTGTCCCTGCTTTCAATCACGGTTTAATTTCAGAGTGTGAAAGATCCATAGATGCAGCTGTTGGGATTTTTTCTTACCCTAGGAGGCCTGTTGCAGAGGTCCCTGCACTGTGACTGCAGGCTTGCCGAGCTGCGTGCAAGTGTGAAAGAAACCGAGCATCTGCAGCCGCCACTAAGGCAACACTTCAAGGATCCTCCGTTTCCGGTTAACTTTCGTGTCGCTAGTGTTGACGATGGGAAGGCGATATCCCGCGAGCTGGTTGAAGTGAACGAATTGATGCTGGAAAATCGAGACTGGCTCATCGGTACGGTGAGCCGTGACCGGCGACCCGTCGTGACAAACTCGTACGCTTCGTTCTATAATGTTTTCTTGGCCAACGACTACAACCCGGCGGTGAAGCTGTTGCAAAACTTAAACTACACGGACTATGAGGCAGCGGGGCGTTGTCTGCTGGTGGTAAATAGTGTGTTCGATGTGCAACGGTTGGTGCAGCTTATGGACATCTTCTGGAAGTTGCACATACTGAACGTTGTGGTGGTGGTACACGATCTATCGTCCCCAGTCCGAAGCACTTACCGTGCCTACAGCTATCAACCATTTCGGGAGGGAAAATGTGAGCAGCTTGAACCGATCCTTCTGGATCGGTACGCAGACGGACGGTGGACAAACCTTCACCGGTGGTACCGGAACAAGCTGCGCCACTTTCACGGCTGCACCGTACAGGTCGGTACGATCTCCGCCAAACCATACTCGATGGCAAAGCCGAACACCAATGCAACGGATCGATACGGAATGGAAGTGTCCATAGTGGAAAACGTGGCCAGCTGGTTCAACTTTACGATCCGCTACCGCTCCCCGGTCGACCATGTGAAGTGGGGCATCATACGGGCGGAAAACAGCACCGGCTTGATGGGGATGATACAGCGCAAGGAGGTCGGCTTCGCGTTTGGGTGTTTGGGCTACAACGAGTACCGGAACCGGTTCCTGAACCTGGGCATTCCAAGCTTCATTACGCAGCTGAGCATAGCCATACCGCCGGAGCGACCGTACACGTGGCTGGAGAAACTGTTTCAACCGTTCACGCTGGAGGCATGGCTGTGCATTACGCTCTGTTATACGGCGTACATGCTAGTGACGGTGCTCATTTTCGACTCGAATCTCGTGACCACGGTGGAACATTTTCGCAATCCGGCCTACAACTTGTGGGTGATGCTGATGGGTGGACCGCCGCGAACGTTTCGTCGGAGCAGCATCCGGCTGTTCATTACCGGGTTCGTGTTGAACACACTCGTGATCCGCACGATGTACCAATCGGCGATGTTTGAGCGGCTGCAGGCTACGACCACGCTCGGAAGTGGCTTAAACACGTTCGAGCAGATCAACGAGGAGGGCATGCCCTACTACATGTACATCACTACCTCGTTCTACTACAAGGACAATCCACTGCTGCGAGGCAGGTAAGGAACGTGAAGGTCCTTCTATTGCCAGAAAAACAAAATGTTATCAAAAATGTTATAAGTGATTGTTACTGAAATTTTTTGGTACATACATGCAACGCTTTCATATGGTCGCCTGGGCCGACGAAACGCAATGGAAGGTGTAGTCTTAATCTAATCTGGTGTAGTCTATTCGCCATCTATCGGTTGCTATTGGAAGCTTAAAGTAAGAATTCTGGTATATTCCGCCCAATAGTTGAATATGTTCGTCCTTTTCTCTAGAGGATCTAGAGGAAGATAGGATTGTGTATGTTGTTACGGACAGTTTCGGTGTAAAATTAGAATTAAAACTTATTTTCAATGAAGCTTTTGCTTATTGCTTCGTTAGCCACTAATAGATGGTACCAGTAATCCAAATTTCTGTTGAGTGAGGGAGGAAGAGCACGTTATAAGCATTTATTTGTTTGTAAATTTCACATTAACTTTCCCAAAAACTATCCAGCAACCGTTAAAATCCAGGATACATCGAGCGTAATTTAATGGTGTTACCTTGTTTTGCACCAGCGCCCTCTGCCGAGAGCTAGCGTAAGCATGCCAAAAGCACGTTTAACTTATTTTTCTTCAGTTTAGGTTTTAAAAAAAGTGAAATATTAAGTAGTTAAATTATGTTATCGATAGAAATAACTTTTCTGGTCAGAATGAGCAAAACGAAATGATCGATACGCGATGCCAAACGGTTACAGCACGCACTACTAGATAGATCTAGTGAAGTACGGGTTTAATTTCAGTGAATTACGATCCTTGTCCTCTGGAATTTATTCACCTCTGATATTAAAAGCTCCTACTACTCTACTTAATGATTTTATTTTAACATAGTTTCTATGGAATAGATTCAACCTGGTAGAAGAAACTCCCATTGATTGATTGAAGTTGCATCACCCGATTTGCTCCTTCCGTTTTCAGAATACGCATCCTGTGGGACGAATCCAGGGACTGGGACGAAGTGATGTACAACATTTCACAGTACACGCTAAAGGGTGTGTTTGCGATACCGCTAGACGCGATCGAGTACTACATGAAATACTACGGCAAGCGGGGCCTGGTCTATGTCAGCAAACGTACGGGCATCAACTACAATCCGGGCTTTATATATCCGAAGGCTTCCCCGCTGTCGGAACCGTTCAATGCGCTCATTGGCCGGTACCAGGCGGCCGGTCTAATCTCCATCTGGCGCGAACAGTTCCGCGACACGCGCTACTGGAACAATGCCAAGCGGCACCCGGAACCGATCAGTCTGCACTGGTCGCACCTGGCCGGTGCGTTCTACCTGTGGGCCTGTCTGCTCGCCCTGTCCACGCTGGTGCTGTGCGGGGAGCGTATAGTAAGCCGCAGGAAATGAAAAATGCAACGCACGGTGTTGCAATGAAAAATGCAACACGCACAGCTAAATTGCACATCAAACAACCATTGCACGACCTGTGGCGCTTTTTAGTCCACATGGTAGCGTAGTAGCGACCACTTCACAACTTTACACTCTGCCCCGCTGTTTTGTTTGTGCACAGCCTACACAATCAAAATGGAAAAGTGAACGATTTATTAACGATCCAATTAAGTTGTTTTCCGTTTTTGTTCGAAGTGTCCACCGCTATATTAGGCCTAAAAAATGGCTATATTCAATCAGTTTGCCGTAGACGTTAAAATGCGATTATCAATCATTTCTTGGCTGTGCGTGGTGCTAAGTGTGCTTACGGTTGTGGAATCGCTTGAAAGCAGGACCACCCGGGATGGGACACGCGAGCTGCTCAGCACAGTAGTAAGAGCACACTACAAGCGCGGACCGAACAGCTTCCTGGCAGTGCGTGTACAGAATGGGAACAGTTCAAAAGCCTCGCCTCTTCAGCAAGATCTCATCGAAGGGCTTACCCACACAAGTAGCGTCCGGTTGAGTGTGTCGTTCGGGGAGCTACCGGTAACGGAAGGACGTCCCGCATACTACAACATCTTTCTGGTGCGGGATGACCACTCACTCTACAGCCTGCTGGACGGAATGAGCTACCAGGCGTATCAGTTCGATGGTTTGTACACCATCATTATTGAGCGTCTGCCAAGGTACGATCGTCTACACGCCCTCATGAGGAAGCTCTGGAGCCTGCGATTGCTGAATGTGGTGGTTCTGGTAGAGAAGCACAACGGAGAAGGAACCTTCCTTGCCTACGCATATCATCCTTACCGTGAGCAAAAGTGTGGCATCATCGAACCGTACGAGATAGACCGCTACGTGAACGGTTCGTGGACTGGAGGCGATCCACCGGCGCACTGGTTTCCGGTGCGCACGCACAACTTTAACGGATGCCCACTCGATATCGGCACAATCGACATTAGCCCCTGCTCGATTATCCTTCGGCAGGGCAACCGAACCACCCACCAGGGCATCGAGGTGTCGCAGGTGGAGAGTCTGTCGAAGCGGCTCAACTTTACGGTGCGGTATCGCATCTCCGATGGCAACGTACGGTGGGGCTTCGCCCTGCCGACCAACAGCACCGGGCTGATGGGTTGGATTCAGCGCGGCGAGGTTGACTTTGGCTTCGCCAGCATCGGTATCAGCGCGTCCCGGGTGCAGTACCTTCGCACCGGTACGCCGAGTCGCTACGGTCAGGTACTGATGGCGATACCGCCCAAACGGCCGTACACCTCGCTCGAGAAGCTGTTCCGGCCGTTCGGGCTGCAGACGTGGCTGTGCATCGTGCTGTGCCAGGTGGGCATCAGTCTGCTTGCCCGCACACTGTTCGGCAGCGACCGGTTGCGCCACGCGTTCTACACCCTATGGGTGCTGACGATGGGCGGCCCCGTGACCGGTCGGTTGCGCATGGACAGTACGCGCATCTTCATCATCCTGTTCGTGCTCAATGTGCTGGTCGTGCGGACGCTGTACCATGCGGCGTTGTTCGAACGGCTGCAGGCGGCCGACAGTTTGGCATCGGATTTGAACACGCTGCAGCAGATCAACGATGCCGGTAAGATGTACCACATGCACAAAACGATTGGTCTCTTCTACTACGACAACCCGCTGGTGGGCCGCAGGTAATTGTTATTATTCTTTATAATGAACACAATTTGTTTATTGCCCTACACATTGATACATTGACTCTTAGAAATGAGTTCGCGTGATCGACGAGCTCTTTCAGGGCGATAAAAGTGCAATTTCTAAAGCAGGATTAGTGAGGAAAATCTATGTCAGAGGTTTGAAGACCAAGAAATATACATCGCCTAAGGTAGTCTAACGAATGGTCTGTGTAATTTTGCCAGTACAGTCAGTACTTTCAATCCTAGTAGTCTGTATCTCTCAATAAGAAGAAAATAGGGAAAGAATTAAACTCCAAAATGGATCCCTATTTTAAAGCGTTGTGATCTATTTGCATCGGTTTTAGACTGTTTTTTTTATTAAGAATTCCAGGGTCCAAACCTTATGACCCTTTTTTCTCCTTTCTCTATTTGCAGCCGAATCCGTCTCTTCCCCAACGACAGCGCGAACTGGCAGGCAATCCTGTACCAGCTGTCTCAACCGGGCAGTGACTTTGTCGTGGCGCTCCCACTCGACTGCATCAAGTACTACGTGAAGCTGTACGGTGAGCGAGGGCTGGTGTACGTCGGCAAGCACACCGGCTTCACGTACAACACGGCATTCTTCTACCCGCGAAGCACCTCGCTGCAGGAACCGTTCAGTGCGCTGGTGCTGGCCTTCCACTCGGCCGGTCTGGTCGACCATTGGGCAAGGGCGTTCGAGGACACGCGGTACTGGTCGAATGCACGGTCCGAGCGGGAACCGGCCAGCATTAAGTGGGATCACATTTGCGGTGCGTTCTATCTGTGCGGCACGATGCACCTGCTGGCGGTGGTCGTGTTTGGCGTCGAGCTGGGATGGGCCCGTTGGAGGAGTGTGCGTGTTGATACGTTAGGCACCGCTGGAAGGCAGAAGCCGCAAGGACATTAGGAAGGCAAACAGGTAATTGGATGCCGCGTTCCCCCAGCGCACCGTAATTGATTTGCTGGAGTGCGTGCGGTTTAGTGTTGGGACAAATTGATACCAATCCGGAAAATTCGGTTCATCCGGCCAAAGGAAGAAAAAACGGTAAACCAATATGATTACAGAGTTCTTTATCAAAATGCAACATCAAAATCACCATACCCCCGTTTCATTAAGCGAATGATTCGAACAGTTGTACACTAAATTCAATGGCTAGTAGGTGCGAGGCATATTTCGTTAGCGTGATCTTATTTAACACACTAGCGCCACCTGTTGAAAGTTAGCGAAAGCTGCTAGAATTTCTGCTAGGCGAGGACTATGGTGCCGTCCATTTGGGAAATGGTTTTCCCCGTAAGGAGGCTTTCACTTTCCAACTACGTAATAATTAATAAGTCTCGTAAACTAGAAGTGACCAGCATGACCGTAGCAGTTCCTCACGCTAAGAAGAATATCATATTTATTATTGCTTTGCAATACAGGGAAAGGTGTAAAACATTTTCCAGCTAGCATTAGTGGAAAGTCAGAAAAAAAAACTTTGCTTCAGACCGATTCATGATGGTTTCTGGTTACTCTAAATACTGCCAGCTTCGCTGACATATATCAAGATGTAACGCTAGCGAATTATGCCCCATGCACAGTCGGTTTAACACATACTTAATGAAATCCGGATGAATCCGACGGTTCCGAACGCTATCGGATGAATCCGCGATCGGTACCGGTATCGTGGGTGCGCTCCGAGGCGCCCAACACTATCCGCCCTCCCGTAATGAACCGCATCTATTAACTTGTTTGCAGATACAAGGCACACGCTTAGCCAGCAAATGGTATAAGTACAGCGAACGTTTCCCTTTTAGAAGGGAAAAGTTTTATCTGTCCAGCGCAATCGCACAATGTATCTGCTTGGACTCGTCACTCTATGCACTTGTGGTGTGAGTTTTGGGGTGCAGCCTGCAGAGGAACTACCGTTGGACGCAAGGAGTGATGCAAATGGACGGCATCTAACCGCCGTACTTCGGGAGCACTACCGTAAAGTTGGACCTGAGGTGCATCTTCGCGTTTGGAATGGAAACGAGTCCAGGGGGCTCACCTCCCAGCAAGCTGATCTGCTCGCTGATGTGACACGCAGCAACGCCGATTGGATGATCGTTTCTTTCGGTGCCCTTCCCAAGCATCGTCCCGCTTACTGCAACCTGATGCTGGTGCTTGACTATGACGCATTTTGCCACGGACTGCAGCAGCTGGACCACGAATCGTATCAGTTCGACGGGCTGTACACGTTCGCGTTCGAGCAGCACGCAGCTCAAAACCGGGAGCTGCTTGCGGTCGTGACGAGGCAACTGTGGAACATTCGGATCCTGAACGCCGTCGTGATTGTGGAGGAGGAGGATGATTGGGGCACGTACGTTGCCTACTCTTATCACCCTTACCAGGCAGGCCGGTGTGACATCGCCGAACCGTACGAGCTCGATCGGTTTGTGAACGGTAGCTGGAATCGGCTGCAGCGTTGGTTTCCGGACCGGCTGGCAAACCTGCACGGATGCTCCCAAACGGTCGGCCAGGTGGAGTGTAAACCCTTCTCGATGGTCCATACCGTGGGAAACCGTACCGTGCACTACGGACTGGAGGTGCACATCGTGGAAATGCTGGCCACCCGGCTAAACTTTACCATCCGCTACGTGCAGCCGAGGGACAACGTGAAGTGGGGCACCCTGTCCGAGCGCAACAGCTCCGGGCTGGTCGGGATGATACAGCGGCACGAGGCCGACTTTGGGTTCGGCAGTTTGGGGTTTTCGCTGAACCGCCACACCTACCTGCGGATGGGCGTCCCGAACCATCTGTCGCAGATGATCATGGCCATACCGCCGAAGCGGCCGTACACTTCGCTCGAGAAGCTGTTCCAGCCGTTCACCAGCGATGCCTGGCTTTGCATTGCCCTCGGGTACGCCACGTTTGCACTGCTGACGCTCGCCCTGCTCAGGACGGGCCGGCGGATGATGCCGATGCGCGAGCCACTGCAGCACCACCCGCTCTACCAGCTGTGGGTGCTGCTGATGGGTGGTGCCATCGGTCGGTTACGGCTGGACAGTGTGCGCGTCTTTACGATCGGCTTCATCCTGAACACGCTCGTCATACGCACGCTCTACCAGGCCGGCATGTTCCAGCGGCTTCAGTCGTCCGCCTCGCTTGCGTCGGATTTGAACACGCTCGAGGCGATCAACAAGGCGAACCTGCTGTACAACATGTTCCCAGCGTCTCTGCAATTCTACAAGGACAATCCACTCGTCCCTGCCCGGTGAGTGTGTGTGTGTGTGTGTGTGTGTGTTCCTAGGGTGTGTTCCGTTGCGTTGTAGTCACCACTTGGTTGGTTTCCTTCCAGCCGCATCAAGCTGGTGCAGCACGATCACACCGACTGGGACGACCTGTTTGGCGAGCTGGCGCACGATCGGTTGGGCGGCGTCATGGTCAGCCCGCTCGACTGCATTGCGTACTACGTGAAGCGCCACGGCAAGGACGGTGTCATCTATCTCGGCAGGGACACCGGCTTCATGTACAACCTTGGCTTTCACTATCCCAAATCGACCGCCCTGCAGCGACCGTTCGATGCGTGGATACTGCGGATGCACTCGGCCGGTCTGGTGCACCACTGGGTGGAAGGGTACCGCGACAATCGGTACTGGACGAATGCGAAGGACGATCCGGAACCGGCCAGCCTGAAGTGGGGACAAATTTCCGGCGGCTTCTATCTGTGCAGTGTGCTGCTGGCCGGTGCGACGGTTGTGTTTTTCGGGGAGATGACGTACGGTCGTCTGCGGTGCCGGTTACGGAAGGAAGAACCAGCAGCCCAAGAAAAGAGAATAAGCAGCAAATGAGTCAACGAATAGCCACTATTTAAAGGGTAGCATTATGCTTGAATGACGGCACTCGCAATTGTGTAGCAGTAGTAAAGTTTTGTATAGTATAGGGAATGAATTGAAATGTTTCTCTAATGGTCTGGTGACACGAATATTACAACTTTGTTTGGTGTCGCAGGGTTTGTTGCTGAGAGTCCTGCTGAGCTCTTCGATAAAGTGTAGCAGCGGCAGCCCGTCTTCTTTGTGTCACTTCTTAAAACAAAACTATTAAACGATTCTCAACCCATCCTTTTTCTCTCCAGTTACAGGACAATGCTTTGACTGGTTGGCAGCCACATATCCTTAGCGTAGAATGGAAAATGTTCTTGTAACCACACTCTGAGGGAGGTACGGAACCTTATCGTGTTGAAACACAACATCAGAAAGTACTGTTCTTTGATGCAGAGAAGAGCTTATTTGCTTAACTGTTGATGGATGTTGACTTGAATGTCGCTTTCTGGAGTGAAAACTAGGTTCATTTTTGCCATCGAAAGTCACTAAAAGATACACCATAACAAGCTACCTCCCTAGACCACGCTTGGACGTTTTTCATGTTGTCGGTCACCGGCTTCTACCGGAAGAGAACTAATACATCGGTCGGTTCTGAAATTTGATGCGGTTTAGTGGTTGATTAATAATGTAACTCATTGGTTAATAATGTAACAGTTTAAGATTTTCTTGCACCGTCCCACCCGTAGCTCCCTGATGCGATTGATAATCGTGCGAGTTTACTCTTTAACCCCGCAACCCTCTTGTACGATCTTCCGTGCCGTATCGTTCATTGATTCCATGTTCTTTTGTCATTTTCCTTGACTGGATTCCTTCGAATTTTCCTTTTGCTAGCAGAGTGATAACATTCGGAACATTCGCGGATAGTGCCCCTTTCTTTTTTTCGGTCTAAATCCCATTGGAAGGCTCACGGAATGTTCACGCACATGGTTAAAAACTCTTCTTCGCCTAAAGTATTGTCACCCGCTCCAGTAGTCTATTAGCTTTTTGGAAGCATACTTTCCTACATTATGATCCACTCCCATGCATCATCTTTTTATTCTCTCAATGGTCAACGCGAAGATGTTAGATGAGATCTGCTAGGTGCCTTTCAGCAGCTTCCTCTGTTGTTAGTCAAAGTTATGCTGAACAGCAGAAGGAAAGCGTTGCCATGGTTTGATAACACGGATTTTTTTCTGCCTTCTATGCAGCCTATGCATTCTGTGTTTTTAATGATCCATAATTAATGGTTGTAAACATATTGGACAACATGGTGGGAATAAATTGAGCATGAACAAATTAAACCAGAAGAAGACCAATAATTTTCTGGACAAACTAAATCACTAAATCCTTCAGATTAATGCGTTGTGCTGTTTGCCATGAAATTAAATTGGTCGTAAGTGCACGTTGGCTGTATTTACACCGACACAATTACGGTCAACTCAGACATATTGCTTGAACTGTTGCTATAAAATGACCTGTCCATCGGGCTTCTCGTGGAGCCCTTTCCAGTTCCAAGACACCCGTTTGGTAGAAAACTTCCTTAGTATTCAAGCCTCGCTGCGTGGGTTTGATTCGCGATGCACACGGCATTCTTTAATGATTTGTTTCGAGGTATGTCCCACCATCTATTTCAGTTGATCGTGAGCCCACACTATTTATACTTACGACATGAACATGAAAGACATTGAAGAGCTCATTGATACGAGGCTGTCTTTTGAGAAATAGCTCGTTCACGTCTGGGTGCTGAGGAGCAATCAATTGTTAGAGCTTGCAACGAACATGATGAGTGGAAATTCCCTGACACCCTCTATACCAAGACCCCTGCAGACGCTAATTGCTAAGAGAGTATGAAAGCACAGTGCGGTTGCTCTCAACACGGAGTTTATTAGGCATAGAGTTAAACGCGTTGTCCTCCTTTTCAGGGACACCCCTATCCAGACTATGGAACCAGATCCCATATGCTAGGACCACCGCTGCTGAATGATTGGATACAACCCACCAGTTCCTATTTTGTCTTTCAAACTCGGTATAAAGTAAACCATTTGTGTGATGATTTTTTTAAGCAATACGGCCTGGTCGTTACTACTAAATAAAAAAAAATAACAAAAGCAAAATAAAAGTGTCTGCTTTTGTAACGATTGCAGCTGTCACGTACTCGTGGGAGAAATATTTCCATTCAAACCTGAAACCTTTCCTCGAAACTTTTCACGATAATTTCAATTTTTCAATTTCGCCCGGAAAGAATGTGGCCAGCAATAAATTATATCAAAATTGAGACAAGAAAAATAGTTAATAACGTAAATTACTATTTTATCACTTTTTCTTCTCACATTGAACAGCACTTTCGGAACATCTTTAATTCAATGTCTCCTGCCGCAACCGTTAGAAGCTTCCTTTGTCCACCTGTTGTTTACCATTTTTTCAGCGAAATCTATTTTTGACAATTCTTTGTTTCCTTTCGTTTATTTTCCCTCAGCTAGCAGCTGTTTTGCTGCTGCTGCTGCTGTGGCCGCTGTTCTGTTTCACCCGTTTTGCGTGCTGCTCGTAGGTAAGATGTGTGTCCCTCCAACAATCGAACGACCCCGTTTTGCACCAAGACCCGTCTAGCTTTCCCTCTGCTCCACAAATCTATCCCAGCTATGCATGTACAGTGTCCTACAGTGTCCGTTCTAACCGTGCTTTCGTTCTCAATCTTTTCCAACTTCCACGCTCGGTCAACTGAAAATAAAACTTCCCAACAGCGCAAAACACCCGTCCACAGGCGCGAGCGCCCGCGGGTGGAGAGTGCCGTGTCCCTTTTTTTTACCTTCCCTTTTTGCGCAAACTGGCGCAACCGAACCACAACAAAGGGACCGCCCTTTCTTCCCCGTAGTGCACCGACCCGTTTCACTCTACACACACACACACACACCCACCCACCCACCTTTCGCGCTGTCCACCCTTTCCCGGAGCGTGTTGCCACCGTCACCATGTCGAACAGCACACCGTCGCCACCTCCGTCGCCACCACCCCTACCACCGTCACCTGCGCTGATGTCACCACCACCGCCCCCTCCAACCACCAAGACGCCCCTGTCGGAACTGAACCTGGACGTGCTAAATAACAGCAGTAACCGCATCGGTAAACCGTGCCATCAGCACAACGTGATCCTGTCGTCCGGCGAGTGTGCATGGGCCACCCAGTACCCTGAGATACAGAAGGCCTGCTTTCTGAACCGTGTCTGTCAGTATGCACCACCGCGCGAACTGCGAGTACAGAACGTGGAGCCGATACTGCAGAACGGTCCGACGTGTGGCCTCACTGCCCTCAGCATGATCTTCGATGGGGCACCGTCAGCAACGGCACTGCTCGATCAGGCCGTTGCCCGCGGGTACTCCAACAATGGAGAGATGTTTAGTGCCCGCCAGCTGAACGAACTGTTTGGCCAGGTGCTGGAGGAGAACCGCCATCTGGTGGAGTACAAGCCGGTCACGCACACGCTGGTCGGTGGCTGGATGGATGATCCGAACATCCAGATCAAGCTGCGCCTTGGAGCCATGTTTCTCGTGCCGTATCCTTTTCGTTATAAACACACTACACACAAAGCGATCACTTTTATATTTTTAGCAAGCCATTCCTTAACTTGTAATGATTCTAACACCGACAGTTACGATCCGGATCGAAATCATACACCCTGCCTGAACAAAGGACACCGTGCACACTGGGCGCTCATCGTCGGGTATCTGATCGATCAGTTTGACGATGTAAGATATTACTTAGTAGGCGGTGGAATACTGTTTTCTTTTCAAATAACACTGTCACTTTTTCCTTGCTTGCAGTTTTACGTCTTTGCACGCCATGGAAAAACGAAAAACCTCGCACTATGGTCACTACGGGACCTTTCCCGGAGCAATGGTAATCTAGTCGAGTTCTGCCAACCGGCAGGACATCCCAACGAAACCTTCATCCTGCCCGAAGGTGGCATGGGCGGTTGTAACGGGTTGCGGTGCAAATTCATCATGATCGAGCACTACAAGGCCAAGACGGAGATCGTACTATGACGGCACGCGCAGCTTCTTTAGTCTTCCAATCCCACCCGGTC